>JBAMJR010000298.1:135000-145000 GCA_038501785.1 Myoxocephalus aenaeus | reverse complement strand
GTACATGAAGAACATGAAGAACTGTGACACAGGAAGCTCATTCAAAGGCTTTATTGAAGCAAAAGAAGCATCATAAAAACTACAGAAGAAAGTTCTACACTCTGAGAAATAAATGTGCTAACTAGAACCCTGGAGGGTCCTCGGCTCGTCCCACTTTGGTTCCTTGTAGAACCTTTCCTAAAGGTTCCCTTTCAGAGGGTTCTACCTAGAACAAAGCATCAAGAGTTTTACCCAGAACCACATGAGAAGGTTTCACCCAAAGGTTCCACAGAGAACCCTCATATGGTGGAACGCTTTCACCCAAAATGGAGGGATGTCAGCTGGTGAAACTAACGTGTACAGAGCATAGGACCTCTAGTTCATGAACACAACCGTGTTTGGCTCTGATAGAGATGAGCATATGCGACGTCTAAGAGATATTCACACAACATCGCCTTTCTCCAACAGAACCTTTATTTCTCAGAGTGTATAAACTATAGCTGACAGATGGATGTAGTGGAGTAAAAGTCTAAAGGACTATGACATGGAAACAGGGTACTTCACAGCAAACAGTACTTGGGTACTTTGGTACTTTCTTCCATTGATTGAGAGGAAGAAGAGTGGATTGAAAGAAAATTACAGCTCATCTCTTCTCTTCTTCCCGGTCTTCTTCTCTTCCTTGTGGAAGACTTTTCCATCCGCCTGCTTCTTCCAGCTCAGCTTGATGTCGTCGTTCAGCCCCTGGTCCTTCAGCTTCTGTTTGAGCTGAGAGACAAAAACATTGAGAGAAGAAGTCTTCACTAAAGCTGTTGTTCCTCTACATCCTGCATCCTGTCTCACACTGTCCTCATGTGGAAGCTCTGCTGGAGAAGAACTCTGGTTTCCACTAGAGCAGCTTTGTTGTTTCATGTTGTCTGGACACAAGTCTACCTTCAGTAATGACGTGTCCACGTCTGCACATAGCACCTTTACATTGTTCTTATAGTCCACTACCTCACATCACCTGCTGGTTCTGTTGTTAATGAGAGGAAGACGTACCTGCTTCAAGAGGCCCTCCATCACCACAGGGTCATTCAGGTCCAGAGAGGAGCTTTTCTGCAGCCTCACTTTCATCACTCGCTTTGCAACCGGCTCAACATCTAAAACACAAACAACCTTCATCAGTTACAACACGTCTGGCTGATAATAATCAACATCCTGGAATGTTTAACACTTTGAATGATAAAAGCGAAAAGTATGATAATTTTTCCATCATTTCTATCTACTTTTGATGTGTTGGGGTAGGTTGGGCAGTTAATCTGCATATTCTTTATATTTATAGATTTTATTTTGATCTACTTTTAAGTCCTCATTTAAAGCCTGAGTGAATGATAGCTTACCACTGTAGCAGATGAACGCTGACTTGGCGTTACAGTTCAGGGTCTCCCATTGTCCATTGGCACTAAAATCTGCTGACACACAATCCTCAGAGACATCACGGTACCGCAGAGGTTTCCAATTCCTAGATGAGGAGCCACTTCCATCAGACCACTTCCATCCATCTCTGTAGAGGCCGATCCAGACATGTTCTGTTGAGGGTACCAGATTCTGTACCATCTGGTTCTCCTCCATGTTCCTCACCATGGCCAGGTCTGTGTGGTGTTGTCTGCAGTAGCTCTGGGCATCAGTCCACGTCATGAAGGTGTTAATGAGGACAAATCTCTGTGGGCCTGAAAGTAGAGCAGAGTGAAGTGCTGAGTAGAGGAACCATAACAGACTACATGATGCAGACCAGTTTATTGTTCTGAATGAATCTCAGCATGAAGGTGGGTCAACACGGAGCTGTGTGAATATGAACATGCAGCATTCATGAAGGCATCAGAGATATTTTACCTCAACAGACATGAAACAAACCGGCTGAATGAGCACATTAATCCGCTTTAAATGACATTCATGTAGCGGGTGTAACAGTGTGTTTATAAGTATGCTCATTCCACCCGGTACCGGGCCGTGGGTCCCTTGGTACCGGGCTGCACAGAAAGAATGAATGAAAATCGAAAAATAAAATCAATGCCGGAAAGATGTTTTATTTTGAAAAATGACTGTATACATCCGTCTGTGCGTAGCCTCACTAAGGGTGCATCCCAAGTCTCCTAATTCCGGCATTGATTTTATTTTTCGATTTTCATTCACTCTTTCTGTGCGGTCCAGTGTTTCCTATGCTAAAGGAGCTAAGTAAGGAAGCATTGACGCTCCTTTCCTTTGATAAAGGAAGGTCCAGTGTTTCCTATGATAAAGGAGCTAAGTAAGGAAGCATTGAAGCTCCTTTCCTTTGGTAAAGGAAGGTCCAGTGTTTCCTATGATAAAGGAGCTAAGTAAGGAAGCATTGAAGCTCCTTTCCTTTGGTAAAGGAAGGTCCAGTGTCTCCTATGCTAGAGGAGCTAAGTAAGGAAGCATTGAAGCTCCTTTCCTTTGGTAAAGGAAGGTCCAGTGTTTCCTATGCTAAAGGAGCTAAGTAAGGAAGCATTGAAGCTCCTTTCCTTTGGTAAAGGAAGGTCCAGTGTCTCCTATGCTAAATGAGCTAAGTAAGGAAGCATTGAAGCTCCTTTCCTTTGGTAAAGGAAGGTCCAGTGTTTCCTATGCTAAAGGAGCTAAGTAAGGAAGCATTGACGCTCTGTTTGATAAACACTAAGGGTGCATCCCAAGTCTCCTAATTCCATCCTGTTTCCTTCACTTGCGCCTTTTCCTTGCATCCTAGTCCCTTCCACCAGGGATGCATGGAGAGACACAAGGAAACCATGTGAGGAGAGGAAACGAGGAAACGTGCTTCAAGAGAAATGAGAGGACCTTTCCTCTCAAGCGTCTCGTGAAGCGACGTCTGTTTCTGATGACGGAGGATCAGCTGATCACAAACATTTGAATACTACAGCGTACTACAGAAACGGTTTCATCACTTTATATATATTTATATGTATATTTAGTTTCCCATCCTGCCAAAGACATGTTCCAGTCATCAAAAATGACCGTATACATCCGTCTGTGCGTAGCCTCAGACGGAACACCTTGACACATGTCAGGAGGTAACGTGATACGATACCTCAAAAAATGAAATTTAAAAGTCTGTTTCAACTCTGCCGGTGTTCTGGATTAAAATCAAGGCAGAGTATCCTGAGATCGCCAAAAAAGCACGAAAACCTGCCTCCATTTCAACATCCTGTCTTTGTGAAGCGGGTCATAAGTTAAGGAGTAGACTGGACATAACGAAGACACGCCGGGTGTCGTTGTCTCCCGTCAGCCCGAGATGGGACCGGTCCGTGAAAATATTGTATTATTGAGTAGAAGTATCAGTATTCTTTGCAAAATGTAGTGACGTAAAAGTAAAAGTCAACAGAAATATAAAGTAAAGTACAGATATCCCCAAAAATGACTTAAGTATAGTATCAAAGTATTTCTACTTCGTTACTATACACCACTGGGCGCCAGAACCAACACTACCTCTTTAGTCCACAGGGGGCGCTAGAACCAACACTACCTCTTTAGTCCACAGGGGGCGCTAGAACCAACACTACCACTTTAGTCCACAGGGGGCACCAGAACCAACACTACCACTTTAGTCCACAGGGGGCACCAGAACCAACACTACATGAAAGTTTGTCATAGTAACTTTAATATTCTCACCTCTGACATTGAAGCAGACTGGCTTGGCGGTCGCCTGACAACTGTAGTCCTCCCATCCCCCAATTGTAGACATAAATGCACAGTGTTCGTCTCCGTTGTGGTTGTCTGGTTGTCCAGACCTCCATCGTCTGAACTCCGTCTCTCCGGGTTTGTAGAAGCTTGGGTTTGACTGTGACCACCTCCAGCTGTCCACGTACAGTCCTATCCAGGCTCGCTGAAAGCAACATTTCATTGTGATATAAAGAAATAGACTTTCAGATATTTTGGCTTCTCATTTACAGTCTCGATTCTGATGATCAGTCAGAATAATTATTTCAAGTCTGTCTTAAAACAATATTCAGGAGCTACTATGAACATTGAAACAGATTTATTTCTGTCATTACTCCTGCTGTTCATAATGGACTAAGCGTGTCACAACGTGGTGACGGCTGAGCTGATGGCTAGCCGCTAAGGATGCTAACAGCTAACGATGCTAATAGCGCTAACAGTGCAAACAAAGGCAACATGACTCCACTATATATTTATATGGATGCTGTTTGTTTGATGAGATATTAATGCTGTAAATATCCAGTACAGATCAGCAGTATGTTGCATTAAATCATATGTTTTTTAATGTAAAATCTTAATCTATAAAGTAACTCAAATAAAGGTCCCTCTGAAATGTAACATAAACAAGCATTGAACTAAAATACTCAAGTAAAGAACACACTGAGGTCCAGTTCATTTGCATACTGTACTTTCCACCACTGTGTGGATGTAAAACTTTCAGACCACCTGTCACTGACGTAATAAAACTCACAGAGATGGAGGCGGCCATTTTGCTTGAATCCACAGTTCTCTTCAGGGTCTCCAGGTCCTCCTGGTCTCGTATGGTGGCCAGGTCCATGTAGTTCTCTCTGCAGTGACGCTGTGCTTCAGTCATGTTCTTCTGCTCATAAACAACATGGTAGCGACGCACAGCAGCTGATGAGACGGCACACAGCCCTGATGACACACAGCATGTTGATTTTCATCAAATCTTTATTGATTTTATAGATATGCATTAAGTGACAGTCAATCTCAATCTCCTATGGTTCTGGGCTCTTTCCAGCCTATCAGCCTGCAAGAGTTAATGGACTTAATTAATAAATCAAAACCATCGTCTTGCCCTCTGGATATTATACCATGTTCTCTATTTCAGGAAATCCTGCCAATTATTGGTCCTGCCATAACATTGATTTTTATTTTAAACATGCCACTATCCAGCCGTTATTAAGAACACCTAATAGATCCTGATTGAGAGGCTGCGTGATTGGGTGGGCATGTCTGGCACAGCGTTGGAGTGGTTTTCATCTCACCTCGCTAACAGAAGTTTTACTGTCTCTGTGGTAGAATTTGAGTCGGACACCTCTCCACTGTCTTGTGGGGTACCGCAGGGCTTGGTCCTGGGGCCTCTGTTATTTTCTTTATACATATTACCGCTGGGAGAGATCATTAAAACCTATAATGTTGCTTATCATCTATATGCAGATGATATCCAACTCAGTGTCTCTTTTAAACCCAGTGAGGCTTTCAGGTTAACCAGCCTGCCAGACTGTGTAAATGCTATTAAAGACTGGACAGCTGTAAACTGCTTACAACTAAATAATAATACGACGGAGGTTCTAGTTATTGCACCTGATGATGCTGTCCCTATGATCAAGCAGAGCATTGGTCCACTCTCCTCTGCTGTCCACCTAAACCTGCGTAATCTCGGGGTAATATTTGACAAATCCTTGTCGTTGTCCCGATCCTGTTTCCTCCATCCACGAAACATTACCAAACTGAGATCTGGTCTATCTACAGCTGAATTAAAGATGATCATATATGCTTTTACCTGCAATCCACCGGTTGCAGGTAATCCAAAATGTTGCTGCCAGATTGCTGACGAGGACAAATAGACGGTCTCATATCACCCCCATTCTCAGGTGTCTTCACTGGCTCCCCGTAGAGCATAGGATCCATTTTAAAATCCTCACCCTTACATACAGAGCACTACACGATCAGACTCCTTCATATGTGGCTGAACTACTTCGCCCTTATCCTACAGTCCGCAACCTCAGGTCCAACCAGCTGAACCTTCTTCCGTCCCACACACTCGCCTAAAGACCCGTGGTGACCGAGCTTTTGAGGCAGTAGCTCCAAAGCTTTGGAACGCTCTGCCTGCACACATAAGGTTTGCTGATTCTGTGATGTCTTTTAGAAAACAACTACACATTCATGTTTACACTGGCGTTTGGCTAAATACATGCTCTATGGCCTGCTTTCTATCTGTTTTTATTCATTTATTCTCTTTATTTGTTTTACTGCGTTTTTTATTGCACCATCTTTTAAATGTGTATTTTATTATGTTTTCTAAACTGTTGTAATGTTTCTTGGCCCCTGTTATGGTCTATTTGGTTTAATTGATGTTTCTCTTGACTCCTGTACAGCACTTTGTCTGCCATAAGTGCATCATAAATAAACTTTAGTTACTTACTTACTTACTTACAGTGAGGACCAGGACAACACATGCATTTGTAGTGTGCATATGAACACACACACATATATATATATATATGTATATATATATATATATATATATATATATATATATATATATATATATATATATATATATATGTGTGTGTGTGTGCAAAAAGGGGCACCAGTGTTTGTTTTGTTTAAGGAAACTGTCCTATTTCCACATTGACAAAACCATGGTGACCTTATTTTATCGTGCTTTTATTGAATACATGTTATCATTTTCTTTGGTCTTTAAAGAACACATATATATATATATATATATATATATATATATATATATATATATATATATATATATATATATATATATACGTATATAAAGATACACATACATGTAACCATACAAAAATAAAATAAATACTATTATTGATGATACCCACCCCCATCATACATCTCCAAATGTTACACAAGGGAATGTATTATATTATGAAACAATTACATACATTGTTGGATTTATTTACAGACAAACATATTGATTACATTTAAAATGAATAGCTTAACTCACTAATGCAAATTATAATTTTACATTAAAGTAAAAAGGCGAGGAAAGAAGGGGAAGTAAGAGGAATGTCACAGAGACAAATTGTTAAACAATATTATTATAATGTTGAAGATGATAAAGAATAAAAAATATATTAAAGTCTTGCCTGACACAACGAGGATGCTCATGAGAAGTGTATCCATCCTCGTCTCCTCTCTGGTCCTCTCTGTCAGGAGCTGACTGTTGAGGTGCAGCTCATGTAACGTTCTGCAGAGATCATTTGCTTAAACCCACCTATTATTAGGCCCCTTCCTCTAAAATGTCATACCCAAACTAAAAAGGGTGTATCTCTGCAACCACTAGGGCTATTTGAATAATGTTGGTGTTATAATAAAAGGTACACATGTGAGATGTTGTTCAAATGTGTAAATATCAGTATATATGTTACTGGTTAAGAGTAAATGGTTAAAAAAAGGTTAAATATCATAAAGATCTAATAATAACTGACTGACCTTTGATATTTGGTTTGATTGTTCAAACACAATGACGTTTAATAACCAAGATTTTTTTTTAATGAAATTGTATGAAAGTCTAGCACCGCCTGTAGTCACTAAACACAGAGAAGAAGGGACAGTTCCACACATACAATACGCAGTAGGCCTGGTGGACACTTTGCCACCAAAAAACAGCAAAAAAAGAATCAGATGCGGTTATTTTGGGGAACGATTCTGCTCGGCGCAGCATGTATATGGTTACAGCTTTGACGATGATGCTCGGGCTCGGATAACAATGGCAAGGGCCCGCGAGCTTAATCAGGAACTTAATTGGAGTAGGAGATACCAGATCTCAGGGAGGAAGAGGGAGGGGCCCTCAGGAACTAGACCCTTACCAGTACGGGCCCTCCAGTCGAAAGAGAACGGGGCCTCAGGAACTAGACCCTTAGCGGTAGAGGGGCTCTAGTCTAAAGAGGGAGGGGCCTCAGGAACTAGACCCTTAGCGGTAGGGGTCTCCAGTCGAAAGAGGGAGGGCCCTCAGGAACTAGACCCTTAGCGGTAGGGGGCTTTAGTCGAAAGAGGGAGGGGCCTCAGGAACAAGACCCTTAGCAGTACGGGGGCTTTAGTCGAAAGAGAGAGGGGCCTCAGTAACTAGACCCTTAGCGGTAGGGGGGCTCCAGTCAAAAGAGGGAGGGGCCTCAGTAGGGGGGCTGCAGTCGAAAGAGGGAGGCACCTCAGGAACTAGACCCTTAGCGGTAGGGGGCTCCAGTCGAAAGAGAACGGGGCCTCAGGAACTAGACCCTTAGCGGTAGGGGGCTCCAGTCGAAAGAGAACGGGGCTTCAGGAACAAGACCCTTAGCGGTACGGGGGCTTTAGTCAAAAGAGGGAGGGGCCTCAGGAACTAGACCCTTAGCGGTAGGGGGCTCCAGTCGAAAGAGGGAGGGGCCTCAGGAACTAGACCCTTAGCGGTATGGGGGCTCCAGTCGAAAGAGGGAGGGCCCTCAGGAACTAGACCCTTAGCGGTAGAGGGGCTCTAGTCTAAAGAGGGAGGGCCTTCAGGAACTAGACCCTTAGCGGTACGGGGGCTTTAGTCGAAAGAGGGAGGGGCCTCAGGAACTAGACCCTTAGCGGTACGGGGGCTTTAGTCGAAAGAGAGAGGGGCCTCAGTAACTAGACCCTTAGCGGTAGAGGGGGTCTAGTCTAAAGAGGGAGGGGCCTCAGGAACTAGACCCTTAGCGGTAGGGGGGCTCCAGTCGAAAGAGGGAGGGGCCTCAGGAACTAGACCCTTAGCGGTATGGGGGCTCCAGTCGAAAGAGGGAGGGCCCTCAGGAACTAGACCCTTAGCGGTAGAGGGGCTCTAGTCTAAAGAGGGAGGTGCCTCAGGAACTAGACCCTTAGCGGTACGGGGGCTTCAGTCGAAAGAGGGAGGGCCCTCAGGAACTAGACCCTTAGCGGTAGGGGGGCTCCAGTCGAAAGAGGGAGGCGCCTCAGGAACTAGACCCTTAGCGGTAGGGGGCTCCAGTCGAAAGAGAACGGGGCCTCAGGAACTAGACCCTTAGCGGTAGTGGACTCCAGTCGAAAGAGGGAGGGGCCTCAGGAACTAGACCCTTAGCGGTACGGGGCTCCAGTCGAAAGAGGGAGGGCCCTCAGGAACTAGACCCTTAGCGGTAGGGGGGCTCCAGTCGAAAGAGGGAGGCGCCTCAGGAACTAGACCCTTAGCGGTAGTGGACTCCAGTCGAAAGAGGGAGGGGCCTCAGGAACTAGACCCTTAGCGGTACGGGGGCTCCAGTCGAAAGAGGGAGGGCCCTCAGGAACTAGACCCTTAGCGGTAGGGGGGCTCCAGTCGAAAGAGGGAGGCGCCTCAGGAACTAGACCCTTAGCGGTAGGGGGCTCCAGTCGAAAGAGAACGGGGCCTCAGGAACTAGACCCTTAGCGGTAGGGGGCTCCAGTCGAAAGAGGGAGGGGCCTCAGGAACTAGACCCTTAGCAGTACGGGGCTCCAGTCGAAAGAGGGAGGGGCCTCAGGAACTAGACCCTTAGCGGTAGGGTTGCTCCAGTCGAAAGAGGGAGGGTGAAGGTCTTGACGTACGTAGACGTTTGAGCAGAACTCAACCCTGGAGCCCCGGTGCTGCCTACGCGGACATCCTCCACAAGTTAAACGCCCAATGGCTGAAGGAAAGCCAACGTTTTGCCTCCATCTTTCTGCTGTTATGGCTGATTGACAGACGTGGCTGGCACCTTGCCCGGGGTGTGATGGCCGTCTGGCCTGCTGAACCTGTATCGGGGTGATCACGGGAGGACAGAGAGGTCCGGGTGGATTCTGCCGATCTATTTAACCGGACTCGACTTCACAAACAGAACCTTTATAGCACTGACCGCAACGGGCAGGATTCTGGGATGGCATGCGCGGCCATTTTTCTTCATCAGGTATTTCAACCCCTATGTCTTTGCCATCGTTTCCACTGATGCTGTGTTCATGGCATTCGGCCCACTTAGTATGTGGTACTTCATTTTGGGACAGAAGTCCGGCTCGTCTAAAAAGAAGAGGTGAGAGATTCATATCTGTTAAATCTCCTGGCAGGGTTTGTCACGAATTATTAAATGTGATGGTTCATAACGACCGCTATCCGAGCTCTATATACATATAGATAATGTATATATATAGATATGGATATCGATATTGTATATGTATAACAAAGGTATACAATTTATTGTTTTTTGGGGTTAAACAGTCCAAACGCTAATTTATAACTTGAGGAAACCATGGGAGGAGAGAGGACACGAGGACACATGCTTTAAGAGACATGAGACGACCTTTCCTCTGAAGCGTCACGTGTAGAAAATAT
>JBAMJR010000298.1:100000-130000 GCA_038501785.1 Myoxocephalus aenaeus | reverse complement strand
AATGATATAATAATTTCATCACGTATATGGCATCGCGGAGCTGCGAACCGGAGGCGTTTCATGTGTGTGTGTGTGTGTGTGTGTGACGCCACCTGACGCAGCCACGCCGTCACGCCACTGGGTGGGGCCGGGAGACAAGAGGTTAATCAATACACACACACGGAATATTCCTTTAAATATGTCTTTTTTTTTCAAGGAGTAGAATAACAAAAATAGAATAATTCCAATAACTGTCTGTCTCTCTCTATATCTCTCTTATCATCATCATCATCATCATCATCATCATCATCATCATCATCATCGCTGCGTCTTCATCGTCCCTGAACTGGGGTGGGAACTGTTTTTTTGTGGGTGGGTTCGTTTTACTCTGCTTGGTGTGGCAGGAGGGCGGGGTTTACCGGCGAGGGACGTCGATTTTTTTCCCAAAGTTCCACCTGAAATGTCCGAACGACCGTAAACTCCACCCGTCTGGCACACCCCTTAAAACAAATGCAAGATATACTCTTTGGCCCAAATGTGCAACCGTTACCCGTCTTTCTGCTTTTCTCTCTTTCGCTCTCTCGTTAAAGCTGAAACTGGTCATTTTCGACTCCATTACCTCTTAAAAATAGGCAAAAGTCTTCGACAAAGAAGGCCGATACGGCGGCGGACGCTTCTTTTTAGCACAATAATCCGTTCCGCGGTGACGGGAACGTTATTAAAGGGCCTTAAAAGTAAAATTAGGGATGACGATGCACTGCTTGGTGGTTGGAGACCCCTGATGTCGATAGACATGCGACGGGTGTGCTTTGGCAGAAAGTAGTTCTCGTGGTTCTAAGCGTGTGGATTACTCATCGGCCTCCGAAACTGGAGAGCTTTTGAATTTTTCAATTGTAATGTTTTGGGGCTTTTTCAGCGGAGGACCTATGTTTCGTAGTTTTGTGTTATAGGTTTAGAAGTTCTGCTCCTGCCTCTAATGGTGAAAACCCAAAAGTTCATCTTTCATACGTCTTTTTCCTTCTGCCCATTGCGTATCTACTTGCAACACATGACATACTTCGGCGTAGATGACTGGAACAGTCAATTATATCTTGGAAAATAACCAGAATAAACCTGATGTAGGTTCTGGTCAGGCAGTGGACCTCGTTTCCAGTTCCAGATTTAAAGGAGCAGTGTGCAGGATCGAGGGGCGTCTAGAGAAGGCGTGTCGCATTCTTTGCGTTACCTGTAGGCCACCGTAGTTCTTAGAAAGGGTTGGTTGCAACCTGTGACCTCACCACTAGAGGCCGCTAGAGCCTTTGTGTCCGTTGTGGGAGTTTTCTCTAAAAAAGCGGGAAAATAACAAGACTTTCTTTCGACAAGAGACCGACAACTTAAACCAAACTACTTAACGATCGATTGCGGTGCTCTTTAATTTCTGTGCTTTCCCGTACCTTTTTTATTTGTTCTTTATCACTTTGCAGGGTATAGCAAACGAGAGAGTGAACGAGAGAGAGAGAGAGAGGGAGGGGCCTTTTAACACGATTACTCCTCTGAGTCACGGCTGAGAAGAAGGGAGCGAGGAGGTGAAGGGAAAAGAAGAGGATGTGTATAATAACGTGTAAACTCTTCGGCGTGGTAATCCTCGCCGCGTTCAGCGGAATCAACCCCCTTTTGCTCCACATCCTCACTTCCCCCCTCCTCCGCCGCTCCCTCGCTTCTAAAGAAGGGATAACGGATTACACGTCCAATATACTTCTGGTGTCAGCTCTTTTTTTTTATAAATGTCATTTTCAATATAATATGTCGTCAACTACTTTCTGCAGACGCCTCTCGGAGGCGGGAAACATTCTCACCAGTCGGCGAATGGCGGGAGCCAGAAAAATGTTGGCAGTGACCCGACCGATGAGATTGTGTCGTCCTCCGGTGGAAGTCTGTAGAAGGTTACACATTCTTCTCAACAACGAATGACGACAACTCTAACCCTTCTTCCTGATCCCAGTGCTCCCGTATGATTGTACCTCTACTCACTTCCCTGCTAAATACTGTCGCACCAAAAGCGTGCGCGTTGAAGATGTATTCCATCTGTCGGCACCGGAGGTAAAAAACACTGCGTTTTACGCTACATACTCATCAACATCACCGAAAACAAGCGCACCCTCTCTCTTCTATCGCTCCTCTCTGTCTCCGTGTTTTGAACTAAATCTGCTCAAATGCATTTTCACTTATCTGATCTCAGATCTGTGATATTGCTCATGTCGGGGTATCAATACGCCGCCTTCCTCTGCACGCCTGTATATGGATGCAGATTTCGGCAGATACTTTGATAATTAGATTGATTGATTGAACATAAATGCTCCTTTTTTTTTACACCTTTACTGATATTTTGGCCAATATTTATGCAAAGGTTGTGTGTGTGTGTGTTTGTGTGTGTGTGTTTACTACCAAGGCAGCTCAAATAATACAAACAAAAACAAAATAACAAAATGAAAACACAGTCGGCGCCGCAGCGACACGCCCACAATTCAGTATACAAGGCAAACAAACACAGAGATTTATAGGTTTATCTTCTTTTTTTTTTTCATTCACTAAATATTTAAAACAAGCGTCACTTGACTAGTCATCATAAATGGTGATACTTTATGCATTTTTAAAATCTTCTTTTTTTTCTTCTTCTCAGGATGATGGAGTACCTGAAGGACTGTCGTAGGGAAGAGGTGTGTGTGTGTGTGTGTGTGTGTGTGTGTGTGTGTGTGTGTGTGTGTGTGTGTGTGTGTGTGTGTGTGAAGGAGTTTTTTGTTATATCTTATACTCTCGCGTCGTTAGGTGTGGTTTCTCCTCCTCTGCCCACTAGGGGGAGCTCTGACTCAGTAGCACCGAGGGATTCGCTGAGTCCAGAGATGAAAAGGTTTCCCTCCATCGTCTCAGGGGAGAAGTCAGGTGGTCGAGCTGAAGCTGAACCGCCGCTAATCCAAACATTCTCAGACCGTCCACAGAGCCGAGGGGTCGGGGGTCAAATACCGGCAGAAGTCCAAAAGTAAAGGTCCTTTATGCAAAAAAAAACTCCTCGTCTCCGTCACGTCGCACGGATGCTGGAAAGAAAGGCTCAAATAAAAGTATAAAAACTCAAGAGAGCAAGAAAGAGAGAAGGCAGAAGATAAGCGTTGATAGAAAGATGTGTTTTTCTTTAACAGTCATTCATTGACATTCATCCGGTGTCGTGTCGTCCGCAGAGCTCGGATGCATAGACTGAATGCAGAGAGGTGGAAGGAGGGATGGAGAGAGAGATGGGGAAGGTGAATGGAGAATGGGGGAGGAGCCAGGGAGGGAGGGAGGATGGATGGAGAGATGGTGGAAACAGGAAGTGACATAGAGGAGCAGTGCTACGTGTAAAGTAGATGAAAGAGAGAGAGTGTGTGTGCTACCGTACGCGCCAGAAGAAGAAGAGAGGGAGAGAGAGAGGGATGACGCCGTGCGCAGAGAGACTGATGGAGGGAGGAGGAGAGGAGCGAGGGAGGGGAAGGAAGGAGGTGGAGAGCGCAGACCGCCACCTCACCCTTGAGACGAGAAGAGCGGGGGGAAAAAAACAAAACGCCGACAACTCCCCGTACCGTCGCTCTGCGACAGAATCCTTTTTTTTTTGCGCTTCTGTTATCCATCCCAGAATCCTCTTGGTTCCCAGAATCCTCTTGGTTCCCAGAACACGCACATACACACACACACACACACACACACACATTGCACACGGAGTGAGGACACACGCACACACACAAAATTGCCAAACACATGAACATGCACAGGTACGTGCACTCACTCTCTCTCTGTCTTTCTTCTCTGTCTTGTCTTTTGGCACTTCCCTCGATACACATGAACACACACACACACACACACAAGCGTGCGCACACACACACACACCACACACACACACCGTTAGGTCCCCTCTGGTCTGTTTGTAGTTCTTAATAGTACTTTGGTCCCGTCACCAGAGACCAAGAATGGATAAAAACCCTGTTTAATAACCGGGCCTGCTTCATACTCTCCTGTACAGAAACTCCACAGGCCAGATTTCATCTGCACACACACTCATATGAACACACACACACACACACACACACACACACACACACAAACACACTGTTCCGGTCTGTTTTTCTGTTTGTCTTCCATGGCGTTACTCCTTATCCGTGTGTGTGTGTGTGTGTGTGTGTGTGTGTGTGTGTGTGTGTGTGTGTGTGTGTGTGTGTGTGTGTGTGTGTGTGTGTGTATATGAGGGTGTGTGGGCAGGTTGCGGTCCAAGCTGCTCGCTGTACACTATTTTTAGTCCTCGTGTCCGCAAACGACGATCCGTCGATAGATGCGTCACGTTCATCTCCGCCCACCGGAACGATCCGGTGAAGCCTTGGACAGTAAATGGCCGTCTGGCACGAAAAATAAAACACATTTCAACAAAGACTTGAAAAAATAATTGATTGGTGAAAAAAAAGAAAAGTGCTTGCGTTCCAAAATGTCTGTTTTCTTTTTCTGCCTCTGTGGAATGATTTGGATCGAAAAGGTCCACGAACTAAATACGTGACATGCCCATGCGTCATCTTTGGTGGCCAAAAAGCCGCCCCATGTGGTTTCCTCTTCGTTAATCCTGCTCAAGTCACCGAAATGCTGACGGTATGATGACCAAGGGTTTTTTTGGGCCGTGTTTTCATTCTCAGGTTCCTCTTCACGCCGTAAAAAAACATACCCTTCGATCGTCGGCGATCCGTAGTCCCGCTGGTTGAAGGGCTTTGATTGAATCGTGGACAAATCATTTGGAAATCTAACATTTTTTATTCCATTTATATCTTGGATTCATTGGTCCTCCGCGGTATCCTTGCGGATCGGTAATAACTGGTGACAGATTCATATGTAGGACCATTGTTGTCGTCCGGGACTCTTGTTGACTTCATCCAAAAGGAGCCAGGAGTAAAGATATCCACCGTATATCCTTATAGGTCCACTCCACACCTATCCAGCAGATCCCTTAAAAAACCCTTAAAACCTCCAACTTTCATTGAAAATACAGCGAGGAACAAACGTCGCTCTCCGCAGATTTCGTCGCTTCTACTAGAGGAACCGGTTTGACGGGGAACGATGGAACGAGGGACCATTTTGACCCCCAAATAAACAATGTGCTCCAATTTGATTGGACGGTGCAAATGATCAATCAGTAGTTGGAGCGAGCCGATTGGACGCGCTAGTCAAAAAAGGCCTCCGAGCGGGCGGCACGTCGTAGAATTGGTTGGTTGGCTTCGTCGAACCCGGTTAACATCCATTCATTGATCGTGGGGTTTGACGTAACCGGACGCCAGGTCTCCTCCCTCGCCCGGCGCCGCCGATGAAGAGGCGGGAAATTCTGTGACCCGTCGCGCCAAAGGGTTTGTGCTTTTGAGGAGCTCCATCGCGGAGACTCTGGCTCCACCGCCGGAAGACTTGCTGCCTTTCTTCTGAAGCAGGGCCATGAAGTTATCGTTGCGGGAGCTCGACCTCTGGCTGCCCAAGGTCATGTTGCGGATGTCGACGCCGCCGCCGCCGCAGGCGCTGTGCTTCACCGGGGACACGAGGCTCTGCCGGCTGCCGAAGGAGTCCGTCGGCTCCTTGCGGCCGAGAACCTTTCGCTTGGACCTGGACGAAGAGGAGAGAGGATTAAAGAATGGTGAGATAAAGAAGCACATTTAGATTCTACACAAAGTCCCCGAAATGTTCAGGGACATTTTCCTGCTCGGGGCAAGGATCGATACCCAGGGAAATCTGTCACAACGATTGTCCCAATTCAAGACCTAGTAGCATTTACGCCGATGGTTTCACAGGTGATTTGATAGCTAGAAACAATGATAAACACATTACAAGGACAAATAAAGTAAAACAAATACTGAAAGGTGATCCCAGTGATCGACCAGGAGCTCTGAGTTAAAGTGAGTCCATGAAGTGAACGAGTGACTACAGAAGGGATTCCATCCTTTCTTGTTTCTAGATGAACGCGCTGACTCCTCCCCACTCACCTTTCCTTCTCCTTTCAAGCTATTTTCAGCATCAGGTAGAATAATGAACACTTGTTGCTTAGAGACGAGTGTTCTGGTGATGTTGTGTGTGTGTGTGTGTGTGTGTGTGTGTGTGTGTGTGTGTGTGCTTGTTTGTGTGTGTGCATGTGTGTGTACGTGCTTGTCTGTGTGTGCGTGTAGGTGTGTGTGCTTGTGTGTGTGTGTGTGTGTTGGTGCATGTGTGTGCACATGCTTGTGATTGTGTGTATGTGTGTGTGCGTGCTTGTACGTGTGTTTGTGTGCATGTGTGTGTGTGCTTGTGTTTATTTATGTGTGTGTGTGTGTGTGTGTGTGTGTGTGTGTGTGTGTGTGTGTGTGTGTGTGTGTGTGTGTGTGTGTGTGTTAGAGAGATTCTGAAAAAGAGCCACTGGTCATACAGTAGCACTCTGTACATGTAGCCGTTGCTAGGGAACCGTGAGCCCGGTCCGCCTCACACCTCTTCAACGAGACGATGCTTCTTAGCGCTCGCGGCCATGAGAAGCGTTTGGCTGAAACCATTTCCGCTAATAAGTTAATAAGTTAATAGCGCACCTTTTAAGCCTTTTAAGCCTCCTGAGGCGTCTGCTGGAGTTACAGTAAGTGTGTGAGTTGCATGAATGAGATGTGTGTATAACGTGCGCACACACACACACCTGTGGATAATCGTGAACAGGTCCTCGGTGGTGTGTGCTGCGGGCGAGCCGGCCGACGCGACCTCGTCCGTTTCCTCGGCGATGTGCAGTACCGTCTTCTCATTGGCTGCCGAGTCGTCTGAACAAAACGAGAGAAAATTATATTCAATATTCACAATACACGTGATCTGACTTGGTCACGCGCACAATCCAGGTAATTATTAGATAATAATGATGAATGCCATCCGCGCTGTTACAAACAGTGGGAACCAGTCGGTGTTTTGATTTTAGTCCAATTTTAGCACAATTGGGCTTTGATTTGGTAAAAAAAAAGAAGAAGAGAAATCTCCATCTGGCAGAATCATGAAGTTATGCATCAAACGCAGCAGGAAAAGATCCTCATCAACCACATGAATATAACACATGAATATATCACCTCTGACTCAGATAAAGCAGTATTTATACGCTAATATTTGTTAGCAAATACTGCCTGTACAGTATGGGTGTATCTAATTGTGCATAATAGAGCGCATAATAGATTCACTCATTAAATAAAGCCTTTTTTTTAAAGAAGACCATGGACGAATGGATTTCAATAGTTGTTGTCTGATAAATAACATGCATTAAATGAATACACTACTGAAAAAGTACCCTTCAATGAAAGCTGAGTTTTAATGGTTTAAAGGTTTCTATGGACTACAGCTACTTTTCTCCTCTACAAACCTTTTACAATTATTTCTTCAAGCCTTCAGGGGATGAATTTGCTTCCTAAAAATACATTGCTACAAACCATTATAAAGTAGCCAAGGACAACATGAAATTTGTATATATATATATATGTTTTAATGTTGTCCTTGGCTACTTTGTAGGCCTTTGCAAGTAACCACATATGGGCATTTCAATGAGTGCCCTATAAAGGAATATTTTTTATATAATTTTACAAGGTAAAGCTGAAGTTACAGTTTAATTGCATGTGCCAAAAACCAGTACGGTACGTACCTGCCCCAACGATCCCAGTGCTGCCCATTTTCCCTTCCAGCTCTGTGAGGGAGGAATCGTGCAGCGACGACTCTTTCGAACTCTCCTCGTATATTCCCAAGTGGTCCTCGTCTTGCTCTAGCATTTCGGGAACACCGGGAGAACCGTGAAACTCTTCTGGCGGGAAAGTTCCCACGGGGGACCGGAGGCCCACGGGGCTTTCGGCCTGTGGGGTCTGACGTTCTGTGCCGCCGTTGGTGGAGCAGTGGACCGACGAGGGAAGCAGCAGGACATTCGGCTTTTTGGGGACTGGAGGGGGAACCTGGAAAAGAATGATCATTTAAATACATGAAGACCTTCCATGAACTGTATTGCTACAGTTTGCATTATCTCTTTCTCACCTTGGGTTTCTTTTTGTCCGACAGCTCCGCCAGACAGGAGATCGTCATCCTTGAGGGGAGGGTCTTGCTTTTGTCCTGGAGCTCCGGAGCCTCCTGGTTGCTGCAGGGCGAGGGGAGCGATCCTCCGTCCTCGGGACCGAGACGAGTCTCCGGGTCTGCGTCGAATTCGGGCTCCATCGTTGGGTCTTCGAGGAGAGGCTGTGGGTCCGGAAGAGGAGGGAGATCGAAGAGGGACTGGGAGTGGGCGAGGAATGGATGATCATAGGCAGTTTGTGAAGCGGTGGTATAATCTGGAAGAACTGAGGGACTTGTTGTTTGTGGTGGAGGTTTTTTGGGTTTGGGTCTCCTCATGACTTTGTAGATGTTGCCCAGGGGCACCGGCCGGTCCACGGGTGAGCCAGGAGGTGACTCCAGGGCTAGGGGGGAAGTTGAGGAGGGGGAAGAAGACTTGAGGAGTAGGTTTAAGGGCCGCTTGGGCAACGGGGGCTTGACTGCGACAGGTGGTTTGGGTTTGGGTAGGGTGGGTGGCGGACTGGGGTCCTCGCCAAAGTCTCGGCCGTGCTGTTCCTCTTCGATGGTGTCCGACGCCCCGTCGGGACAGTCCTCCAAGTCACCGCGCGAGACGGAGCGCAGTCGAATAGTCTTCAGTTCATTCTGGGTGACCACTGGCAACACCTGCGAGGAGTTGGGGCTGGTCTTCCCCGGCTTCGCCGCCGTCGAGGTGTCGGAGTGTCGCCTGCTGGCCTTTTGCTTGGGCTTGATTGACGACAGCTCCAGATGTGCGTTACCTGGCATCTCGAAGGACAATCTAGACCTCGCAGACGGGTCCTTGGGCGACGGTAGTGACGATTTCCTTTCCGGGATCTTTGGACGCAACTTACAACCCAATGTCCCGTGACCTGCCATGTGACTGAGGGGAACAGTTGGGGTGGGTGTCTCCGACTGGCTGGAATAGCCACTTGACGGGGACATGAGTCCCGGGGGTCTGAAGGGCGAGGACGCCTTGATGTCCGTCTCCATGGAGAGCTGCGAGGGTGAGGTCGCTCTGGAGGTGGAGGGGGAATCAAGAAGGGACTCCGAGCTGCCTCTGACTTTCATACATTCAATCACTGTGGTACCTGTTGCTGTGCTGGAGCCTGATAATGACCTGGAAGAGAGCAGAACTCATTGCATTTCTAGTCTTAACCTACCAAACTTTATAAATAGCTAAGAGCCAATAAGAAAACCAACAACCAGAAAAGTAGACAGATTTCATGTCCTACCTGTAAGGGTCGTTCTTCCACTCCCCCAGCTGCCAGTGAGCAGGGAAGTTCAGCTCCGTCTCTCCCTCCCTCTCGGGTGCCTGGACCTCCAGGCTCGGAGGTCCATCAGTACCTCCACGGCCCAGCTCCCGCTCTACAACACTGGGTGTAGAAGAGCAGGACGAGCTGGGGAGGAGGAAATCGGGCTGGAAGTCTGGGAAGTGGTCCCTGGGGATGTGCAGGCTCTTTGGGCGGCCATCCCGGTAAAGGCCGCCTCCGTGGTAGATTCGTCCCTCGGCGTCTCCGAGGTTCTTCATGAGCGAGACGCTCCTCACGGGAGGGGGCGGCTTGCGCTTGGATTTCTTCAGCGAGATGGAGCGCGAGCGTAGGCGCAAGCGGCCGTCAGCGCTGTAGTCTGAAGCCGTGACAGAGATTGTGTCGGCGGTGCTGGCGCTGTCTTCGGAGCTCCCTCTAGGGTAGAGGAGTGCGTAGTTCTCAGCCATGCCCATAAAGTTCTGATGCTGTTGTTGGTGGTCTGTTAGTGCCATTGCGTTCCCGTTCCCCGTGGGCAAGATGTTCCCGTCTGGCTGTCCTGAACCACCTTCTGTAAAGCTGAAGGAACCAGAATCCGTGGGCGTAGAAAGGGAACGCTCCCGGAACTTGAAGGCGTTCGCTGCCGCTATGGAACGGGCCGACCTCTCGCGCCCTCTTCCTGCCTCCGAAACCCCGCCTCCTCCTCCTCCCTTTCCTCCGTCCGCTGCAGCCCCTTCCGTCTCGCTCCGCTTCCCCATCATCGCCGCCGCCAGTGAAACCCCCGGCATGTTACTCCCCCCTCTCCTAGAAGGGTTGGTCACGGACGTGAACGAACTGGAATGTGGGCCCGCCGACTGTCCTGAGCTCACCAGCATCACCCCGTCCTGCATCCCGCCTCCGGGGTGTCCGACGACGCTGTGCTGTTTCGGCGGGACCGCCGGGCCTTTGTTCACGCTGTAATTGTACGGCTCGTTCCACGCTCCGGGTGAAAAGGTGGAGCCCTTCGGTCCGTTCCAGGAGGAGGACGGTGTGTTTGAGCACAGCAGCCCAGAGGTGTCCATAGTTCCTGGGTGAAGATGGTCCGGTGTGTCTCCTGTGGAGGAGGAGACAATTAGCACTCATTTGATCGAAACAAACTCTCATGACCTTACAGCAGATAACCCCATAAAAACCCCATAAAAAACAGTGCATGTCCCTAAAACAGCAGGAAATGTACTTGTGTTGCTTACTTCAACAGCAATAAATCCTTTAGAATAAACTACACACTTTCCAGCTGCCAGCTTATATCCGGAAAAAACTTCTGCACACTGTCAGCACATAATCTTATACAGCTCCAGACCTTCAGTATTCATTGCACTCTTTTTACTACAGGATGTGAACGTTTGCTTTTTGTGTGCATTTGGATTAATCAGTGAATCAACCCCTTTTGTGATTGGCTGTCGACAGGCTGCATAAAAAACACTTTTAACTACCCAATGCACCACAATGTGCATTAGATTATATACTGTACTACCATTTGCCCTCCTCTGTAATGGATCAGAATTCAAAATAGATTAGAAAGCCCCTGTATTTACGTATCCCTGTTGCTGTGAATCAATCAATTAAGGCATGACAAGATCCTGGCTGCTGGCAACGCCATCCTTCACTGAGGAAAACTGATTACCGTGTATACAGGGGCAATTCATTATTAACCTAACATCAATCTCCGCTGTGTTGTTCTTTGTTAAATAAAAAATGTGGCATCTGTGAAATGCAGAAAGAACACATTATTCTGATGTTTTCCTGCAAGTGACCGATTTTTATTTGGGATTAAGCCAAGTGGGAATGCCAAAATTAAAACTGTATATCTGAATTGATAGAATTGATAGAAAAACAGATATTTTTTGATAAAATAAAATGAGCAAGATATAATTCCCCCCCCCCCCCCCCCCCCCCCCCTAAAAGACACGATAAAAAATAGCTGTCATGGTCCCATCAGATGAAAAAAGCAGAAAACAGGTTTCTAGTTTCAACACCAACTGGAGTTTGTAGTTAATGAGTAGAGATGTTTCTTTTTGGTGGTGACCTGCACCACAGGAAGACAAGAGAAAGAAAAACACTACTTTAATGGCGGCGCACACACCTGCAGGTGAGGTTGTGTCGAGGTCAGAGTGGGTCTTCCTCAGGGGGAGGTTCTGGTGGAAGGTGTCCGTGACGGGTTCCAGGGAGCGGGGCTGGTGGGGGTCCCCCGGAGAGGGGGATGGGGACGGGGAGTGCTGGAGGAGGTCGACACCGTGGAATCTCCCTCCTCTCCCTTCACCTGGAGGTCAGCGAGAGGAGAGGGAGAGTCATTTCACTTCACAGCAAATTCAATAAAACACTAAATCCAATCATGTAGTTGACGTGGCAGTGAGGAATTAGATTACGACTCTTGAGAGATAGAGATGTGTCGAGGGGGAATTTGATTCTGTCTCCATCCCCATGATTTAAAGTAATTCATAAAAGGGTGCAACGTTTTAATAAATGTGATTTAGTGTTTTTATTACACTCTATGTACCGGGCTTGTCTTGCTCAGCTGAAATTGTATTTGGAGATGGACCAAGAGCCAGGGCAGTAATGTGGCTTCAACCATTTAAAATGCATTTTAAGTGACACTTGTGGAGAAATGTGATGTGAATATCGGATCAATTTACAGAGCATCGCATGTTCAAAAGGCCTCAAACCATTAAGGCATAAACTTAGCACAACGAACTAAAAACAAGATCGGCTACAAAGACTACAAACTGCAACACTTCCTAGTTTAAAGACTACAAACGGCAACCCTTCCTAGTTTAAAGACTACAAATTGCAACACTTTCTAGTTTAAAGACTACAAACTGCAACACTTCCTGGTTTAAAATAATACAAACTGCAACACTTCCTAGTTTAAAGACTACAAACTGCAACACTTCCTAGTTTAAAGACTACAAACGGCAACCCTTCCTAGTTTAAATAATACAAATTGCAACACTTCCTGGTTTAAAGACAACAAATTGCAACACTTCCATGTTTAAAGAATACAAACTGCAACACTTCCTAGTTTAAAATAATACAAACGGCAACACTTCCTAGTTTAAAGACTACAAACTGCAACATTTATTAGTTTAAAGACTACAAACTGCAACACTTCCTGGTTTAAAGTCAACAAACTGCAACACGTCCATGTTTAAAGACTACAAACTGCAACATTTCCTGGTTTAAAGACTACAAACTGCAACATTTCTTAGTTTAAAGACTACAAACTGCAACACTTCCGAGTTTAAAGACAACAAACAAAAAAGATTTTGAGCATTATGCGTCATGATTTCTGGATTTCCTTCATATTTTGAGGCTCTGGTGCGCAAAGTTGTTTGAAGTTTGTTTAATCTGACGGGAGGCGCCAGCTGTTTAGCTGAACATTAGCTGAACTGTACTAACTACATGCTTGGAAAGCCAAACGTTTCCTTTTCTATTTCATAAACCTACATGTTTATGCTGCACATTTTTAATCCAGAGGGATTCACAGCAGATGCTGCTGAGAAGCCTGCTGCTCTGTTGTCCGTCCTGTCCTTCCCACGCCTTGTCTGAGCAGACGGTAATCCAACGAGTCATGGGAGGCAGCAGGTACCCACTCGATTACCTCGATGACACGCAGTGCAGTGGCTCACTCGGCCGCATAATTCGGTCAGGCCTCTATTATTAAGCCTTGTTTTGTATCGCGGTCTGCTGCAAAAAACGTTTGTCCTGCCAAATCAATGAGGCAAAAACAAAAAAGGAATCCAATTAAGTGGAATCAATGCAAAGGTGTGCTGCGTTAAAGGAGCAAATATAGAGTTTATCGTACAACCAGTGATGGAAAGGAATTGCTGGAGATGCAGATTTCCAGCGTGTTTCTTCATGAATCAAGCGCTGGGTTGTTGAATTCAATAGCTGCTTGTTTTGATGCTTAATGGAAAAAAACTAAAATTATCCTTTGTATAAATCCTTTTGGGAGAAAGTCTTCAATCAAGACTTTGATCCAAAGTTTGAGTCGTTGACTTGTAAACATAATGTTGGCGATTTGCAGTTAAAAAAAGTCATCTAGCGTACATATTGTTTCAACCGCATTTTGGACCAGCTACACAACGAAACATGCAGTAAACGAGTCGTCTGAAGAAAAAAGCCACCGGTTTCATTCTAGGCCAAATTAATCAAAGTTAGGAGGGCTGTGAGATTAGTTTTTTTTTTTGCACCAAAATTAATTTTGGGGGGCTAGAAAATCCAATTTCCTGGCTGGATAATCATTAAATGACTGATTTAAGTGAAACCCATGAGCCCTGGCAGATGTATCACGGTGCATTTGATGTTATCAGCGAGAAAGAAAGCCCCCTTTTTGCTTGTCTGTTCAAAATGAAGGGATCTTCCCACCCGTCTGTCTGCTTCCCTCATTGACGACCTGTCTTTCTCATCTCTTCAACAGTCTATCTGCCTCGGTCGTTCATCCTCCTTCGTCTATTTCCCCACCAATCTGTCTGTGTAGTTCACCGAGTGCCATTCGGCAGCCGTTGCCCTTCTGTGCATGAATAAATCAGAGTGTTTGGGCTACAGCGTCGACAGCCATCCAGCAGAGACGAAGCTGTGACTCAACCATTCAGACTTCCTGTCTTGCTGTGTTGCGTACGCCCACTTCCTGCTGGACTGGACCGTCTCTTTAATCCTCGCTTCATCCCGTCAAAGGACAGTTTTTTTGCGACGGTCTCGGACAGCAAACGACATGACGTCCAGTCGTGTTGTTTGCTGCCCGAAACCGTCGGAAAAAGACACTCCGTCTTTCTTTCCGGACGCCGACGACCTCGCCTTTGATCGAGCGGCCGATCAGAGGCCTAGAGTCTTTGTGTTGCTCCCGCAGACATCAATAATAGAGGCTATCGGCCTTCACCAAGGAGACAAGACAATAATTCTTTCATCATAGAGTCTGTTCGGCCTGCTGTGAGTGTGGATGTGGTGGACCCTGTGGTTGTGAGTCCCTTCCCTCCAAAACACAAATGTTCTGGGTTTAAATGAGTCCTTCAAACCCCACGGTTTTTTACCGCGTGCCTCTGGAGCGGATAAGGAATCTAAAAATAGAGAAAAGTCTTGATTGTCTTGTATTTAACAGCAGCAAAACTATATCAAAACGTCCGTTTACAAACTCTCACACAACTCGGGCAGTTTAATTACAAGGCTCATTTATCCCGTCGTATGCTAACGGATTCCCAAAGACAGGCATTTATCGCTGAAACCATACTATTCAAAACCTTGTTGACTCCAGACGAGTCCAGACAAGTAAAAATTACCTCATTTACTTCAATTCATCAAGACTTCACACTTTTTTTATTTCTTTTGAGTTTTCGTTAAGAATTTGAGGTAATACGGGGTGAGTAAGTGGTATACAAAATGTTATTTTTTTAGGTGAAGTACTTAATCCTTGTTATTGCGCCCCCCACCCCCTGTTTAAAAACAACAACAAATTAAGCCAAAATATTAACCTTTGAACATCCACGGCCCTAAAAAATAAAATTCGAAAAAACTGCCCCTCTCTCCTCAAACATGATTTCTCATTGTCAGGCTGATGATGCCGATGAAGTCCATGTGATAAGGTCAAAAGCTCCAGTCAAAGAGAGAACGAGGAGCTTGAATGGAGATAGTTGTATCAGCTGCTCTTTCAAAGGTCGAGAAGCTGAAAGCTTAAATCAAGACGCACAAAAAAAAAGCGAAAGTAAACACTTAATTCACAGAGTGAACGGGAAGAGAAACAGCCGTTATATGAGTTAGAGGGTTTTCCTGTGTTTTACCTGCATACACTCACTAATTATGATGAAAAAACTCCCTCACAGACTCTTTGCACACTACATTCAGGACCGCATTGCCGAAATGCCTGTTTTCATAGCCTGAGATTGTTTCCCTTTTTGTTGTAAATTACTCTGCAAGCCGTTCACCTCGCTGTCAGCGAGCCTCGCTGTTGACCGCTGCTGTCAAATTAATGACCAGATTTACAGGTTTAACAAAAAAAAGTAGCGACTGCACAAAGATCGGCAGCCAGTAATTTACTTAAATAGACAACAACTGGATCTTCGTCTGACCGAAACGCCACAAACGACTTGGAATGAGTTGCTTTGAGTCTCCTTAAAGCAACTCTCTCTCTCTCTCCCAACTAACTATATTGTCTCTCTATCTCTCTATCTCTCTCTCTCTTTTTGTTACCTCGTTCTACCAAGTACAATCAAAACACTACAGAAAGTAATGAGATAAATGTCTCTGCCTTATAAGTCGTGCTCAGGGTCACATTTACCATCATAGTTAAACGGATGCTCTTTAAATGTTCCTGAAATACCAAATGAATAAGTATGACTAAAATGTCCCTAAAAATCAAATGTTATGGACATTATGAATTAATTACAGAAAAGCAATAATATCCATATATATATATATATATATATATATATATATATATATATATATATATATATATATATGGATAACTGTCTTAACCCTGCTGTCTGTCTGTCTGCATTCACATCTTCACAGAGGAGGAAGTTGATGAAGAGGAAGAGGAAGAGGAAGAGGAGGAGGAGGAGGAGGAGGAGGAGGCGAAACAATCCCTCATTATCCTTCATTCATTACTCTTTCATCCATCCATCTTCCTCTTCTCCTCCTTCCTGGCGACATATTCACTCACTTTTTCTTTCGCTACCATTTCTTTCTTTTTTCTCTCTCTCTCTCTTTTTTATATTTTAGGGAGGACAGAGGAAGAGCAAGCGAGTTACCATGGCAACAGCAAGCTGGCTGCAAAAAGCTATACCTGTTCCCCGGTTTGCAGAAAGAGGGAGAGAATGAGAGAGAGAGGGAAAGGGAAAGGGAGGGAGGGAGAGGGAAAGGGAGGGAGAGAGAAAGGAGGGAGAGAGATAGAGGAAATGAGAGAGAGAGATAGAGGGGAAGGGAGGGAGAGAGAGAGGGAGAGAGATGGAGGGAGAGGGAGAGAGAGGGAAAGATGGAAAGGGAGAGGGAGAGAGGAAGGGAGAGAATGAAAGAGAAAGAGGGAGAGAGGGAGGGAGCATGAGAGATATTTTACAATATACTAGATATAAACTATATATATACTATATATTATACATTACTAGATATAAACTATATATATACTATATATTATACATTACTAGATACAAACTATATATATACTATATATTATACATTACTAGATATAAACTATATATATACTATATATTATACATTATACTAGATATAAACTAGATATATACTATATATTATACATTACTAGATATAAACTATATATATACTATATATTATACATTATACTAGATATAAACTAGATATATACTATATATTATACATTATACTATTTATATACTATATATTATACATTATACTAGATATATACTATATATTATACATTATACTATTTATATACTATATATTATACATTATACTAGATATAAACTAGATATATACTATATATTATACATTATACTAGATACATACTGATGAATAAAAGTGCTTCATAAATGTCGTGGCGTTTATTAACTTCTGTTGTTTACTTTAAATAAACAACAATAACGGACTAAGTCAAGAGTTCACGTGAGGACAAACCATCTCCTTTCATGAGGAATGTCATCAGTCAGAGGAAACGTGATGTCCTCTCTCTCTCTATCCCTTTCTCTCTCTCTCTCTTTCTCTCTCTCTTTCTCTCTCTCTCCTCTCTCTCCCTCTCTCTCTCCATCTCAGAAGGAAGTGAGTACCCACCAAGTACAGCGCCACAGGCATGCATCATTATACCTGACCTTCTACTCCACTACACAGTGGGTGAGGAGAGAGGGAGAGAGAGAGGGAGAGAGAGAGAGAGAGAGAGAGAGAGAGAGAGAGAGAGAGAGAGAGAGAGAGAGAGAGAGAGAGAGAGAGAGAGAGAGGAAGAGATACTTAACCATCGATGCATGTGAAGGAGGGGAGAGGCACCCGGTGACAAAGCAGTTGCTATGCCAAACATTTGGGAGCACAACACATTCACACATGCACACACACACACACACACACACACACACACACACACACACACACACACACACACACACACACACACACACACACACACACACACACACACACACACACACGCACGCTAAGTAAACAAGGAGGAGGCCGAGACGAGTGGAAGCGGGAGTGTCAGAACGATGCTGTTGAGGATGACCACAGCATACTAACAGCTCTGACACACACACACACACACACACACACACACACACACACACACACACACACACACACACACACACAGAGCTGACTGCGAGAGACGGGCGAGGACGATACCGAATGTGATCATAAGGGGAAAATGTTCTCGACGTCAGATCTCGTTTCTGCAGCGCACGTGTGTGTGTGTGTGTGTGTGTGTGTGTGTGTGTGTGTGTGTGTGTGTGTGTGTAAAGGTTCCGTGAGTTACGACTGTTGGCATGAATATGCAAACTGTACGAGCAGCGAGGGAAACAAACGCTGAGCTTCCTGCTGATCCGCGCTTCTGTTCTCTTTTTGCAACCTTTTTTTAATTCAATAATTTATATTATTTATTAAATAAAATAAAAAAAGATTTGAAGATGTTTTGATGTTTTTTCATTCCCGAAAATGTTCCTAACTCGTGAACCCCTGGAGGAGGAAGATGAGGTTTGGCATCATGTTCCGTCTCCTGCAGACAGAGTGATCGTTTTGCTGCTGCCAGCCTACATCCCCCATGATGCAACTGTAACTTTGTTTTTTCTTGTTCAGCAAATGGGCGACAACTGCATTTTGTGCTGCATCATGACAACAAATCCTCCTCCAATGGGATCCGATCACATTTGGGAATGGAGCTGAAAATGTAGTGCTAAATTACAAGCGAGGGTACCGTTACGTACGTTTCACGGAAAAGTAACGCAAAATAAAGTTTACATTTTTCATTGTCTCACCTGAACTCAAGGCACACCTTCCTCACTTACTTGACTAAATTTAATATTTTAATAATCCAGTAGCGTATTATAAGTATGATATGAGTACCGTAAAAGTCGGGTTACAAGCCGCTCCTACCTCCGGTCAGTGTCCCCGCTGTAGCAAGCTAGGAACAGCGCTTGCTAGCGCTGCTGCTAGCGCTGCTGCTAGCGCCGCTGCTGCTGCTACTGGCCGCTGCTGCTGCCCGCTTTCCCTCTGCCCAAGTCAGGTGTCGAACCGGGGCTGGTCCCGCTACATTCGGTGGTTGTCGGGGAGCTAGCGGAAGTTAGCGGGGAGCTAGCGGAGCACTAGCAGGAGCGCTAGCTGGCTACAACGGGGAGCTAAAGGGGACACTGACCGAAGGTAGTAGTGGCTTGTAACCCGACTTTTACGGTATTAGCATGCTCATATTTGCTAATCAGCTAACGCAGGTATTCAGTTGCCATCTCTCGGCTGAGAAATGTTCAGTTTAAACTGTTATACAATCCAATTTGTGTTTGAGGGCTTCAGTTTTTTCCACATTTGTTCCCTCTAAACATATAGACCGTTTTTTATAACTTCTACAACTACAGGGCGATGATTACAGCAAGTCACTTAAATCACATTGAACTCGAAAAGAGACCAGAATTGGCATTTATTTTGTATTTTCCTTCCACGACTCTCACTTCTACAACCGTCACGGGAAGAGCCGACTTCCTCGAGAACGACACTAAACGCGCGAGTCGTATTTTTGCCCGGAGGCATTAAGAGTGGAGAACAAAGTCAGCAATGTTTTTTTCTGTCACGACAATAAACCGATGACAGCGCTGACAAAAAAATACAAATATTTGGTTTAACTGCATACGTTGTTTGCATGTTTTACTGTCTTTTCAAATTTAGAAATCTAAAATCATCCAATCGCTGCCAAACGCTGATTCATGTCCAATACAATCTTATGGGTCTAAATCAGTTTGAGATAATTTGTCACAGAACTTTCATATTGAGGTCATACATTCTTCGCACCCCCTTTTGACAGCCCATAATTAGCCCCTATAATTAACCTCAGTCCAACCGTTCTACATTACAAGTGACCTTTTAAAACAAAGACACAACCAACAATTATTGTCATTATCACTTAGTGGTTGTTTTTGTGATTATTCAATTAATTGTGTAGCACTTAAAATGACAGAGCATGCCCTTAACAAACTCTAATTTGGTCTGAACAACAGTCCGAAACCAAAAAAATATCCAATTTTACAATAATATAGAAAAGAAAAAAAAGGAGTTGAGTCTCACTTTTGTGAAGCTAGAACCAAAAAGCTCAGAAGAGCACATAGACATCCTTCTCTGTGATTGGACGACCATCACAACTTCTTAAGGGTTCCAACCAGAACCATTTGTTTCCAAAGAACCCCTTTTCCAAAGAAATGGGTTCTCAAGGGTTCTTTGTAAAACTAAGGGTTCCATTATGATCAGTTTTCCTCTAATGAACCCTTTTTGGAAGAAAGAGTTCTTCCAGGATCGATAAAAGGGTGTTAAAGATGTCAGCCCACAAAAAAAAAAACATGAATCGTGAACCATGATGGTTCTGATTGTTTCAGCAACCCTTATAAGGTGTAAAGGTTCTGTATAGAACCTTCCCAGAGGGTTCAGATATGAATCATTGTACCATAGAAAGGTTCTTCGTAGAACCTCTCATAGGAACCTTTGAGAGACGGTTCAGCCTTTAAGTTGGGTTAAGTTTTTCTACGGGGGCAAGCCGCAGAACCCTTTATGGTTCCTCTAGTTAGCACCTTTAATTCTAAGAGTGTGGGCTGGATTCCAGTTCCCTATGTTCACACACACACACACCGATCTCAATCACTGCAAACTCCTCTACGACTTTGATGGACCAGGACCAGGCCAGTCCACGCAATGAAACATTCATGAATTCCTTTTGATACCGTAGCAGCGCCAGTCCAAACACTTCTAAGGCAAGAACCTGGAGATATGATGCTATCTATCTATCTATAGCGTTGTTTCGAAGAAAAGATCCCGCAGGCTGAGTTTGTGGAGATGCATACCAATCAATCTGTTGCAACCAAAGGATAAGCCTTGAAAAACACACCCGTCAATTTAAAGGAAAAGGTACCGAAACATCAGCAACTTCATCCCAAAGACTAGAGGTTGTGCTCTTCTTTGTGTGCTTTTCATACGACCAAGAAGAGAATGAACTTCCCCTTAGAGACATAAATTAGAGACATAAAGCATAAAGTACCCGTTGCTCGTACCTGTGACGTCGAGCGGTATGAAGTGACCCGGCGTGCGCCTGCCGAGCTGCCAGCGCGGTTTGTCAGCGACGGGCGGTCCGGCGGTCGCGGTGCTGCCGCTCCAACCCGGCGGCGGGCGGTCCGAGCCGCAGGGCGAAGGGGTCGGGGAGGGCGACGGGTCGGCCGCGGACCTCAGTCCAAACACCGAGGAGGTGGTTTCATCGTCGTAGAGCTGTTTGGACGCCGGCTGGAGGAGGAAGAGGAAGAGGAAGAAAGGGGGTTTGAAGCCAGACAGGCTTGAACCTGCATTCATTGATTGTTGTCGGCCCCTCGGGGTCAACGCAACGAGCTGTGAACACCACACATGACGGCCTTATGAACAGGAGGTGATCGTGGAAGAAAACACTCGGCTGTTCACTCACCCGGCATTCAATTGGAGAGGAGTTTCTGGGCAAAGAGGCACATTTAAAGTGAGATAATCTCTCTTTTTTTGCTCTGTTTTGGTCCCCACCACCGATGTCAGAGGGCAGTTTTTTTTTTTTTAGCTGCTCTATGCTCTTTTGAAAGCTGCAGAGTTGGGTGATCATTACTTCGTGGGTTTTTCACTAAAAACGATCGACCCCTGTCACATTTCATGTCGTACATTTTCGATTCATTTCATAAATTTGAATCAGAGCAGCTTTTAAAGAAAATAACTTTGACGAGTCAGCGTTAGCGTTCATGCTTTCCAATGCAGAAAATCACAAATGACAGTTCAGAAGGGCTCAGAATGGTGGTGGTTTAAAACAAAAATCTATGTGAATGTTTTTAGTATTCTAGAATTCTGCTTTAAAATCCTTAAAAACAGAAATTCACAATAATTCCTGATCTTTTTCCTTTCAAAATGTGTGATTCCCGGAGGAAAAAAGGACATATTTGTCGATTCTCAATTCAATTATCTCGTACCGAACGTTAAACCTCCTTCAAAGCTGATGTTTCTGGCGTATTTAGACAATTAGCCGATAGGGTTTATCTTAAATAACTGGTGTTGCTGGGTCATTTGAGACTTAACACTATACTTTAAGCTGCTTCAATGAAGAAAAGGAAGGTAGAATAGAGAAGAAGGTCAATTAAACGATGATTGATTGATGATATATGCAGCTGTTGCAAGAGAGCAGGAAACATAGCGAAGAGATAGGAGAGGAGAAAGGTATCAACTAAGGCGTAAACTCTCTATGCCGAACAGCCTTTGAGCCAGGCATCGAAACCCAAAAGTCTTTGTCCTGTCCGACTAAAAAAGAAACCCACGTTTCTCTACTTTATGAATCCAGATATCTCGTGGGAACGTTCTGATAGAAACGAGCCCGAAGAGAGTGAGAGGCATTAACTCCACAGAGCGGTTTAACAGCTTGCCCGAAAGGAAACGCAGGAAATGTGCAGCCATCTTGCAGTAAAATCACCGTGGGAGTCATGATGACACAGCTCTGGCTGAGAGCTTTTAGAAGGAAAGGACAGGAACGGAGAGCGTCTGTTTCATCCATAAGTTCAGTTGTTTTTTTTGTACTTCTGATCATGCATTAGCGATATTTCCATCTGTAAGACGCTAAATGATTTGGTGTTTGTTTGAGGGAAAGCCCCCTGCTGAGAGTGTGTGAAGAAAGGATGACGACTGATTCTGACACATCGGACTAAAAGGAGGGCGGGACATATTGTGTTCTGGGTGATTCAGTCCTCGGTGGAAAAGAGACGACAACAAAGGCGACGAGGCTTTTTGTCACAACATGAATATGAGCTGGAGCAGCAGCTGTGACGAGGAAATCACTGCTTTGGTGACGCGGGGAGACAGAACGTTAACACTCCAGTCTCCTGAGAGTCCTAAAAACAGGATGAGTCAGCGTTTTAGTTTTTTTAATGGATTTCGGTTGGATACTTGAAATAAGATTTTAATGACGGTCGTTTTTTTAACGTTATATATCCTGTCGGCTTTGTGATAATAAATTTTTCCGGCTTTTTAAATACAATATTTCGTGGGAAAAAAAAGGATGAGAAAATATGGATTTATACCCTCTACTAGGTGAAGAGTGTTCACTCCGCTCGTCTTTAAAATGAGCTGGGAAACAAACGCTGAACGTCTCATGTTCACTGAGCTAAGAAAGGAAAGAGTGGAAGACGTTTAGAGCAGTGGCGTCCCTAGGCTTTTTTAATTAGCCCCGAATATTAATTTTCAAAAAAAAAAAAAATACGTCATTCACCCAAAACAGCGGCGTCAGGCAGCAGGCGCACTTGCAGTGTGCGCCAGTGTGCGCCCCCCTATTATACAAGTCGTCATTTAAGTTTCTCTTTCCTATAGAACAGGTCTACACCTTGTTCTGTTATTAAACAAACTAAACGGACGTATTTTATTGATCTTATCCACACACAGCTTGTCATTTCTGTCTCTCCATGGTCGCGTTAACACTTCTCCTCTGCTCTGCATCGCGCACGGCGGAGTTCCACCGCGATGCGCGCAGACACGTGCGCGCGCACACACAGGTGAGCACTGAGCACACAACAGCGGACAGAGAGCGTCGAAAAATATGTCGCATGAAAAGCAGACCGCTATTACGGAGTTTTAAACGCTCCCAGGGTGAAGATGGCAACAGCAGCTCTCATGTGAGGAGCAACCGGAGTTCTCCTCGCACCGGAGCAGCTCTCCTGCTCCAGGTGAAAGAGACAAAGTTCTCGTGTCTTGTACCAACAATGAGCTGCTGGCTTCACATATTACAAAAGTACAAAGTACACGGACATAAAACTAAGTCATTAATAAATACATGGAGAAATGCCTGTACTTTCGGGTAAATGGTTACGCCGTTAACAGGTTACGCTTGCGCATGCGCGACTCGCTCGCTTATTTTTTGGCGTTTTGCCAGAAGTCTCCGTGACGTCCTTTCTGCTGCTGCGTGTCTCAAAACAGAAAACAGATCTCAACGTTGAACATGAATTGTATCAAATCTACAACCCTGTTTTATAAAGATGTGTAGAGGAAAGCAGCTCACTGCTCCACTAATACTGATGCAACCTGATGCTCACATATCTCACTCATTCTGTTTTGTTTGGCAAAAAAATAAAAATAGCTTATTGTTTTCCACAATGAGCTATTTAGTAGTAACTAAATATTAGTAATTTTTTTTGCACAGATACAACTTCCTGTTCATTGATCTAAGTGATTGCAATTAAAACAAAAATTCTGATGGAGCAATCTGATTTACTTGAAACTTTAAGTGATTGCAATTTTCTTTATTCTGTTATTTATAAAAGCACAGATGGAATCACAAAATGTTATTTACAGAAAAAGTTTGAGAACCACTACTTTAAGTGTTTGTGTTGGTTGAGCACTATTAGCATTATTAGCATCTTATGTCTAAATATTATGTTAAAGAGTATGTTATGTTAAATAATGTTAAAGAATATGTAAAGAATAAATACATATGAGTATGTAAAGAGCATTAAATGTACAATGTAAACAGTGTACATGACAAGATGCATGGTTCATTAAACATCTCAATGTTTACTGTTGCTGAATGGTTGCTGTTGGTATGTTCAACATGATGAATGCGGCATTTTTGTGCCTGGGCTATTGAGGGAAGTTTGTGAACATTGCTAGCCTATTTGGTATTAACTGGTAACCATGAAATGCCTCAATTCAATTCAGTCCAGAAGAGCAGGTACCTGTAGGGTATGTGGAGAGTGTTTCTATGTCTAAAAATGTCGCTGCTTCACTCTTCTGGGCTAAGCCCCAGATGTGTCAAAATCCTAGAGACGCCCCTGGTTTAGAGAGGAGGAGAGAGGAGAGGAGGAGAGAGGAGGAGGAGAGGAGAGAGGAGGAGGAGAGAGGAGAGGAGGAGAGGTGAGGAGGAGAGGAGAGGAGAGAGGGAGAGAGGAGGAGGGGAGGAGGGGAGAGGAGGGGAGGTTAGAGGAGGAGAGAGGAGAGGAGAGAAGGGGAGGAGGGGAGGTTAGAGGAGGTCAGAGGAGGAGAGAGGAGAGGAGAGAAGGGGAGGAGAGAGGAGAGGAGGAGGAGAGAGGAGAGGAGGAGGAGAGAGGAGAGAGAAGGCGATGAGGAGAGAGGAGAGAGGAGAAGAGAGGAGAGAAGGAGGAGGAGAGGAGGAGAGGTGAGAGGAGAAGGAGAGGTGAGGTGAGGAGGAGGAGAGGAGAGGACGAGAGGAGAGGAGAGGAGGAGAGAAGAGAGGAGAGGAGGCGAGGAGGAGGAGGAGTGGTGAGGTGAGGAGGAGAGGAGAGGAGGAGAGGAGGAGAGGAGGAGGAGAGGTGAGAGGAGAGAGGAGGAGAGGAGGAGGAGAGGAGGAGAAGAGGAGAGGAGGAGGAGAGGTGAGATGAGAGAGGAGAGGAGAGAGAAAGAGATGAGGAGAGAGGAGAGAAGAGGAGGAGGAGAGGAGAGAAAGAGGGCAGACTGAGTGAGTTTAGTGGACTTGTGAAGTGGAGGAAAGTGAAAAAGAATAAGTGAGGCAGACACGATGTGATTTCTGTGTGTGTGTGCGTGCGTGCGTGTGTGTGTGTGCGTGTGTGTGTGTGTGTGTGTGTGTGTGTGTGTGTGTGTGTGTGTGTGTGTGTGTGTGTGTGTGTGTGTGTGTGTGGCTTCAAACAATCCTATAAGACACTTGAACATGAGTGAGTTCGCTCACCGGACAGATGCCCTGTGATCGAATGAGCACGAGCGTGTGTGTGTGTGTGTGTGTGTGTGTGTGTGTGTGTGTGTGTGTGTGTGTGTGTGTGTGTGTGTGTGTGTGTGTATGTGTGTGTGTGTGTGTGTGTGTTTACCAGGAAGATGAAGTCCGACCTCTTGTTGTTGAGGGAGACGGGCGATCGGCTGAGCGAGGTGGACGTCCCGTCGGAGCTCTGCGAGGACGGATGCCGGAAAGTCTGACCGGTCAGCTTGGTGTCGTACAACTGCTCCTCAAAGTCTGCACACACACACACACACACACACACAAAGAAAAAACATCAGCTAGCGTCCACAGCGGTGCACGCACAAGAACAAAAGTGCACACACACACACACACACACCAGATATCCGTCCTCAGAGATCGGGTTCACCCCCTCTTCCCCCTCCCGGGACTCTGACTGCAACTTGTGCCGCGCAACCTCAAAGGACTCCTCAAGTTTCTGTTTGATCCTTTTTTACTTTTCTTAATCTCCTTTCATTCATTTCCTTCTCTTCTCTTCGACTCTTTTCCTTCTGTCCCGTCCTTCTCTCTCTCTCTCTCTCTCTCTCTCTCTCTCTCTCTCTCTCTCCCTCCCGATAGCGGACTGGTTTCTCCCTCTCTGGCAGCTTAGGAGACTCTCCCTCAGGCCATTGTAAACAGATTCCTAACCCCCACCTCCCCCATTCTTTCACCCACCCTGCACACACACACACACACACACACACACACACACACACACACACACACACACACACACACACACACACATTCCCCCTCAAAGCCCCTCAGCCTATCCTTTACCCCAAAACACACTCCCCACTCATCCCTAAAGCCCTCCAGCTCTCTCTCACACACACACACACACACACACACACACACACACACACACACACACACACACACACACACACACACCGCTGTCAGCTCCGGTGGACCAGCAGCGTATTGTTGTCCAGTGACACTTGACATCTGAGCATTGACTTTTGGGGAATGTCATCATAATCTGGACCTTTAATGCAGCAGAAAACCAAAATCAAAGGCGCTACTATTTAGCATTCAAGCATCAATTGATATATATATATATATATATATATATATATATATATATATATATATATATAATTACACTAGCATTGGTGTTTGATTGGTTCCCGGCTACCGGGTCGCGAACATTTAGGGCACAAAGGAAGTGGGTCAACCAAAACAGGAAGAGGATCGCGTCTTTGTTGTTAGCTTTCAGACCAAAGAGCATACATGTACGATGGTTACGATATACAGCAGCGGAAATGGCTCTTCTCCAATGAAACTTGAGCGACGTTAAGATGAATCACAATATAATGTGTTGGAATTTATTTTTCCTTTTCCCCAGGTGGTCTGAATAAATCTATTTGTCTCTGCACCAACAATGACCCCACTTGGAAACGCTATGTTGTGACATTTATTAACAAATATGTCAATTAAATTGCTTTATTGGGCACAAAGCAGGAGAATGGTGCTGTAAAAAGACAGATGGGTAGTTTTACTCCACAAAAAAAGTGACGATTTAGTTTCATTCATTTAAGGGGATTTATTAACTAAGGAGGAGTTTATTAAATGCAGGAAATAAGTTAATTAATATTGTTTCCTCTACTTTAACATTATATTTACAATATATTTTACTATTTGTGTCACAAATGTTGGGAGTTTTATTAATCACCAATACATAACAGTTTCACATAAATATGTCAAATTTGAAAAGGTAGCATTTCAACAGAAACAAGAATGTGTTTTTCTCAAAAATTCAAAATGGCGGAAAATCTAAGTAGGCGAAGTTTAAAGGTCTCAATCTCAACAAAAAAATTAGAGGTGAACACAGTGGAGCGTTTAGCAGCTAAAAAGCTAGCTGGAAACATGAACGAATGGATGCTATTATTAAGACTACGTTGATAATATACCGTAAAAGTCGGGTTACGAGCCGCTACTACCTTCGGTCAGTGTCCCCGTTAGCTCCCCGCTGTAGCCAGCTGGGGCTCCTGCTAGCGCTCCGTTACTTCCCCGCTAATTTCCGCTAGCTCCCCGACAACCACCGAAGGTAGCGGGACCAGGCTCGACACCCGACGCGGGCAGAGGGGACGCGGGCAGTAGCAGCTGCACTAGCTAGCGCTGCTACTAGCTTGCGCTGCTAGTAGCTTGCTACAGCGATGACACTGACCGGAGGTAGGAGTGGCTTGTAACCCGACTTTTACGTTATATAATATCGGCAAAACAACTTCATACAGTGACAATTTGTCAATGTTCAAACGTATTCTGATGCCTCAAAGAAGCCAAAAAATCATCAATTAAGGCTGCTTTAAATGTAATTGTATTAATATATTATATACATATCATTGCATGCTCATAGAGACTTGCAGAAGTCCCTTCCTGCAGCATCCACATGGTGAAGTACCAGACTTTGCAGGGTCAAGACTTCACGCCTCTTGAACACATTCAACATCGTCGTCTACAGAACGGAAAAGTTTCCCAGGTGTCAGATCGGAGCGACTGCAGACAACGTGGGAGTGTTTTGGAGTCATGAACAGAAAATTTATAAACGGCCGCACTGCAAAATACAAGAAGATAATGATGAAGTATATTTATTTTTTTACACCCGCCCACAGAATCTGTGTGCACTTTTATTTTTTAATGGCTTTTGGGATCATTGTTGTTGACATCTCCCCAGCCGGCAGCAAGAAAACATCTATAAGAGCGCGCCCGTTGTGTTGCGTAATCATGCCTCTAAACTTCAGAGACGACTTCTGCCGCACAAACAACTTTCATAACCTTCAGCGTGGATTTTAAGACAGTAAAAATGTGTCAGTTCTCATTTTTAGTCGAGTTTGAGAAGACTGGAGCAAAAAGGTTTTCACAAAACGAGGATATATTTGCCTTTAAACACACGTGTTGTATATTATTTTGAACTGTTTGTGTCACGAGTACTTTCATACAGAACATTGTGCAACGAAAAAGTGTCATCATTTTTTATTTTGGCAACAGGGATGGTTTTTCTGAGCTGTTGCGCGGTGCATAAATCAACCGCTCTTACCTTTCACAATAAAAGCCCAATAAATATAACATCCACAGGCGATTCTTTTGGGTTTTTAGTGTCGTTCATTCCTCCCTTTTATCTAAAGCCCTTCATGCTGCTCCTTGTTCTGCGTCCCTGTTTAGTGGCACTGACAACCATTTTCCGCCATATGTTCACAGTTAGGGTTTTATCCTCTTCTGTTTTTTTGTGGGAAACACAAGAAAGTGAGTGAGAGAAAGAGGAAGACGTGATTTAGAAGCTTGGGTGGTCGAGACGCTGCAGAAGCTCCGATGGTTTGGAGTCAAGTTCCTTTTAAATTTAAGGCTTTTTTGGGGAACATGCGCGCCAACGGGGCGCAGGATGTGACCAAGACACAGGCCTGTTTTCAGCTCACCAATTTAATCTGGTTGGAAATAAATGATCCCACGTGGAGAGAGGAAAAACAAGGCATTAATCCCAATGAGCCTCATGCGAGCTCCTGCTAACCCACAAGCCGTGAGATTGGCTCTGCTACCACATGACTCATATGTATTAGCTGTTGTGGAGGGCTGCAGCTGCAGTGTACAGTAGGTACTTGCATTTGAAGTCTTATTAAATGCTGTGCCTCTTTCTAATAGGCCGGCTTTTGAGTAACAACCATGGACTGTGTATAAGAAGTAGACGCCGGCATCGGGACGTCACCTATTGGGTTTGGACTGTCGTTTTGAAGCCTGGAGTTTGGTATTTTGGTCATCGCCATCTTGGCTTTTGGTCATTGCCATCTTGGCTTTTGGGGTCGTCGCCATCTTGGCTTTTAATCATTGTCATCTTGGCTTTTGGTCGTCACCATCTTGGCTTTTGGGGTTAACGCCATCTTGGCTTTTAGACATTGCCATCTTGGCTTTTTAGTCATCGCCATCTAGGATTTTGGTCATTGACATCTTGGCTTTTGGGGTTAACGCCATCTTGGCTTTTAATCATTGCCATCTAGGCATTTGATCACCGCTATCTTGGCTTTTAGGGTCGTCGCCATCTTGGCTTTTTGGGTCATCGCCATCTTGGCTTTGGCCGTTGCCATCTTGAACATCATGCTGTATTGAAGAAGACTTGAAACTAGAGATTGAGACATAAACTCATGTTTACAATGTTTACTGAGGGAATACATCAAGAGAGTTTCTCTTCAGCATTGGCTTCACTTTACAGAATTACTGAAATAGCTTTGTTAATGGTGAATTAATGTTTTACTGATGCTTTATAGTCAGCTATAACCATTAAAAACAACTTTTGGGTTGTCAAGTGGTGAAAAAATTCCATTGGAACACTGTTTTTTAGCTCTTGGCGGATCATTATGCGAACCCTGTAATGACTTTTTAGCGATTATTACTGCATATCACTTCATAACTTTTCTTGTTAAATTATTGAAGTGATATATTTTTTTTTAAACCAAGGTCTTTATTAACATTCACAACTAAAGAATTGAAGGTTCTTGCATCAGTTTTCTCTCTTCTTTTTGCAATTAAAGTCTCGGCATGAATTCTAGCGTTGACACGATGCGTTTGCCAATTCCTCAGGACGCGATTAGACGTTTCTCTTTTAGTGAGCCTTCGCTTTAAGGAAACACGTCCCTGGCTATTTGTATTCACGGAGGCATCACACACCCGGTGCTGATGATAGAGAACTGTCTATTTTGCAGTGTTGAAAATAATTGAGCCTCGCTGCTGGCATAGAAACAGCAGGATCAGCCACCTGGTGAGCTCTCTGCTCACCAGGCGGCCCAGAACTCATCGTCTCATGCA
>JBAMJR010000298.1:77500-95000 GCA_038501785.1 Myoxocephalus aenaeus | reverse complement strand
CCGTGAGGAAAAAGGTCGCGGCGCTGGCCCTTTAAATACTCGCCGCCGCAGAAGATGGAAGGATCCGCAGAAAGAAAAGGAAATAAAAGGTGCAAATACAATGTAGAGTGAACTTTAAAGCCTGGTTGTGGTTCTACAGCTGATGCATGCGGTCTGATCCCGGCCTTGAGTTCTAAACACAAAGGGAGCAGACGGCTAGCTCTTATCTCGCTGAGCGCCGGTGACACCGATGACCTCCACCGGGAAGAATGTCTTCCAGCCTGAAGTGAGACACGGCTTTGAGAGCGTGTTAAAGCCAGTAGCATATATGTATATATATATATATATATATATATATATATATATATATATATATATATATATAAATATATATATATATATATGGCCCAAAGTATAAAGAAATGTTTGTGTATTCCTCTGAATTCTACAAGAAAATGTATAATACGTAACAAAAAGCCAAGAAGAGTAATTTATTATTATTATTATTATTATTATTATTATTAATAATTATGTACAGGCGACAAATATACATACTCGACGAAATTGAACAACTCAGGCAGGTAAAAAATAAAAAATAAAGCTATACTTTGTTGTTATTCTAAAATTAAAATAAATACAAAATATTAAAAATATTTTTTTAAACATTTTAAATATTTTTTTAAACATTTTAAATATTTTTTTTATATATATATATATTAATATTTTTAATATTTAAAAAAATATATATATATTTTTTTTTGTAATATTTATATATATTATAATAACATACTATTCGTATATAATCTCATATCTTATTATTATTAATATTAAAAATTAATATATATATATATAAATTATTAATATTATTATTAATAATGTTCAAAAAAATTAAAATGAAAAGAATGTATTATATATTTTTCCTAAAGCAATGCAGATTGATTTTAATAACTTTAATGTGCTTGAAATGTGCACTGAGCATCTGTTTTAATAGGAAAACAGATGCATCTCTGTACCTCTGTATACTGAACGTTAGATGACTCAACCGGGACATCTTTGATTGTTAAAGCGACAGATTAGCGATCCTCATACCGAACACTTTCATCATTATTGGACAGATTTAGATGATTCGATAACACGGCAGCACTCTTTGACCAAACTACATGAAGAAATCGTGAGCGTCCCAAACGTAGTACCCGCATCGCTGCAGTTGACTAAAAAAGTTTAGACTTCTGGACCTGGACACTCACAGTGAGGCAGACTTTGAAGCCGTGGCTTCAGAGGAGCAGCGACAGTAGAAGAATCAAAAGAGCGTCCCGTCCTTCATCTTCCTCTCGCCTCTAATCCTGCAAACTGCTGCTTGCACAACTATTCTAAAATCTAATTTAAACTGCTGCAACAGCAACTCTCCGACCCGGAAGTGACAGGAAGCGCCGCAGTAAACGGTGCAGATGAGCGTGCACGACACTCCATACTTCTCCATTTGTTAGCGGCACAGCGAGGTCTTTAACCAACCTACTTTTAGGCCCTTTCCTCAAAAACTAAAAAGGTTTATCTCTGCAACCACTAGGGCTATTATAATAATTTTGGTGTTATAATAAAAGGTACACATGTGAGATTGTGTTCAGATGTGTAAATATCAGTCTATATGTTACTGGTTAAGAGTAAATGAAGATGACACAGCAAAAAATGAAAAGGTTTCAGGTCCGCCTAGAAAAAACAGCACTTTCAGGATGATTATTTCTTTGAAATGATGCAGCTGTAAGGTCCAACTCTAACCCAAATCATAGCTCAATATGTGAACATTCACTAACCCAAATCATAGGACAATATGTGAACATTCTCTAACCCAAATCATAACACAATATGTGAACATTCTCTAACCCAAATCATAACACAATATGTGAACATTCTCTAACCCAAATCATAACACAATATGTGAACATTTACTAACCCAAATCATAGGACAATATGTGAACATTCTCTAACCCAAATCATAACACAATATGTGAACATTTACTAACCCAAATCATAACACAATATGTGAACATTCTCTAACCCAAATCATAACACAATATGTGAACATTTACTAACCCAAATCATAGGACAATATGTGAACATTCTCTAACCCAAATCATAACACAATATGTGAACATTTACTAACCCAAATCATAACACAATATGTGAACATTTACTAACCCAAATCATAGCACAATATGTGAACATTCTCTAACCCAAATCATAGCTCAATATGTGAACATTCACTAACCCAAATCATAACACAATATGTGAACATTCTCTAACCCAAATCATAGCACACTGTGTGAACATTCTCTAACCCAAATCATATCACAATATGTGAACATTCTCTAACCCAAATCATATCACAATATGTGAACATTCTCTCACCCAAATCATAGCTCAATATGTGAACATTCTCTAACCCAAATCATAGTTCAATATGTGAACATTCTCTAACCCAAATCATAACACAATATGTGAACATTCTCTAACCCAAATCATAACACAATATGTGAACATTCTCTAACCAAAATCACAGCACAATATGTGAACATTCTCTAACCAAATCATAGCTCAATATGTGAACATTCACTAACCCAAATCATAGCTCAATATGTGAAAATTCTCTAACCCAAATCATAGCACAATATGTGAACATTTTCTCTGCAAAGGTTGACTTTGATCAGAACAAAGTTAGAGAGGGTTTAGAACAGAGAACATTCAGGCGAGGTCTCCAACATTTGCATTGGGGCACATCTGTGACATTTGAATTTTATCATGTACCAAACCATATATTTCACTTGTATATTACTTATGGTGTTCAAGACATCCAAATTGGGCTTTTTTTTCATAAAACAAGTTATGATTTACAGTTTTATATAACAATCGCTCAGTCTTTCCCCCCAAGGGGGGGATTGGGTTTTAAAAGGTTTTAATCCACTTCTGATTCCTCGTCATTAGTGGAAGTCAGGTGCAGATTTAACCGCTGGATAAAATGTATATTTTCTTTCGTCTGCTGTTGATTTCAAGGTTTGCACCTGACAGCTTAAATAATATGATGATTGATGTTTCTTTTTTAATGGAAGATGTCATTTTCATTAAACTGATTCATAAAATTTTAGAAAGGGGTGAATGGAGATATGATCTGAAGCAAAGCGTCGCAGATCAGATTCTAACCCGGCTCCTTATGACATGGGCTCTCACTCAGGTGAGCCAAAAGCATTGGGTCACAACCTTTTTCCCAACAATGTACGTCTTCTGAAACATTTTGTTCAGCTAACTAGCGGGAAGAAACATAAATTGTAGAAGAAAATTTAAAACGTTGGTTGCGGCAGATGCATTAAAAAGAGGAATATTTAATAGAAATTGCGGTTTATCGAACTAAATTTTTTATTATAGAGAAATTATATTAGAAGAAAACAAATCTCCCCAGTGCAGTTCTCCAAAGTACTCCTCAGGTAGTGGTACTAGTACCCAGAACACTGTTTTCATTGCATATCTTAAGCTGCCAAATCGATATATAGAACCAATATCCTGCCAGAGATTATCTGTATCTCAAGGCTTGATTTGATGTTAACCAGACAGGACTTAAATCAGCAGAAACACAACCGTTGCATCGAGTTATTAAACTAGTCGTGCACGTCCTACAAATATGTGTGAGTTAGTACAAACACGGTGTTCTGCACTGGATAGGATGGCAGTGAAATGTCGAGTGCCGAGCAGGCGGCCGAGTATGAATATCTGCATCGCTCATAAAAAGTGACGGACCGCGTAGACGTGCAAATAGCTGGTCTGGCCGGTTATTAATGGACGGCACGAGCTCCACTTCAAACACAAAAGTTCAACTGAAGAGTGATTTAAATATTTGTTGCTGTTGATTAATGGAAGTGCCGAAAGAAAAACATACACAATGCAAAATCTGGCTGCTGTAAATCTTGTAAGAAATAAATAAATAAATAAACTGTAAATCTGTCTGCAGAGGAGAGTTTTAAATACAATATATCTGCCATCAGCGGAGTACAATACTGATCTTTAAATATATTATATTATACCATAAAAAGCGCTTCTATACAACCAGAGGAGTCGCCCCTGGTGGTCAGGAGAGAGAATGCAGCTTTAACACATGAAGCATAGACTTCTATACAACGAGAGGAGTCGCCCCTGGTGGTCAGGAGAGAGAATGCAGCTTTAACACATGAAGCATATACTTCTATACAACCAGAGGAGTCGCCCCCCTGGTGGTCAGGAGAGAGAATGCAGCTTTAACACATGAAGCATATACTTCTATACAACCAGAGGAGTCGCCCCCTGGTGGTCAGGAGAGAGAATGCAGCTTCAACACATGAAGCATAGACTTCTATACAACCAGAGGAGTCGCCCCCTGGTGGTCAGTAGAGAGAATGCAGCTTTAACACATGAAGCATAGACTTCTATACAACCAGAGGAGTCGCCCCCCTGGTGGTCAGGAGAGAGACTGCAGCTTTAACATATGAAGCATAGACTTCTATACAACCAGAGGAGTCGCCCCCTGGTGGTCAGGAGAGAGACTGCAGCTTTAACATATGAAGCATAGACTTCTATACAACCAGAGGAGTCGCCCCCTGGTGGTCAGTAGAGAGAATGCAGCTTTAACACATGAAGCATAGACTTCTATACAACCAGAGGAGTCACCCCCTGGTGGTCAGGCGAGAGAATGCAGCGTTGACACATGAAGCATAGACTTCACATCCGGAGGTTGCTGCCTGCTTTACAACAGAGTAAAGACATTTTTGTGTAACCAGCATTTTGTAGTATTTTTTGTGTATATTTAAAAAGGCTGAACTGTCTTCTGACCCTGAATCTAATTGGGATTGTAGTCACACTAGTGTCTAACAACAGACATATATAAACATTTACCTTTCGGACCAAATCCTCTCGCAGACAGTGACAGAAGCTGCAGGAAGCTGGTCTCTTAACAGAGAATTATGGAAATGACTCTTCATCCTGTTAAGAGGAGGCCATGAGAAAAGGATCCATCCTGCCCAACACTGTGTGTCCAGGATCAAGTTTTGAATATAGCACAGCGCTGCAGAAAATGTAATTAAAACAGTATTTTGGGGTGGTGGGGAGGAGCCTAAATATGATCAGGGAATTATTTTTCTGTTTCAAGTTTTCCGATGTTTAAATGTGCAAATGAGGTATTAGTTTATTAAATATGTTGAAAATATTGTCATAAAACCAATCTATTTCCTCCATGTTTTTATTAATAAATGTGTATAATGCGGCTCTGAATGTGAACAAACCCCTCTGCATACACCCTCAGAATATATGTAGGCATGAAAGAGTAAAGTTTGGTGATGTAAGAGCTGCTGAAGAGTCTGAGAACAAACTCATGGAGAGAAAACGTCCTTTAAAGAGAAGTTTAGTGACATGACATCATGATGAAGACTCTACAGGTGAAGAGGGTCAACACATGAACTCATAGGTATCATCATGCAACTTCACCACTTCATCACTGACACTAAGAGGATTATTTATTGTATTACAATTCTGTGAAACTTCGAACTGAACAGCAGGCGGCTGAACTCATGCGTGTTGTTCTTTTTTATGATTTCTGGCATTATAACTCTGTTATTCTGCACAGAATATATGTTTGAGTTCTCTCTACTTCTAGCCGTGATTGTGTTGTTTCCATCCAGGTGAAGGACTTTTAAACTGCAGTGAAAACCAAGGCCACAGAGGATGACATGTTGACAGAGAAGAAAGAAACGCCCCTAAACTGCCTCTGGGGTCAGTTATTAGCAGTTATGAGTCATATGTACAGAGTCTTATGAGACGACAGGTTCCATCGTCTGCTCTGCAGGACTTGTTGAATGTTGAATTAAAGCACGTGAACCCAATCCGGAGTAAAACAAGAGACACGGCGCGTCTCATGGCCGGTTTCACCGTTCGCCCCGCTTAGCGGAGCGACGGGGAAATAAATCTCACACCAAACCTCAGCAGGAAAACGTCTGACAGCGGAGGACGAGAGACCAGCTTCATAAATATGGAGGGCAGAGAGTGAGGAGGAGGATGAATATTTAATATTTTACCAGGCCGAGGCCAGTGGGAGACCGAGGACGGAGAGAGAGAGAGGGAGAGAGAGAGAGAGGGAGGAGAGAGAGAGAGAGAGAGCGAGGGAGAGGGAGAGAGAGAGGTAGAGAGAGAGAGAGAGGTAGAGAGAAAGAGACAGATAGAGAAACGGAGAGAGGTAGAGAGAAAGAGAGAGGTATAGAGAGAGTGACAGACAGAGAGAGGGAGAGGTAGAGAGATAGGGAGGTATATATATATATATATATATATATATATATAGAGAGAGAGAGAGAGAGAGAGAGAGAGAGAGAGAGCAGCTGGTTGCTTCAGCGTTACATAACACACACCCAAGAAGATGGACACACACACACACACACACACACACACTGGAAACACACACTTACACATGTGACCCGACAAAAATATTAACCACCAGCGACAGAAAAGATGAATGGCCACACACACACACACACACACACACACACACACACACACACACACACACACACACACACACACACACACGTAGCTGCTGTCCACCCACGACTGCATTCATCCATCTTATTTTCATCGTACACAAATCGGCAGTCTGAAACAATAAGTGGCTTTAAATGTATGAAGACAACGAGAGAGAGAGAGGGAGAGAGAGAGAGAGAGAGAGAGAGAGAGAGAGAGAGGACTAATTGAGCTGTGGCTGAACGAGGAGGGTCTCATGGCCAATAAAACTAAATACAACACGACTCCCAAAGCCGAGAATCCAAATGGAGTCAGCAAAGAGAGACAGAGGGGCGAAACAAAACAAATGTAAAGATCTGAAAATGAGTCAAACGTTTGCAATACTCAATAATATAAAATCAACTTTATCTCCAAAACGCAGAGTATTGATCCGCTCAGTTCAGTAATGAGTTACAGAAAGTCTGCTGGTATGACGTCAAAGTAGAATCTGCACAGCCAGCGCTGGTTAGTGTGGAACAAAAGTATAATAATATTATGGTTTTTCATATATATATATATATATATATATATGTATATACACTTATATGCCATAATATGTATAATGTACCAGCCTTTTTATTTTATTTTGACCATATTATGTCATACTGTTATACCACTTTACTTTGAGGAGACGTCACTGTGAGTCTAGAACACTGAAATAATGTTTCCACCAGGTAAACCTGAACATGCACACCTCTCTCTGTGTGACAGCGATTATAACCGCATAACTATATCGATTATACTTAACTGGAGGAAACACTTTTTTCTACACCGGCTTGCTAACACTTTAGCTAACGTGTTAGCTAACGTGATAGCAAGCTGACTAGCTTGCTATCACGTTAGCTAACACGTTAGCTAAAGTGTTAGCAAGCTAGTCAGCTTGCTAACACTTTAGCTAACGTGTTAGCTGACTAGCTTGCCATTAAAAAACTGGTGGGAGGGAAATGAAGCCGCTGTAGACATCTTAACGCTGATTGGCCAAGACTCGACGCGTCAAAGATCTTCTATTTGTGAAGATCACAATATCAGCTTTTTTCCGTGTCCCACTCCGATCTCAGAAACGCTGGGCAGCCAGTTGACCCTCCCCCCCAAAAAACTAAAACTCTTCGGATCCACACGATTCACGTGGATGACATATTTTCATTTCAAAACCGCTATTTTCGCCGAAAGGTGACAAGTTTGCAGGTATGAGCTCGAAGTTTAAGCTTGAACCTTGAAGCTTGAAGCTGGACGTTTAAGCGTGAAGCGTCAGCTGTGGATGAGTTGGAGGTCTGGACGTGTTGTTGTGACTCATTTTTTTGAAAGATTGTACATTTCGGGGCTGAATGCCACAAAGAGGGAAGCCAGAGAGCATCAAGGGAAACAGGAAGCTTTATTCTGTTAACCCTGAAGATATTAAAAATATCTACAAAATCATCATAATGGAGACGCGTGAATCTTGAAACACAACGTGTTCATTCATTCACTCCCTCAGGTGTCCATTCACTCCCTCAGGTGTTCATTCAGCTAAAAGCCAGCAGTGATGGTTTAAATGGAAACGCTGGGCAAAGGGCGAGACAGCATGAGTCACGCAGGGAAAAAGAGAGAGAGGCAAAGAAAGAGCAGAGAAACAGTTATACCTGAGAACAAATGGAAACTCTAGTTCCCTTGAGTGCTAATTACCAGACACATACACACACACACACACACACACACACACAGGTTGAACACTACAAAGCTGATATGAAAATGAGAATGAAAGCGTTCCACCTTAAAATACAAAAAACAAGGCAACCTCTAACTACTAACTAAGATGTAAACAGACGCCTTTGAATGCCTCTTTCTTCACACACACACACACACACACACACACACACACACACACACACACAATCAAGCGCATCCACAGCGCTCGTCGTATCCGATGCACGCGCGCTAAATCCCCAATACCACCTTAAATCACATCGCTGCAAGGTGAATCCAGTGAGCTAAAACACGCTCACACACCCTTCAGTACAATATCAACACAAGGTAGCGAGGGAAAAGGAACGCACACACACACACACACGCCCTCTCACGCAGCATCTGCATACTAAAACACACACACACACACACCTTGAAGGCGACGATACACACCCATATCAATGCAGTCCAACGTCACACACATGCATGTCAACACTCGCTCTGCTTCTGCCTCCACGCCTTTTCCCACCCACTCAAAACACACACACACACACACACACACACACACACCCACACACACACACACACGATCCATCCATGCATCCAATCCCTCTCTCTCTCTCTCTCTCTCTCTCTCTCTTTCCTCCCTCTCCATCCACCCTTACCTTGCAGCAGGCTCTGGAGGTTGAGCTGCGCCTGCTGGTGCAGCTCCTCGACACACTCCGGCCTGCTCCACGAGCCGAACACGTTCACGCTCTGTTGCCATGGAGACCTGAAGTGGGCCGCACCACCGATGCCGCCGCCGCCGCCACCGCCGCTGCCTCCTCCTCCTCCTCCTCCTCCTCCTCCTCCTCCTCCTCCTCCTCCGCCGCCGCCGCCGCTGATGCTGTGGTTGCCGTCGGCGTGGATGCTGCTGCCGCCGCGCCTGCCGCTCTCCGCCTCTAGACCGCTGGTGGCTGGAGGACAGGGAGGGAGGGAGGGAGGGAGGGAGGGAGGGAGGGAGGGAGGGAGTGAGTGATGGATGGGAGGGGAGGAGAGAGGGGAAGTGAAATAAGGACGGGAAATAAGATTATTGAAAGGAAGGAAACGCGGGGAGAGAAGGGGAAGAAGAAGGGACAAGAGAGGGTGACAGGGAAGAGCGATTGATGGGGAGGGGGGAGAGAAAGGGGGGAGAGAGGAGATTAAAGATGAAGGGAAAGGAGTTGAAGAGGAGGGAGATGAAAGGGGAAATGATGGGAGGGACAAAAGAGAGTGATGAGAGAGGAAGTAGAGGAGAAAAGAAGGGATGGAGAGAGGAGGAAGAGAAACCACACGTAAATAAAAATGTATGAATTTGCATTACTGATACCCGGAGACGCAGATTACATAACGCAATGTGTTGTCAGGGAGAACAAGGACCGAGGAAGAAGGGAGGGAGGGATAGAGGGATAGAGGGGGTGTGTGGGGGGGGGGGGGGGGAGAAAAAGAAACAGGGATTAGGAAGAATACGACAGAGGAGAGGTAGTGAACAGATTTGGAGGAGACACAGAGAGAGGGAGCGCTTAATTAGGAGGGAGGAGGAGTGGGAGGAGAGAGGAAAGGAGGGAGGAGAGGGAGGAGAAGAAGGAGCGGGAGGGAGGAGAGAGGGAGGAGGGAGGCGAGAGGGAAGAGAGGGAGGGAGATTAGGGCAGGGAGGTATGAGAGAGGAAAAGAAAAAGACAAATTGTGATTGTGGCATTAGGGAGAGAAAGAAGAACAAGGTCGGGAGGAGGGAAAGAGGGATGATATTTAAAAAGGGAGGAGAACGGAGGGATGGAGGCAGAAATGTGGGAGTAAAGAGCCCCCCAGTCACTATTAAACTGCCAACACAAACAGACAATCTCAACAAATCACGAGCGAGTGAGTGAGCAAACGACCATCCAGCGTTGTGAATGAATGAATATATATATATATATATATTTATTTATTTATACTTCTTGATGTGAGACGAGTGCAACGCTCCGAACTCTTTCCTTCAATCCCACGTCATTAATGCTTCCAGGAGTCGGACTCAAGATCCCACAATGCAACTGTATCACAAAGGTCCCCATTGAGTCTATTGGGTTCTGGTTCTGGTTCCACTCGGGATCTACTTTTTGCGCTGAAATCCCGTCTAACTTCGCGATGTTCGTGGACTTTATTTTGCACATTCTGCATATTTTCTGCTTCGGCCAAGACATCAAACACACGCCGGACTTCTGACGAAGAAGTTTGGCCTTGAATCAGTCAAAGGCCTCTCGCCAGCGGCCGATACGACCGGTTGGCATCCCAGGTATGTGTTCGGCTTTATTTCCTGGATTCAAAGACGTGGATTGGCTCTAATCCCATCCAAATGCGAGCCGGAGTCCATAAAAACAAAAGAAATATGACATTCTGACTCACACTACCTTCGATTAGATAAAGACGCTAAATCTGATTGAAGGGTTGATCAGCCTGAAACGTTGAGGATCCAACAACAACAACAACAACGACGGCCTGTTCCCACTTTTAAATGTCACATCCCAAATAAGATAACCAACCAGGACACTAATGTGCATTTAACTCAATTGCAAAGCTTCTGCTCTGTACTCACTCTCGAGATCCATAGAGGAATAAAATGGTCCATTCAAGCTCAAGATATCGTTCCATAACCTCTGCACACTATGGATGTCCACGCCTTACTTTGTTAGATAATGAGTTTTATTAAAATAAACATCTGTAAAGACTGAAATGCGCAGGCCTCCATTTAATCCCTCAATATTTCATCATTATATGACAGAAAAATCACTTTGTCCATGTCAGAGTGTTCCTGACGCACCAACTACTCCTCAGATAAACACCCAAAACTCTGGAAGGAGGGCGGAAGGGGGGTATTTCTTGATTTTAAGTTAAAAAAAGAGGTTTAATATTTAAAGAACAGGTCCCAGGAGAGAGACGTATACAGCGAATCCAGCATCCCGTCTCCTCTCACACAAATAAAACCCCGGGCGTTACTGTATGGAAGCTCGTTGCCGCCTCCCAGCTTTACCGGCGTCGTCTTCCCTTTAAGCCGCTTTCACACAATCGCCTCCCGCCAGAAGAGAAGCGGCTGTTTACGATACAGAGTCGCCCGTCAGTTAGCATCAGCGGAGAACAAAGGCATGCATGCATGATTTATAACATACGGAGAGCAGCCCGGTGCCGGTTGCTTTGCAGGAGCCCTTTAAATACATTTATTTCGACTTTAAGTCTGGTGCACTTTTTCTTTTGCATTGTTTCTCTGTGAAGCTAATGTGTGTTTACTGGATGTATGCATTGTGTCGTGAGCCTCGCTGAGAGCTAAATATCCCATTAGGGAACTTGAGGTTCAAGCGGAGGCTCAGCCGGCAGATTATACAGTTTTTTTGTTTTTGTCTGCAGTATTTTAAGCAGGGGAAAAACTTTTTGCACTTACTTTATTGCATCTTTTTTGGGACTATTCACCCTTTCGGCAAAAATATGGTCAAAAATCATTATGAGCTGCTGTTATTATTAACTAAATACCTACTTGCACAAAATGAAAACAAAACGGTGGTATTTTGAGGCGTACGTTGTTTTGTTTTAAGACTGGATTTGTGTATTTTAAATATCAATTGATTGGCTTTAGGTCCCTGCATACAGATAGTGTTCTTTTGGTAGAAAGGTCAGTCGTTGTCAGCCTCGTAGATATGAGTGAACCTACTAGCTTCAGAAGGCCGTTAACATCTATTCATATTGTTGATAAGCGATATGAATGAGAGAAGACGACACCGACCTCTAGTGGCCGTAGTAGTTTAGTAGTTATGACGGGAGCAAAGGGGAAGTCAGGTGAGGTGGCCGAGGTACGAACAAACACTTTCAACGAGGTGACAGCTGTTCATGTCCCTGTGTGAAAGTTAACCTCCCTAACATATATAACTTAGCTTAGCTTAGCGTAGGTCACATGTCCTCGTACATCCTCGTATGATGTTGACATGTTACTCCTCAGCTTTTTGTACGTTTTCCTACAAAAGACAGCAACACCTGTCCTTACATGCATACGGTGTTTTAAAAAACAACAACTTCTGGCTTAGTTTTAGGCAACAAAAGTATTCAATCAGGAAAAAGTTGTTTCACACAGGAAACATACAACAAACACAGGACTTTTACCAAGGAGACCCACGTAACGTAACTTACATATGTAAGTAACAAACATATTTATTTTAGGTTTAGGCAACTAAACTATTTAGTTAGGAAAAGGTTGTTTCACACGGGAAACATACAAACACAAACCACTGTTCACGTCCCACGTTACCTCACCTGACGTACATAACTTATATTAACTTAGGTAACGTAACTTACATAAGTAACACACATTTATTTTAACCCAAACCACAACCTTTAGAAAACCTCCGTAGTTTTCTTTCAATTCACAACGTAAACCACCAATTTAATACTACCCATCTGAAGCGTTAAAATGTTGGTTATAATCACCCGATAACGCCCGCATTTAACGAGCTGATAATAGGCTACTTGTAGTTTACAGATCACGTTTGGATTTATTCATATGTGTTCATAAATATATATTTATGTAGAAGTGTATGTGTAGCTGCATACTTTGTTCTTTTTATGTCTGCCTGTGAAATACATTACTACCCGTTTCGATATGTGTTACATAAATAAGGTTTATTATTATCAACCACACAAGATATGTTTTTAGATTAAACCTGAGACTAATAGTCAACAATCCAGCGTTAAGTATTACAACTACACATAAAATAAGGATTTTCTACAACACGTGGTGTTTTGCTGTCAGATCTAAGAGCCAATCAGCTCTCTGATGTGGCTACAGCTAGACGTTTCCCATCATGCACTGGGCCACGCAGTCAGGGGAGAGCTACTGCGGCGCCTGGCTCTAAAATCGGCGGCCGCCTTGATCTAGTGAGATTATCGCTGACCACGTGTGCATGACGTCAGATCAAGTCGGGACCAAGTCAGACACAAATCGCCGGCGATCGATTCTGATCAGAACTGGCTCATCTCGAACGAACCTGATATTATAAATGGGTGCAGCAGAAAGTTTGACAAGCACAAGCTGGCTCACACCTGAGCATTGTCACAGTAAGGCGAGGTAATCGAGTAATAAAATGAATCCTCATGTTGTTTTAGGAGACTCGGAACCGTCGTCTCAAGTTTCTGAAAGGTTGCACCTCGATTGTGGCCTTTGCAGCCGACAGTAGACGAGGGAAAGGAGAAACGCTAAAGCCCACGAGAGATGTTTTGGCCCGAAGAGATGTGATGTGGGGGCTTAAGTGCTCACCGGGAACATCTTTTCAACTCATCGGCTTCCTTTCTCCTCATTGTCTACAGTATAAAAAAGAGGATGCACTCTTCAGATCGCTCACAGCGGAGTGCGTACCTAAACTGGGAGCTGAACAAAATAAAATGTTCTGGCCTTCACAAAAGCAAAACACGTCAGAGTTTTTCTATACATAAAAATAGTGGAGGCTGAGGTGTTCAAGTCTACCCGTCTCAAGGATTCAACACAGGACGCCAAGAGATAGACACAGTTATTTTTACAACCCGTTTGTCGCACTTGTTTGTTTATTTTTTCGATGGATATTTACAACTAATTAATGAGAAGTCATGTGTAACAAATGCCTGGAGTTACACTTTAATTAATGTGATTCTGGATCCTAAGGTTTGGCACCAAAACTTCCCCAAAAGTCACAGTTGAAACGTGTACCGACACACGGTAAACAAAAAAAGTTACAGGTTGATATATCGCGGAAAATATCCTCCGTTCCCAGCTGCTCGATAAATTATGGATATTTTTTATTTTTTTTTAAAGATGTGGGATTTGAAAAAGTTAAATATATGATTTTGTGTGGGTGAGAGTGTGCATTTGTGAGAGGTAGGTAATACGTGCTTCAGTCCCAGAAGCCTCGGGAGTTTCTAAAAAATGTGGCACAAATTAAACACAATCTAGAGAGAGAGAGCGAGAGAGAGAGAGAAAGAGAGAGAGAGAGATAAGGAGGGACCGCTAACTACCGTACTGTCATCCCATTGAGACGTCGCTGTATCCGCGTAGCTAAGAATTGCTCACTGTTCTCGCTGCACATCAACGCAGCGAGGAGTCGTCGTCTATCTAACAAGGTTCTTCACAGACTGGAGGCCTCGTGGGAGTCGGGCTCGAGTCCAATGCACACCGGCGCCGCAGTGCAACGGCAGATCATACAGCGCCACTGGAAACCCATTTAAATGTCTTCGTCCCACTGGAAACCCATTTAAATGTCTTCTTCAATCCGCTAAAGACGTAAGAGGAGGACCACCTGGCAGAAGACCGTGCAAGAAGACAGCCTGTCACTTATAAAGTAATGTGGCCACAATGTGCCAATCAGGGAGCAGGTTCTGGGGATATAATGCTGCTTTTGAGTGGTGTTGATGCTAGAAAATAGCACAGTGGGTTTAAGGTTTTGCACTGGTAACGAGGCAGCCTGGAAAACACTCTAAAAGTGTGTTGAGCCATTTAAAAAGATTGTGTTGAGCTCTCTCGTGACAGAGGGTAACGGCAATCTGCTGGCCAGCTAACGTCGGCTAGCGAGCTATATTAGCAAACACATGGTCTCAACCCACCGACCAACGAATCGCTAAATGTTTGTAGTTGTTAAGAAAATACTATACACAAATTAAAAGAATAACTGAGTCTGAACAGTATTGACAGAAGCTAAAAACGTTAGCTGACGTAGCTCTGAGCGGCTCGCTAACGCCAGTTAGCCTCTCTGTTGGCTAAAACAATGGCACACATACAGTAATTTAATAATTAGGGAATTGAACCCCTGAACCAGCACACAGCTGATGAAAAAAACAAATATTATCAGTAAAACATATTTAAAAAACGTATTTCTCTGCTTCCTAAATGAGATTTCCAGGTTGGATCCTCCTGCATATTGAGGAGCTAACGGAAGAAAAAAAACTGTTGGCTATAAAACTGTGTTTTTGTTTCTCAACACACTCTCAACCCGGCGAGCTGACGGCAGAGTTTGTTTTGACGGATACGAGAGACAGAGGAGTCTTCGGGGTACGATTTGTTTCCCTCGGGGTTAAAAATTAATTCTTGATTAAAAGTTGAGCAGCAGCCGTGCACACACACACACACACACACACAGACACAGAGCACTCTTTCTTCCCTCTTCCTCCCTTATGTAATCGCGGTGACATGAAAAGGAAGGAGGATGGAGGGATTGGATGGAGGAGAGACACAAGCCGCTGGGCATCACTGGGCAGATTTAGGAAGAGAGGAGTAATCTCCACAGTCCTTTCCAGTAAATGGAAGAGACGGTTCTGCAGAGAAATGCAGTGACAGGACGGAAGGATTTAAAAAGAAATCTGGGTCTTTATAATGATTAATGCTTCAGGTAGATGTGGCATATTCTTCTTAAACTTAAAGTAGAAACGTCCAGCTGTTAACTATAAAGTAAGGACCAGGACTACACTGAGGTCTACAGTAGCATATGTACAGCACCAGTAACACCAGTGGTACCAGTAACACAACAAGCCGGTGCACTCACTGACCTCCTCTGTCATGACAGTGTTCCTTCCAGCTGACGCAGAGGAAACACAGGAGTGATACACACAGGAGTGAGACGTTCCCTGAGCCCACTCTCACAGCGGGGAGTGAGATGCCACACGGAGAATAAGTTTCACGCCTCCTCCTCACCGACACGTGAAGTTATTTTCTCTCCGAGGCCGATTACTAATCCGTGTGCGTTGGAGTCTCGGCAGGGGAGGACGCCGATTTAGACAAGCTGTTACCACACACACACACACACACACACACACACACACACACACACACACACACACTTTCTCTCATGTTTTTATTGTTTTTATCACCCACATACTGTGGTTTTGTGTTGTTTTACATGATAAAAAAAATACATCCGGAAAGGTAATGCGGTTGATAAGCTAGGTGTGTGTGTGTGTGTGTGTGTGTGTGTGTGTGTGTGTGTGTGTGTGTGTGTGTGTGTGTGTGTGTGTGTGTGTGTGTGTGTGAGACAGGCCTATGGGCCTCAGCAGACTCGTTGATGTTTATGTCACTGCCCAATGAAAAATAAAAACCTGGCTGGAATAAAGTGTGTTTGTGTTTGTGTGTGTGTGTGTTTGTGTGTGTGTGTGTGTGTGTGTGTGTGTGTGTGTGTGTGTGTGTGTGTGTGTGTGTGTGTGTGTGTGTGTGTGTGTGTGTGTGTGTGTGTGGTAGCAGTAAACTAGATTTACATTAGTCATCCTTCTGGGTATCGTTATCGAAATGAAATGAAGCGGAGACGACATCATCATCGTCCACGCTGACCTTTGTTCTTCGACGCAGACGAAGCTAACGAGCTAACGAAACTAATGAGCTAACGGAGCTAACGAGCTAACGGAGCTCTGAGAACGTCATAAAGCACCAGAGATTAAAACTATGTGATTAAATAAATGTGAATAAAAGTAAACACAAAACTACTCTTTTGGCGCTGCACTGTACAAGGCTGGTATTAAATGTGTTCTAATTAAAAACTATTTTTATACAATTCTGTGGGCAAAAATCGTGTCTGGCTGTTTGTGAATGTTGGCTACTTTTTTTAAATGGAAGAAAGTTTTCTGTTGAAAAAGATTGTCTTTATGTTTCTCAGTGATGCAATAAGCACACATGTACTGATTTTTATATCTGGGTTGGTCCAATATTTACTCGTATGTTGGTCTTATTTTGGTGCAGTATTTACTGATTTCCATCTCTGTTGTGCTGCATTACTTACTAGTGTTTTAGCTCAAGTTTGGTTCAATATTTACTGCTGTTTTCGTCTTATCTTACTGAATTATTAACAGATTTTTATCTCTGGTTTGGTGCATTATTTACTGGCGTTCATGACAATAAATAAAAAACGGTTCTACTGATCATGGAGGTGGAATATGGAAAGAAACCATGTTCCTTAAACCCGTCTGCAGGAGAGTCCCAGCTGCTGTTTTTAAGGAGACTTGCTGATTAATGCGCCCAGTGGTCCGGAGCGTCGCCTCAGAGCACATCACATGTAAACGGCTCGATTGGGGGGGGGGAATGTGAGCGTGTGCACGCGTGTGCACGTGTTCACACGCTACACATCTCATTCACCTGCAGCTATTCGTCTGTGTGCACGTGCAGCCTCCCACTGCTGCAGCCGGCGGCGCTCTGCAGCTCAGTGCTGCCTCCTGCAGGAGCAGCAGGCGTAAAACACAGCGTTCAGTCTACTGATCTCTATTACTATTTATATTCTAGTCCGAAAGATATTCAGCTTCATTTCTGCAA
>JBAMJR010000298.1:70000-72500 GCA_038501785.1 Myoxocephalus aenaeus | reverse complement strand
TTAAAGATAATAAGCCTCTCCCGTATAATTATGTGAATAACACAAGCTTTAAGTGACAGTACCTTTACTTCAGCACCATTTTGAGTATTTTCATTTTGGGAGTCTTTTTTCTGCACCACAGTTCAGATGTATAAATGTTCTACTTCTTACTCTACTACATTTATCACGGTTTTATATTGCACATGTGATGCAGGGACTTTATGATCTTCCTTTCTTTCCTTCTTCAGCTGATCTGAAAGAATGAAAAACTGGAGTCACAAGGCAACCCAACACCTTTCTTCACTAAGAGTACTTTTAGTTGAGGGGTTCAGGCCCCCGAGCTCCAACCAAGGTGAGTCTTAAAGAGTCGGTATACAATGATAATGAAAGAGTAGCGTGTTTCCTGTCTGAACACATCAACGCCCCCCGTGCACATACTCATGTGCATAATCCTTCCCATGTCACCAAAACTCAATCTCTGAGGTGTAAAGGACTGTAAACGTGGAACCAAAGGCCATAAATGCGTCCAAGGTTCAAGCCGCTCCTCCTCAGCACGGATCCAGGTTCCTGGCCTCTGTCACAGATCTACAATCTCACGGTATCGGAGTCCTCCCCATGCTGCAAAGTGCGAGAGCTGACAAGCTGCCAATCACTGCAGAGCAGCGTGTGCATGTGACAGAAAAGGAGGTGTGGCTTCCCGAGAGCAAAGTTCCAACTCTCCAGACGCTTCCTCGTTGTCGGAGAAGAGACATGGCGGAGCGAGGAGGAGACCAAGCAGACGAGCTGAGGTTCTGCTGTTCCATCTGTCTGGATCTCCTGAAGGATCCGGTGACGGTTCCCTGTGGACACAACTACTGCATGAGCTGTATTCAAAGCTCGTGGGACGAGGAAGATGGGAAGAAAAGCCACAGCTGCCCTCAGTGTAGGAAGACCTTCGCCCCGAGGCCTGTCCTGGTGAAAAACACCTTGTTGGCCGAGTTAGTGGAGGAGCTGAAGAAGAGTGGACTCCAAGCTGCTGCTGCTGATCACTGCTATGCTGGACCTGAAGATGTGGGCTGTGATGTCTGCACTGGGAGGAGACTGAAGGCCTTCAAGTCCTATCTGGTGTGTCTGGCTTCTACTGTGAGAAACACCTCCAGCCTCACTATGAATCTCCCACTTTTAAAAAGCACAGGCTCGTCGAGGCCTCCGTCAACCTCCAGGAGATCGTCTGCTCTCTCCACGACGAGGTGATGAAGATGTTCTGCCGCACTGACCAGCAGTGCATCTGTTATCTCTGCTCTCTGGAGGAACACAAAGGCCACGACACAGTCTCGGCTGCAGCGGAGCGGACCGAGAAGCAGCAGGAGCTCGCTGGACATCGTCAAAGAGTCCAGCAGAGAATCCAGGAGCGCCAGAAGGACGTGGAGCTGCTTCATCTGGAGGTGGAGGCTGTGAATCGCTCTGCTGATGAAGCGGTGGCGGACGGGGAGAAGATCTTCACCGAGCTGAAGCAGCAGGTCAGATCCCAGCAGAGAACCGAAGTGAGTCGAGTCCAAGAGCTTCAGGAGGAGCTGCAGCAGGAGATCGCTGAGCTGAAGAGGAAGGACGGCGAGATGGAGCAGCTCTCGCGCACGGACGACCACGCCCGGTTTCTTCACGGTTACCCGTCGCTGTCGCGGCTCGCCGAGCCGGCGGGCTCGCCGAAACCAAAGACAAACCGCCTGCGGTTCTTTGAAGATGTGACGGCGGCGCTGAAGGCAGCCAGAGATCAAATACAGGACCCTTCTTACCGAGACACGGCCTCCAGCGGAGCCAAATACCTGAGCTCAAATACAGGACCTTATTCCTGGAACCCGGCCTTAGGCAGAAGCTACAAGCCGGTCTCAATTAATAGATTAATGACGGGAGCGTCGATCTCCGACATTCCATCTTGGTACTGATTGTGTATCTTTCAAATAGATCATTTCTAACATTTTACTAAAATTATGCTTCAATTCAAACAGTTGATAAATACAACAGTTAATATTGGTAGTTCATTGCCTGCTCATTGCAAATGTGTTTTTTCTTGTTCATGTTGTGTGCGGTTAACAATTACACTGAAATGTAATCATTCAGTGTGTTCTTGGTCACATCAAATTGAAAGCTGGACCAAAGTGTTTGATTTAATTCAATTACAATTAGGCCAAATAAAAAGCCTCAAGTTGTAAGTACAGTCTGGACAGTCTTTTTCTCTTACATGCTTACATATATTAATTATTAAAGCACAAACCCAACAAACCACTTTACCTAGTCTTAAAAACATGGTTTAAGCACCATCTTCAGTCAGAGACTGTGGTCTATAGAGACCCTGTATCCTGTTATGTGGTCTATAGAGACCCTGTATCCTGTTATGTGGTCTATAGAGACCCTGTATCCTGTTATGTGGTCTATAGAGACCCTGTATCCTGGTCTGTCGTCTATAGAGACCCTGTATCCTGTTATGTGGTCTATAGAGACCCTGTATCCTGGTCTGTGGTCTATAGAGACCCTGTATCCTGTT
>JBAMJR010000298.1:52500-67500 GCA_038501785.1 Myoxocephalus aenaeus | reverse complement strand
GTAAAATACTTAGTTTTCAGAAAGGTTCGTAAAATACTTCGTTAGGTTTAGGAAAAGATCGTGAACTAGTTTGTTAGGTTTAGGAAAAGATCGTGAAATAGTTTGTTAGGTTTAGGAAAAGAGTGTGAAATAGTTACATTTAGGAAAAGATCGTGAACTGCTTTGTTAGGTTTAGGAAAAGATCGTGAAATAGTTAAGTTTAGGAAAACATCGTGAAATACTAAGTTTTCAGAAAACATCGTGAAATAGTTTGTTAAGTTTAGGAAAAGATCGTAAAATAGTTAGGTTCAGGAAAAGATCGTAAAATACTTCGTTAAGTTTCGGAAAAGATGGTGAAATACATATACAATATAACAAAACTACCACTCCATTCCCTCATGATATTTCCTCAAACATGATAATGTGAATTACACATGGATTGATCTCGTGGGACATCTAGGAATCCCGGTGCAATATTTTCCGTCGGCATAGCTACAAATGTTGTGATGAGAACAACCCGCATGCAGCGCCGAGCCAAAGCCTCAGATCTGTGGCTTTTGTTCGGGGAGTCTTGAATAAATGTACTTTTACCAATTAGATTAATGCATAGGATATTAAACGCGTTGCCTCCAGACCCAGAGACGAGCTCCCGTCCGGCTCGCGGCGACAGCCGGCCTCATCTAACGGACTACAATCCCCACAGGCTCCTTATCGCCAGCTGCCAGCCTCTCACGTTGGTTTTGGCACCACTTCCTGCCGCTGCAGACTGCTTTGATAGCGTTCACCCCGTCTGACGGCCAACTGCAGAACCCCACCGGCACCGGGCGACCGATACCCGCTCCCACTGTGACTCACATCCACAGCGCCGCTCATGAAGAATGCGCTTTTCATTCTGCCTCCCATTTCGGATTATTCCCACACTGTGTGTGAGTGTGTGTGTGTGTGGACTGCTCAGCGGGTTGATGTTGCACAGACCACCAAGACACACACACACACACACACACACACACACACACTGGCCCTGGAGGGCTGTCTCAGTCAGATTGCTTCCAGGAGCCATTGTCTCTGAGGAGGATTTGACAGGAAGCAGCACTCCATCTACTTCCTGTTCGTCTGACAGACGGCTCTAATAAACGCAAAACAGCGGAGACGAAAACATGACGCTCTGCGATGATCTGATGAGCTCAGAACAGAACAGTTATGAACAGATTTTTCTTTTCTTTTTTATATTCCAAACATATCTGAATACCAAATATATATATATATATGGTCATTTAAAGGGTTAAAATGTAACTCTCAGAACATATTTTGGTCTCATTTAGTTCGTCTACATTCATACTGATCTGTACATTCTGATAACATGTTTGCATTTTTGCATCAATACTTTGAGTAGCCTTAAAAAAAACTAACTTGCTGTGTATTTAAATGCATCACACTAGGTTTAAGTACTTAGAAACAGCAAATGTTAGGTTGAAATTCTGATTTTCACAACATTTATGCCCAAAAAGTAGCAAAAAATAGACATGAGACGATGTGGTTGGTTCACATTCTCGCGCACACACACAACACACACACACACACACACACACACACACACACACACACACACACACACACACACCACACACACACACACACACTCACTAGCTGATGAGGAGCCAGCACGCCCGAGGGAAAGTGACTCTCAGGTCAAAGCCATCATCATTTACAGCCTCGTTTCATTTACATTCCCCGACTCTCCAGCATGTAAACACAGAAATGAACAAATATGAGACTCGTGTTCTGGTCTGAGGGACGAAGAGAGGACGTATCGGAAAGTACTCAGATCACATGCAGTCAAAGTACTCAGATCACATGCAGTCAAAGTACTCAGATCACATGCAGTCAAAGTACAAATACCACCGTCTGAAAGTACTCCAGTAGAAGAAAAAATTGCCTAAATTTAAACCCAAAATGTACTTAAAGTATCAAAGTAATACAGAATGGCTCGTTTCAAAGTGTCATAATATAATATGATACTGTTATTATAACAAAATCACTTATTTTTTCACTATGTAAATACATGTAAATAATGATCATTATTATTATTATTGTTATTATTATAGGCTATAGGTTATTTTCATTGTAATGTTGTAGTTAGTCGACGTCGAGACAATTTTAAATACTTTGTATACTTTTGTCTAGATTAGCAGCAAAGTATTCCATCATATCGTTATGTATCATTATGTCATTTAAAATGTAACAAGTAGTGGAGTAAAAGGTATAATGTTTTCCCTGCGAAATGGAAAAAATATAAAGCTCAAAATGGACCTTAAATTTGTACTGAAGCACAATACACTGTAAAATAAAAGTGCTAGAACCTAGAACCATATACATGATTCTTTAGATTTTCTCGTAGTAGAACTCAAGGTTCCACCTGGAAACCTTTCAGTGTTTATCCGAAAGGGCAACAAAAAACACTACACCGACAGTGGTTCCACCAGAACCCCTCATGAGAGGTTCTACAGAGAACCCCTTCATGGGTAATGGTTCCACTAAAACGCCCCTCTGGAGGTTCTGTCCAGAATGTTTCCATCTTCTATGGGTGCTAACAAGAACACACACCTTGTCAGAGAACCCTTTTCTAATCAAAGGGCTTCATATAGAACCCACCCAGAGGGTTCTACAGAGAACCCTTTTTATATTCCAAGAGTTTCATCTAGAACCGGGGTCCTCGTGAGGCCGTGAACTCTTCCATCCAGAGAGGTCTCTTTGGATGGAAACGGGTTCTTAATGTCGTGCATTGTTTATCAAAAGAACCCCTTCTTCTAAGAGGATTCTTCAGAAGGACATGGTTCTGGGCAGAACCTCAGCCCTTCAGGCAGAACCCTTTTAGAACCCCTCAGTACGCTCGAGTGCATGTCCTTGATGATATTCCAGCACTCTGTATCTGCTGCTGTGAGGACTTTCTACTGATACTTCTATTGCACCTGCCTCCAGTCCACCTCGTTGTCTCTGAACACATCACCAGCTCTTTCTATTCTTTCTATTCTTCATATTCTTTCCTCTGCAACCTTAAACCAAAGCTCCGTGCTTCTCTCCGTCCTTTCCTTTATGTATCAACAAAGATATAAAACGGCACATTCCTCACATTTCAGAAGCTGCAAACAGAGAATGTTTGGCGTGTTTGCTTCATAGATGATTCTTCTTCTTCTTCTTCTTCTTCTTCTTCTTCTTCTTCTTCTTCTTCTTCTTCTTCTTCTTCTTCTTCTTCTTCTTCTTCTTCACTTCCTGTCATTGTCCCCCTCCTCTCCCTCTCCCTCCTCCGGCTCCCTCCATCACTCTATCCATCACGCGTTGCAGCCGCGGACGATCCGACAGTTGAGGCGTCGCATTTAGAAACTCATCTGCATAAAAACTCGATGAGACTTGATTTCTTTCCCCTTTCAGTTTCTTATTAAGCTGGGCAGCGGTGGGGAGATGGGGGCGAGAGACACAGAGAGAGAGAGAGAGAGAGAGAGAGAGAGAGAGACATAGAGAGAGAGACAAAGAGAGAGAGAGAGAGAGAGGGAGAGAGAGAGAGAGACATAGAGAGAGAGACAAAGAGAGAGAGAGAGAGAGGGAGAGAGAGAGAGAGACATAGAGAGAGAGACAAAGAGAGAGAGAGACAGAGAGAGAGACAAAGAGAGAGAGAGAGACAGAGAGAGAGATAATGGGATATCGTGGAACTGAGGATGATGTTTAAATGTGAAATACTGTGTGTGTGTGTGTGTGTGTGTGTGTGTGTGTGTGTGTGTGTGTGTGTGTGTGTGTGTGTGTGTGTGTTGTACATTGTAATAATTGCTCGATTGGAAACCCTTGTAGCCGAGCACAAAACCACACAGTGACCCAGCCAGAGTCAAAATGCACTTTCAGCATCACAGTCAAACCGATGAATGTGTAGTAAGCAACACACACACACACACACACACACACACACACACACACACACACACACACCGATGACCTCGTTTGACCTTGTGGCTCCTTAACAGACATGTGTGAAGCGTACAAAGTGTGGTCTCCACTGCATACAAAGAGCCTTTGAGAGGTTACGACCAGTCGCCAGGACAAAATGTTGACCTTTGTTACGTATGTTGTTACTTTCATTTGTTACTTTGTTACTTTCATTTGTTACTTTCATTTGTTACATAGTTCCTTTACATTGTTACGTTATTACTTTACTCTGTTACTTTACGTTATTAATTTACATTGTTACTTTACGTTATTAATTTACATTGTTACGTTATGGCTTTACATTGTTACTTTACATTGTTACATTGTTACTTTCCTTGTTACTTTACTTTGTTACTTTACATTGCTACTTTACGTTGTTACATTGTTACTTTACTTTGTTACTTTACATAGTTACTTTACGTTGTTACATTGTTACTTTACGTTGTTACATTGTTACTTTACATTGTTACGTTATTACTTTACTCTGTTACTTTACGTTATTAATTTACATTGTTACGTTATGGCTTTACATTGTTACTTTACGTCATGGCTTTACATTGTTACGTTATGGCTTTACTCTGTTACTTTATGTTATTAATTTACATTGTTACGTTATGGCTTTACATTGTTACTTTATGGCTTTACATTGTTACTTTATGGCTTTACATTGTTACTTTACGTTATGGCTTTACATTGTTACGTTATGGCTTTACTCTGTTACTTTACGTTATTAATTTACATTGTTACGTGATGTTGTTTGGTTAGGTCGTTGCTTTACGTTGTTGTGTTACGTTGATACTTAATGCTGTTACTTTACATTGTTACTTTACCTTATTACTTTACATTGTTACCTTATTGCTTTACATTGTTACGTTATTACTTTACATGTTACGTGATGTTGTTTGGTTACGTTGTTACTTCATGTTGTTACTTTACATTGTTCCGTTACGTTGTTTTCTTCGGCTGTTATTTATACTGTTCTGTTACACTGTTATTTAAGTAAACATCGTTAAGTAAATTTTTTACATTACTGTCATGTCATTGTTTTAACACAAACCATGATGGTCATTCTTTCCTCAATCGAGTAGTTTTGTTGACAAAAGCTCACCAACGGTTTCACAAAGTTATCCCGCAGCATTGTGTGTTTCTGCGAGCACGACACGAGGCTGATATTAATTCGTGGAACGTTTTTTTTTCAGGTTCAGAAAACGTTGATATGTAATGTATCTTGAGATTTGCTCAACGTTACGATGCCAACATTTTTCTGGCGACTGGGTTGTGATTACGCACACATAAACACACCAGGCTGGCCATGTAGGTCTGCATTCCAAGCTTTAAACGTGACCATATGCTTATTGTTTGCCGTGAAACCAATTGTGGTTTTATGTTTCGCATAACTGTAACTGTATTTGAAATTCTAGTGGCGACCTGATCCAAAGATACCAAATGTATGAAATGATCCTGAATGTTTCCATTTCACAGTTTCCATTCAACAGTGCAGCCGTGGCGTCTCGGGTTTGAATATTTATAATAATACCGTCACACAGTGTGGAAGAAGAGTTTTCCAACCATGAAGTAAGGGAAAACAAAAAGGGAAACTGATTATTAAGAGATTAATTCAGCGTTCATTCTCATAACAAGACATTAAGAACATCCTTTGGACTGTTTTTGTACTGCATACGGTATATTCCCATGCACTTCTGCTTTTCATGTGAAATTCCGATAGCCGAGGACAAACACAAGGTATTGCAATGCTGCCGCCTCTCCAAAGTGTGTAAAGTCACAACACAGCTATGATGCTCCTGCAATGTGTGACATTCGAGAACGGAACGCTGTGGCCATAAAACTGCCAGAAAATCCACAAAAAGCCACAAAAAAACCTGCAAGAACGCTGCAGACAAGTGGTCACGCTGCCCTCGCTCATGTCAAGTGTAACATTCCTGTACTTTTCTTATCGTAGGAAGAAGCTGCCCTCCTAGTTTCAGTACCACTCCGCTCCCTGATCCGACTTCTCTAAACCCCAACGCTAATCCCTCATTTCCCCCCAAAAAATAGAGAACAAACCACGCGTCTCTTACCCGTCCTGGACCAGAAAACCTCCATGTCTGTATTCCTTAAACTCTGCCCGGCACAGAAACTGTCGCGCACGTGTAAAACTCGGGAGGGGAAAGTGTGGATGGAAAGAGGAGGAGGATAAGAGGAGGAGGTGAAAAGCCGGTGACTCATTCGGGCTACGAGCATGTCGGCTGGCTGAGATACAAGAAGGAGAGAGAGAAAGAACGGAGGGCGAGAAAGAAATAAAGTTCTCTCATGGTGGGAGGAGAGAAAGGGAGGAAGCTGACGCTCTTCCTCTCTCCTCCTAACACTTCCTCTCCACCTTCCCTCCCCTCTCACCTTTAAGGACTATAAAGGTCTAAGAGATGAGTCGGTTCGTCAATGCCCCCAACGGCAGATGACAATGAAGGAGCGTAAAGGTCAGAGTACTTCCTAAAGGTTTGCATGACTCATGCACAGACCAGGGTTCCCACGAATCACACTTCTATCGGTCGATTCTGCAGCACACAGCTTACGTCCAGTGCCAACTTTCAGTGCAGTGCCCCTTTAAGAGGTATCGGCCACAGTTTGCGTCAGTCCGTCTAATTGTCGCTTTTTTAATTTCCTTTCCCTAATTATATTTAACAGCGGTTTATTCTCAATAACCACGATGTTTTAGGAACTATGCAGAGAAATAACTATTTAAAAAAATACTGTAGTTGAATGTAATCGGGGTTTCTGAGGTCGCCCCCTGGTGGACAGGAGTGAGAACAACTATTTCATCACCGTTTTATAGTTTAATTAAATTCGAAGCCACGTATTATTCTCCTCAAAAAGGTGTTGAAGTTAAGTGCTTAAATATCCGGCCCACACAATCCAATGTGCCCTGCTTCCTCTCCTCCGTCGTGTATTGTCGGTGCAGCCCGACTCCTTTCCTTCCTGCTCAACACTCACTTCCTGTCAACACTGCAGGTGACAAGAGGCATGCACATTCATGCATGCGTACGTATGTGAGCATATGTGTGTGTGTGTGTGTGTGTGTGTGTGTGTGTGTGTGTGTGTGTGTGAGGGTTGGTTCACTTTGTATTCAGACCCTTCATCTCGTTATCCTAATTATGAAGGATGCTTTTCACCTAGACGTGTTGTTTTCACATCCGAAAATGGTTTAATCGGTTTTCAAATGTGGAAAAAAACATAAAACAAGGGGAACTGAAGTTAATGAAATATACATAAACAAACGGTGATGTGATTTCTGTTGTGCATCTGCATGTGAAGATGTTTGCTTTCGGACACTTTCATTCTCATTTTAATTCAGACGCAAAACAATAAGAAGGTCGCACAGATAAAGATGAAGATAAACAATAAGATAAACAAAAGATAATTGATCCCCAGAGGGGAAATTGTGTTGTTGCAGCAGCACGAGAGACGCAATAGCAGAGATAAATAGAGAACGTGAAATAATTAGTTAATAACAGGCTCATAAAACTAAAATAATACACCAATAAAAACGCTGCTTCATCTACCTCTGAAGTGTGAACACAAATCTTCAATTTAAAGTATTTTATGGGCTTTTATGCAGTTATTAACGCCATACTGTGAAGCACTGAATGTTTTGCATGAAAGATATTGTACGAATAAAGTTATTATTATTATTAGTAGTAGTATTGATGACACCAGTACATCCGCCAAAACATGATGTCACAGTGAGCTGACCAATTCCGCCCAGCAGAGGTCAGCAAAAACAAGTCAGCTGATGTGATGCTAGTCTCCAGAGACCCTTGTGGGTCCACTTTGGACCCGGTCCCTTCCAGACCGGGTCCCTTCCAGACCGGGTCCCTTATCGTTGTTGTGTCGAGTCCCTCTGGTACGAGGGTCTGGTGCAGCCAGCAGGACGGAGTGGAATGTAAAGAATGTGCATGAGGAACGCTGCAGAGAGAGCGAGACCATACAGGGGACCCATTAAGGCCCCGCGGCGATGACAGGCGTTATTAATATCTCATTTCTGTTAGTCCAGGCTGTCCGGGACGGAGGCGGCCGCTGACTCCGCAGATCTCCAACCCGAGAGGGAGCAAACAATGATTAATGCTGCCCGCACCTTGAAGCACAACAGCTGAGGCGCTGAACTCTTTAACGCTCAGGAACCTTTAACCCTAGAACAATAACGTTGGGTGATTTTCACCCGAGCGATTGTGGTTACGTTGTCTTCATTCTGTTGCTTTTGTCTGAGTTGTGTGGGTCCTTGTGTAGGTTCATGCTGCTCACTGACGTTATCTAAGGTGGCGTGTCTTATTGAAGGTAGGCGTGTCTTATTGAAGGTAGACGTGTCTTATTAAAGGTAGGCGTGTCTTATTAAAGGTAGACGTGTCTTATTGAAGGTGTCTTATTGAAGGTAGGCGTGTCTTATTGAATGTAGACGTGTCTTATTGAATGTAGACGTGTCTTATTGAAGGTTGGCGTGTCTTATTGAAGGTAGGCGTGTCTTATTGAAGGTAGGCGTGTCTTATTAAAGGTAGGCGTGTCTTATTAAAGGTAGACGTGTCTTATTGAAGGTGTCTTATTGAAGGTAGGCGTGTTTTATTGAATGTAGACGTGTCTTATTGAATGTAGACGTGTCTTATTGAATGTAGACGTGTCTTATTGAAGGTAGGCGTGTCTTATTGAAGGTGGGCGTGTCTTATTGAAGGTAGGCGTGCCTTATTAAAGGTAGGCGTGTCTTATTGAAGGTAGGTGTGTCTTATTGAAGGTAAGCGTGTCTTATTAAAGGTAGGCGTGTTTTATTGAAGGTGTGTGTCTTATTGAAGGTAGACGTGTCTTATTGAAGGTAGACGTGTCTTATTGAAGGTAGGCGTGTCTTATTGAAGGTAGATGTGTCTTATTAAAGGTAGGCGTGTCTTATTGAAGGTAGGCGTGTCTTATTAAAGGTAGGCGTGTCTTATTGAAGGTAGACGTGTCTTATTGAAGGTAGGCGTGTCTTATTAAAGGTAGGCGTGTCTTATTGAAGGTAGGCGTGTCTTATTGAAGGTAGATGTGTCTTATTGAAGGTGGGCGTGTCTTATTGAAGGTAGATGTGTCTTATTGAAGGTGGGCGTGTCTTATTGAAGGTAGGTGTGTCTTATTGAAGGTAGATGTGTATTGTTGTATTTTAATATATTTCAAGTATATTTTATCAGGTACATTATATCGGGTGAAATATACCCGACGTTAGTGATAGTGTAACTATTTTTAACCTTAGTGTTCTATGTTAAGGACTCGGTGGCTCCTGGTTCTGGTTCTGGAGCCCGGCGGTGCGGTAAAGGATAGTAGTGGAGGAGAGGAGTTGAGACCACAGAGACACACAGACCGTGTTTCTGCTGCAGCCACGGGAGCAAACTGACCGGCCTGAGTGTTGCTACGCAACCAGATCAAAGTCACGGATCGCACATTCGGCCGACGGTTCGATTCCCCGACTCTTCCTGGCCGAGGACGCGTGCGGCTACAGTGAGTTCAGGAGCGTCTTCACAGCGTTGCTGGTAACCTCCTGTGTTCTGGGGAGCATGGACAGGACGCAATAGCTTTTTATGTTTTCATTTATTTATTTTTCACTATTTGTTTTATTGTGTTTTTTACTCCTCCATCTTTTAATGTGTTTTTTTACTGTGCTTTTACTGTTTTTTTAAACTGTACAGCACTTTGTGACCTCTTTTGTCTGTGAAATGTGCTTTCTAAAATTATTATATATATATATATATATATATATATATATATATATATATATATATATATTATTAGGACTGGGAATAACCCAGTGGTATATAAGTGGTATCAAAACGTTTCCAGTCAAAGGAAACCAATAATCGATCCGTGCCCAAATGTAGAAAAAAAAATGACTCTCTGTTAGTTTTTTACAGCCAAGCGTTCTTCAATTTAATGCAACGTGTGTAAACTCGTTTCTATGTTAGCAATTTTCAGGGGTTTTATTTTGAAATGTAACATTTTTAAAGCATTAGCTTCTAGCAGTGTCATATTGTAAATATACATCCTACAGTACTGTAATAAATTGTACGGTAATTCACTGTTTATAGGAACACTAAAATAACAGTATAATGCCTTTTCTATACAGCACTGTACTGTCATATTTTTTACAGTATTAAGCAGTTGTTGTAAATTACAGTAGGTAGCTGCCAGTGGTTTACTGTAATTTAACAGGGGATTTTGTTACAATGTATATATATATATATATATATATATATATATATATATGTATATATATATATATATATATACATATTGTGCAGCCATATCTTATAAATGTTGTTGGTGTTTAGCTTTACATCTGTGAGAACAGCAACAGTGAGAACATATTTATTGTTCCCGCTTCCTTTTCACAGACACAAACCTGTGAAACACACATCTCCAGCAGCCGGCTTGTTAACGCTCCGGTTCAGTGTCATGATGGAGAAAAAGACAGCAGAACTTCTGTCGTTTTACAGCAATATTCTCACAGATTAGCCGTTGATAATATACGACGCCGCATGCCTTAAAACGTTACAGCGGCCCGCTCGTTATTCGAGTCGTCTTTCAGAAGTTCTCTTCAACAATTTCGAGAGCAAAAGTTTCCTCATGACTAGTTAAATTGCGAGCATATTGTGTACTTAAAATATTGTGTTGAAGTGCGAGGCTTCAGCTCCATCTGCTCCTGATTGCCTCCATCACACACCATTAATGTTGACGAGCCACAAAGATGATAACGGGCTGCAGAACCACAACATCTGCAATGTAGAGATGCTGATGAAGTATAACAGAGACCGGTCCACTGTGGACTAGACCAGATCCAGCAGAGACCGGTCCACTGTGGACTAGACCAGATCCAGCAGAGACCGGTCCACTGTGGACTAGACCAGATCCAGTAGAGACCGGTCCACCGTGGACTAGACCAGATCCAGTAGAGACCGGTCCACCGTGGACTAGACCAGATCCAGCAGAGACCGGTCCACTGTGGACTAGACCAGATCCAGCAGAGACCGGTCCACACGGGGCGGACCCAGATCCAGCATCATCTGCAGCCTTGGACCTGCAGTCAGAGCTCAGGAGGGAGGAGGAGGAGGAGGAGGAGGAGGAGGAGGAGGAGATATCAGCTCCCGGCAGAAAAGTCTCCTTCTCCTCTTCCTCCTCCTCCTCTTCCTCCTCCTCCTCCTGCTACTCCTCCTCCTCTTCCTCTTCCTCTTCCTCCTCCATCCTCCCCTTCGTCCTCCTCCTCTTTCTCCTCCTCCTCTTTCTCCTCCTCTACCTCCTCCTGCTGTTCCTCCTCTTCCTCCTCCTCCTCTTTCTCCTCCTCCTCCTGCTACTCCTCCTCCTCTTCCTCTTCCTCTTCCTCCTCCGTCCTCCCCTTCCTCCTCCTCCTCTTTCTCCTCCTCCTTCTCCTGATCCTCTTCCTCGTCCTCCTCCTCCTCCTCTACCTCTTCCTCCTCCTCCTCCTCATGCTCATCCTCATGCTCATCCTCTACCTCTTCCTCCAGTAGAATGAGAGCTTTTCTAAAGGGACCCTGGTGCTCAGAGACACTACCTCTTTAGTCCACAGGGGGCGACGGAACCAACACTACCTCTTTAGTCCACAGGGGGCGACGGAACCAACACTACCTCTTTAGTCCACAGGGGGCGCCAGAACCAACACTACCTCTTTAGTCCACAGGGGGCGACAGAACCAACACTACCTCTTTAGTCCACAGGGGGCGACAGAACCAACACTACCTCTTTAGTCCACAGGGGGCGACGGAACCAACACTATCTCTTTAGTCCACAGGGGGCGACAGAACCAACACTACCTCTTTAGTCCACAGGGGGCGACAGAACCAACACTACCTCTTTAGTCCACAGGGGGCGCCAGAACCAACACTACCTCTTTAGTCCACAGGGGGCACCAGAACCAACACTACCTCTTTAGTCCACAGGGGGCGACAGAACCAACACTACCTCTTTAGTCCACAGGGGGCGACAGAACCAACACTACCTCTTTAGTCCACAGGGGGCGACAGAACCAACACTACCTCTTTAGTCCACAGGGGGCGACAGAACCAACACTACCTCTTTAGTCCACAGGGGGCGACAGAACCAACACTACCTCTTTAGTCCACAGGGGGCGACAGAACCAACACAGAGTTAAAGTTCCTCCTAGTAACTTCAAGTTAAGAAACTGAATACTTAAAAACGTAAAAAACTAAATAATAAAACGTCTCCGATAGCAGGTGAGCGGTGGATTAGTAGGCGACGCACAGCCGCGTTGTAAATGAATGGACAGACCAGTGACTCACTCTCACTCACACACATGCCGGCCCGTTGGCGGAGCGCCGAGCGGCATTCAATTGACCCGCTTTAACACCTGTACGGTCGCCATGGCAGCAGCAGCCTCGGCCACGCTCTCCCAGGCGCTGTTTCCTGTCTCTTCTTCTTAGTTGTCTCTCTTTCATCATCTTCCATCTCTCTCTCTCTCTTTTCATCCCTTATCTCTCTCCGCTCGCTCCTCGGATCTCTCAATCGCTTTCTCTAAACCCTCCTCCTCCTCTTCCTCCTCTTCCTCGCCTCCATCCAATTATGTCAGAACACACCCCCCTTCTCTTTTCCCTCTCTCTCTTGCTGCAGGGGTGCTGGCTGTGCTGGAGAATGACATCATCGGTCTGAAAATATGTGAATGAACATGTTCTGTGTGTGTGTGTGTGTGTGTGTGTGCGTGTGTGTGTGTGTGTGTGTGTAGTCTGTTGTAAGCGAGTGAATAGTAAAAGAACAAATAACGACAAAGTAGAAGAAAAGTTGAGACAAAAACAGAGATGTGGAGACGGGAACAAAGGATGCAGGTGTTCACTAAACAACGGTTGCGTAGCAGCAGACGAGGAGGCATCGTATAGAAATACGTATTTTAGTAAACGTGTTTGTTTGATGGGCCACAAATGAATGTGAGAGAAGGAAAAAAAAATGTGTGAAGACGGAGTCGAAACAGAAGGAGAGAGTGAGAGAGAAAAGGTTAAAAAAAGAAAGTGAGAATACTGGGACCATCAAACTGCACAAGATGTTCTTCATGTGTTAAAGCTGCATTCTCTCTCCTGACCAGCAGGGGGCGACTCCTCTGGTTGTATAGAAGTCTATGCTTCGTGTGTTAAAGCTGCATTCTCTCTGACCATCAGGGGGCGACTCCTCTGGTTGTATAGAAGTCTATGCTTCATGTGTTAAAGCTGCATTCTCTCTCCTGACCACCAGGGGGCGACTCCTCTGGTTGTATAGAAGTCTATGCTTCATGTGTTAAAGCTGCATTCTCTCTGACCATCAGGGGGCGACTCCTCTGGTTGTATAGAAGTATATGCTTCATGTGTTAAAGCTGCATTCTCTCTCCTGACCACCAGGGGGCGACTCCTCTGGTTGTATAGAAGTCTATGCTTCATGTGTTGAAGCTGCATTCTCTCTCCTGATCACCAGGGGGCGACTCCTCTGGTTGTATAGAAGTCTAAGCTTCATGTGTTAAAGCTGCATTCTCTCTCCTGACCACCAGGGGGTGACTCCTCTGGTTGTATAGAAGTCTATGCTTCATGTGTTAAAGCTGCATTCTCTCTCCTGATCACCAGGGGGTGACTCCTCTGGTTGTATAGAAGTATATGCTTCGTGTGTTAAAGCTGCATTCTCTCTACTGACCACAAGGGGGCGACTCCTCTGGTTGTATAGAAGTCTAAGCTTCATGTGTTAAAGCTGCATTCTCTCTACTGACCACCAGGGGGCGACTCCTCTGGTTGTATAGAAGTATATGCTTCATGTGTTAAAGTTGCATTCTCTCTTTTAAATACTTCTAGTCGGAGACACGATAACCACCACTAAACACAGCGTGTTTCACATTTGATGGAATGCTCTTCCTCCTCCCGTCGAGCATCATTTACGCCTCTTCATCCCTCGAGCATGCCGCCATCCCATAATACCATCACGGTGAATGATCAGGCGGCTCCAGGGCGACGGGATCGCCGACGTAAGTCAAGGTCAAATGTATCAGGACGGCGTCGCGTGCTGATTATCGCGCCGCGGCAGGTGTACACATAGTGTGTGTGTGTGTGTGTGTGTGTGTGTGTGTGTGTGTGTGTGTGTGTGTGTGTGTGTGTGTGTGTGTGTGTGTGTGTGTGTGAAAGAGAGAGAGTGTATGGTTGTGTTTACTCCCGGCCGGCAGTGTGTGTGCACTGTGCAGCTCTGCGGCAGGACACCAACACTCTGCATGTGCTTTTAGTGCATCCTCTTCCTCCCTCTTCCTCCCAGTCCATCATCATCATCATCATCATCACCATCATCATCATCATCACCATCGTCATCGTCGTCGTCGCCCAGCTCTCCAAAAAGAAATGAAATGCACTCCTATTTTCTTTTCTTCTCTCTCTCCTCACTCGTCGCCCTTTCCTCCTCCTCCTCCTCCTCCTCCTCCTCCTCCTCCTCCTCCTCCTCCTCCTCCTCCTCCTCCTCCTCCACCTACTCTTCATCCTCTTCCTCACCTCCCGCTGCCCCCTCTCTCACTCCATCCTCTTCCTCCCCTCCTCTTCCTCCTCTCCCCTCTTCTCGAGTAAGAGGGGCAGATTTACACGAGCTGTCATCTACGCTTCTCTCTCTCTCTCTCCGGTCACTGTGTCCACCTCGCTCGCCCCCTAGAGATAATTAAAGAGCCCACTAGTAAGCCCATCCAGCCGCGCAGCCGGGCAATCAGACACACACACACACACACACACACACACACACACACACACACACACACACACACACACACATGCACGAGACTGCAGCGCGTGGTAGTGCTGTGGAAAATGTGCGAGACATAAAACCGTAATATTTGCACACTTTCAGCCGCAAGTAAACCAACAGCTAGAGTTGAAGAGGACACACACACACACACACACACACACACACACACACACACACACACACACACACACACACACACACACACACACACACACACACACACACAAAGTCTCACAGCACACGCCAAGAGGCAAAAGACCAATTGACCTAGTTCAT
>JBAMJR010000298.1:32500-47500 GCA_038501785.1 Myoxocephalus aenaeus | reverse complement strand
TTTATGCTGAAGTTCAGGTCCACTTCGAGGTTTATCACTGCTGCTGCTGAAGCAACGCTGTTGTGATGGATTTAGGTTCAGTCAACCTGACCACACACACACACACACACACACACACACACACACACACACACACACACACACACACACACACACACACACACTGACAGTAAAGAGCACTGCAGGCCGTTCTTGTCCTCCGTCTCCTCCTCCTGTCTTCTCCTCTCCTCTTCTTACTTTGTGAAGGTTTGAGGCAGTATCTACATTTTGTTCTACTTTTTACTGCCTCACATTTACAGCTGTATACTTTTCAAAAATATGTATAATAGACTTTGGTTTTTTTCTTCAGTTCAGTTCAATTTGATTTCCTTCAATATGCTTTATTGTAAATATGTTCATAAATATAACATGTTAATAAATATAACATGTTAATATTGTAAATATAACATGTTAATAAATATAACATGTTAATATTGTACATATAACATGTTAATAAATATAACATGTTAATATTGTACATATAACATGTTACAAATGGACACAACCAGATGATCCAGAGACTAAACCTCCTCCTTCTCCCCTTCCTCCTCCTCGTCTTCCTCCTCCTCTGCCTCTTCCTCCTCCTCCTCCTCCTCCTCCTCCTCCTCCTCCTCCTCCTCCTCGCTGCATCACACATCCTGATAAGCAGCTGATAGAAGAAGTGTTGAATGAATCTAAAATATCAACAGACTCGAAAAGATATCACACTAAAACTATATTTAGTTCTGGAACATTACAGTCTTGTTTTAAAGAAAATATGGAACTTTATTCACGCGTTATTTTAAGACGTACATTTTTCTAAGAACAAAAATGTATGTTGTACACAATTATTTCTTTATTTTGACATTACATAATCTCTTATCTCTCATAAGTGTTCCTCAAGTTCAAGTAACTGAACACAAAGATACTAAATACACAGAATATGTTGCTTTATTTCGGTTATTCAAACAAAGATTTTAAGATAAAAGAGTTTCTTATAATAAATAACCTTAAAACCTGAAGAGAATCTGTAAGAATCTGAACGTTTAATTTGTAAATATACTTAAAAACAAATAAATGCGAGTCTTGCGATCAGGTTTTTAAAGAGAAACATGAAACTGATTCATCTCACGTTTGTTAAAAAACGAGGAAGTGAAGATCCGGCACGATGACTTCCTCCCAGAGAAAAGGACTCTGGGTTTCATTATGGGATGTTTACTTCTGCAGTGGAACGGAGACGAGTGACTTCACAGCTCATCTCCTCTCCTGAAAGACTCATTTTAGAGATGATTCTTCTTTTTATTGGAGGCCATTACGGCTTCTTTTCTTTTAATGGAACACATCCTGTTTCAAGGGTAAGTTATTATCTTCTAGGACAGAGGAGGTTTCTCTTTCTACAGGCTGGTGTTCAGGCCTTTAAAACCTCATCAATAGCTGCAAATGTGGATCATATTTGTTACTAATTAACTATTTAGTCTATAAAATGTCCAAAACCACAACAATGATATATAAAATCCTCACATTTGAGAAGCTGGAACAAACGTTTTAGTAAAACTGCACTGTAAAAAAACGCCTGTTAAATCCAAAGTAATGTACTGTGTTTGTGAGCAGTGACCTATACTGTAAACTATTTCCCAGTAAAATACTGTATTCATTCAATAGTACAGTAGTCAAAGCTTTACTGTAAACATGTATGAAAACACAGTAACACAAAAAGAGCTGTGGGAAATCACAGTAACCAAGAATCTACTGTAAAAAAAATCGTTGTACCCAAAAAAGTACTGTAGAAAATGACAGTAACTAATAATCTACTGTAGTTATATAGTAGTGTTTTTATACAGTAAGTTACTTGTCAATGGCTGCCAATTAATGTCACAGTGCGTTTTTTACAGTGTAACAATCAATTCAAATTGAAGCCAACTCATTGACTTCATGATCATTAGTTTAAATCCCAAAGCAATCCATCCAACAGTTGAGATATTTCACTCAAACCCAACACATGCCGACCTCAGAGGAAAAGTCTGAGGAGAGTCGTGAGGATACATCCTCAGGGGAGCATGAATGCCCCTGCAGGACGGAGTGTTGAACCCGTTAATGCCGCTCGCCGTATGAGAAACATGTTCTCACGGCTGAAATGTGCCGGGATTCCCTGATGCAAACATCCCCTAAAACCACTAATCCAGGTTCATCCCTGGGCCTCGCATGAAGAGCACTTTTATGGCTTTTATTCTCCATATTCAATCCCACCGTTTATGTAACCGGAGCCGAGGCCTCGGAGGTGGAGGAGGTTAAGAGAGCGATCTGTTCCCGAACATCTCGTTAGATCCACGGGTTTTCGTCTCTTTTCTCGCCGCTTCATCACGCCGTCTGTTCTTCTGTCTCTGCACCGCTCAGCGTCGTCCTTTACCGCGCCGACCTCTTCATCCACGGCCTCTTTCTAGAGCTTATAAAAGATGAAACGACGTCTTTCTCCTGTCGGCTTCCCACGAGACGACCCGAGCGTCCGTCTCTCTCTCTGTTCTCACGCGGGTTCACCTGAGGACGAACCCAAAACCTCACCCACGATATTTACCGTCCTCTTATCCGGCTCTCGGAGGACCCGACCTTGAACTAACGGGCAAACAATCACACGAGCTAGCGGCCGCTATCTGGGAAACGCCGGATCGAAAACAAGACAAACAAAAGATCTCGTTCCCTTTCTTCTTCACAACACTTTGTTTGCCTCCGCGGTCGACAGGTTTCCACCGCCTGTCGGTCCGGTTCAAACGAATGGAAACACTTTGTTTTTTATATTCAGGTGTGAAAACCGGCTCAACCTGCTTTCTCTTTTTCCCAAGGAGCTCGCAAACAAAAGTGCTTTAAGGAGAAGAGAGAGATTCTTCCAAGTGAATGAAACATTTCACACAGCACAGTGCTCGGATTGAGCAATACTGTTTGTGCCTTATTTTGTATATGTTCTGATACTATTAGCATTTATAGCAATGTTTTTTAACCCTTGAGTTTATTGTAACTGTTTTCTGTGCATATGACAATAAATATATATTGAATCTTGAATTTATTTTTGTCTCCGATTCACAAAAACCTCACATTCACCAGAGAAAAATCAAAAAAAAATCCGGTTCTCCTGATACAAGATTGAGAACCTGACTGACTAGTTGAAGTTATTCAAGGTGAGGGAACTTTTCCTTTTTTAAGTAGACCCCATGCCGAGTTAATAAAATATACGAAAGCTCAGATTCCTCTTAATGCTGCAGGCACCCCCGAGTGTTAAAAGTTGCATGAGGAAAGAAATCAATCTCACGCTGCGAGAGCTAACGATCTGAATCATGACGGCTTCCTCGTGGACACGTCCTCTGAGCTGACGGTGTTCAGCCAACACCGGTTTAATCCAGCTTCCAGTGGATTTTCATCTTGTCCTCAATTTCGGTTGAATCTGGAGCGCGTCGGTTAACGAGGACGAACCGTTTACTGATTACAGACGCTCTTCATTTAACTCACCAGCAGACCTGACTGAGGCTTCATCTGGTGACCTGCAGCTGTCAGTGTTCACTTCCAACTTGTCCCCTCAGAGGTTAAAGGTCAAGACGATTTTCTATTGGTCGATAGGTCAAAAGTTGTATATTTATACCCACTGCAATGATGCCGATACAAGTTGAATATGTGAGCAGGGAAATGTAATAAACTAATAAACTGTGGATCTCAACTTTTAAGCCAAACATGTACAAGAAGTCCTCAGCTGACACAACTGAAAGCTCCAGAACGGCTACTAAAGGGAGCTTTTAGATGTGTTATTGTTATTATAATATGATACACTTCAAAAGGTGAAGAGGGAACATTTAGTCTACAACTCCTTTTTAGCTTTTTGCAACACATTTGCATTAAAAAATAATCGGAAAAATGTTTTAAAAAAAGTTCCATTTGCAAAAGAAGATCATACGATGCGATCAAAAGCTCCGGACCAACTAATGAATGGGCTGATTGTTTTGTCGACGGCTGTTTCCTAAATCGAGAGGGAACTTTTCATCAAGTTGTTCGTCACCAGCGCTTGACGCTTGTTCTTTTATTTTGAAAATCCCACCCATTTTACACCACGTTTAGATCTAAGAAGGCGACATAAAACGATTCTCTGACGGTATTTGTTTTGTTGGATTACACGGCCTCAGAAGTGACTCATCCCTTTAAAATACAACACTTATGCTTCAGCTTATGAATAAAACACTTAACTAGTATCGGACCATCGACACATTCTCCTCCATAACAAAGTGAACTGACTTTAAAGTTGAAAGCGAACATTGAGCTGTCGAATAACCACGAAGCCATAAAATCTCTATTATGATGAACCAAAACAATATCAAGGATCAAAGTCTGTCGTACTTTGATATCGTCTCAACCGCTCTCGATGCAACAAATACTCTTAAATATTCATATATATATATATATATATATAGTATTACAGTACAGTACCTTAATGTGTCTCACAGAAGAAGGCTGCAACAAGTCAACTCAACCGAGTCCCTCTGGTTCTGAGTGAGCAGGAACCGAAATGAGAGGAGGAGGAGGAGGGAGTGAGAGAGGGATGAACAGATTTGTGGGCAGAGAAACAGAAACAGAAAAGGAGAGAGAGAGAGAGAGAGAGAGAGAGAGAGAGAGAGAGAGAGAACACAAGAGGAGGACGAGGTGGAGAATAAAAAATAAAGGGTGGAAACATGAAGAAGAAAAGGGGAGAGGAGGTTTCCACAAATGTTGGCAAATATTGACACACACACACACCTACACACACACACACACACACACACACACACACACACACACACACACACACACACACACACAGCAGAGCGGACATCTGGCCCAGAGTGGATTATGGGTAATTAACTGCTCTTTAATGATTCCCGCTGATCGCGGACAGGAACACAGATTACACTCTGATACACACTAAAAGTGTTTGTGTGTGTGTGTGTGTGTGTGTGTGTGTGTGTGTGTGTGTGTGTGTGTGTGTGTGTGTGTGTGTGTGTGTGTGTGTGTGTGTGTGTGTGTGTGTGGGCGAGTGTGTGTCCATGCTTCGAAACCAGGGGGAATAACTGAGATTACACTGTGATCCACCTCAGACACAGACACACACACACACACACACACACACACACACACACACACACACACACACACACACACTATAGAGATTTAGTCACTTGCCAGTTACCACAACCTTAAAACCATCCTTAGCTCTTAATCCAAGCAATTGTATGGTGTGTGTGTGTGTGTGTGTGTGTGTGTGTGTGTGTGTGTGTGTGTGTGTGTGTGTGTGTGTGTGTGTGTGTGTGTGTGTGTGTGTGTGTTCCACACCATTTTTCATTCTAATGATATATTTCTTAAATTATTCTGACAAACAAGAAGATTTGTTAAAGAAAAGTTGCAGTATGAGAAATTAAAATGACAATTTTTCACTACTTCTATACAACCAGAGGGTGACTCCTCTGGTTGTATAGAAGTATATGCTTCATGTGTTAAAGCTGCATTCTCTCTCCTGACCACCAGGGGGCGACTCCTCTGGTTGTATAGAAGTCTATGCTTCACGTGTTAAAGCTGCATTCTCTCTCCTGACCACCAGGGGGCGACTCCTCTGGTTGTATAGAAGTATATGCTTCATGTGTTAAAGCTGCATTCTCTCTCCTGACCACCAGGAGGTGACTCCTCTGGTTGTATAGAAGTATATGCTTCATGTGTTAAAGCTGCATTCTCTCTCCTGACCACCAGGGGGCGACTCCTCTGGTTGTATAGAAGTCTATGCTTCATGTGTTAAAGCTGCATTCTCTCTCCTGACCACCAGGAGGTGACTCCTCTGGTTGTATAGAAGTATATGCTTCATGTGTTAAAGCTGCATTCTCTCTCCTGACCACCAGGGGGCGACTCCTCTGGTTGTATAGAAGTCCATGCTTCATGTGTTAAAGCTGCATTCTCTCTCCTGACCACCAGGGGGTGACTCCTCTGGTTGTATAGAAGTCTATATAAATGACTCTACTTCTCTCTTGATGTATTCCCTCAGTAAACATTGTAAACATGAGTTTATGCCTCAATCTCGTCGACTGCTGTCCAGCATGTAAGCAAGTTTGCATTAAAAGACGTGTGTGTGTGTGTGTGTGTGTGTGTGTGTGTGTGTGTGTGTGTGTGTGTGTGTGTGTGTGTGTGTGTGTGTGTGTGTGTGTGTGTGTTTAACGTTTAGCTGTTAAACCAGATCACTGTTGGGCGTTTGATAAGTAAATGAGTAAATGAGGCGTTAAAACACATTACAGTGTTCCTTCATCTCACAAGACAACACAAAACATTACAAACTTTACACACAATCATGTGACTACATGTTTTATTCAGCGACGTGTGGGTAGAAACATTTAAACTAAAACAACAGCTTTCAGGTCTCTTAATCCACGACAATTGCCGGAACATATAAACACAGGGGCGTGTCTTCATTTGTGTGATTTTCATGATGTTCGAGGCCAAACCCGATCTTAAAAAACACAAAAAATAAGACGTATTTCTGCACATGTGATGACTTTCATAACACGCACTGGACCGGCAGCTCTTCATAACACGTGTTGTCAGACATGTGTCGTGTTCATGAGCTGAACTCTCCATGGGAAGCTTCTGGGACTGTTTTCTCATATCAATTATACGCAGATATGTCATTCCAATGCTTCTTTTTCTTCTGATAAACGCAATGTGTGTGTGTGTGTGTGTGTGTGTGTGTGTGTGTGTGTGTGTGTGTGTGTGTGTGTGTGTGTTCAGAGATGATTGGCCCTGTTAGGAATGCACAGCTGTACTCATTTGAGTGATAGTGGGATGTGATCCACAACGTTCCCAGGCTCTTCCATTGGTTCTGCAGACGGCGTGAATAAGACAGAAATATGCACATATGGGAAAAAACATATTGCGTAAAGGTGGAAAAAATGTAATCCAAAAATAGTGATAAGGAATGTTTATTTGGGATTTGCACCTTATTGATATTCTATGTTCTATATGTGCACCTTATATATTTTGCACTATATTTCCTACTTTGTTTCTGCAACTGCTGCAAAACAATATCTATCTGTGGGAATCTTTTATGTTTCAGCTTTAACTAGTTAAATGTGTTGTATTGCACTGCCAGTTATGATGCTTTGCTTTATTGTTAGGAGGGAAAAAGGAAAAAAGACTGATGTGTTCTGAGAGAAAATAGTCTAAATAAAGTCTATATATGAGCAGAAATAAAGTCTATTATGAGCAGAAATAAAGTCTATTATGAGGAGAAATAAAGTCTATTATGAGGAGAAATAAAGTCTATTTATGAGAAGAAATAAAGTCTATTATGAGAAGAAATTAAGTCTATTTATGAGGAGAAATAAAGTCTATTATGAGCAGAAATAAAGTCTATTATGAGGAGAAATAAAGTCTATTATGAGGAGAAATAAAGTCTATTATGAGGAGAAATAAAGTCTATTTATGAGAAGAAATAAAGTCTATTATGAGAAGAAATTAAGTCTATTTATGAGGAGAAATAAAGTCTATTATGAGCAGAAATAAAGTCTATTATGAGGAGAAATAAAGTCTATTATGAGGAGAAATAAAGTCTATTATGAGGAGAAATAAAGTATATTTATGAGGAGAAATAAAGTATATTTATGAGGAGAAATAAAGTCTATTTATGAGGAGAAATAAAGTCTTTTATGAGGAGAAATAAAGTGTATATATGAGAAGAAATAAAGTCTTTAATGAGGAGTAATAAAGTCTATTATGAGAAGAAATAAAGTATATTTATGAGGAGAAATAAAGTGTATATATGAGCAGAAATAAAGTCTATTATGAGCAGAAATAAAGTCTATTATGAGGAGAAATAAAGTCTATTATGAGGAGAAATAAAGTCTATTTATGAGAAGAAATAAAGTCTATTATGAGAAGAAATTAAGTCTATTTATGAGGAGAAATAAAGTCTATTATGAGCAGAAATAAAGTCTATTATGAGGAGAAATAAAGTCTATTATGAGGAGAAATAAAGTCTATTTATGAGGAGAAATAAAGTCTATTTATGAGAAGAAATAAAGTCTATTATGAGAAGAAATTAAGTCTATTTATGAGGAGAAATAAAGTCTATTATGAGCAGAAATAAAGTCTATTATGAGGAGAAATAAAGTCTATTATGAGGAGAAATAAAGTATATTTATGAGGAGAAATAAAGTATATTTATGAGGAGAAATAAAGTCTATTTATGAGGAGAAATAAAGTCTTTTATGAGGAGAAATAAAGTGTATATATGAGAAGAAATAAAGTCTTTAATGAGGAGTAATAAAGTCTATTATGAGAAGAAATAAAGTATATTTATGAGGAGAAATAAAGTGTATATATGAGAAGAAATAAAGTCTTTAATGAGGAGTAATAAAGTCTATTATGAGAAGAAATAAAGTATTTTATGAGGAGAAATAAAGTCTATTTATGAGGAGAAATAAAGTATATTTATGAGAAGAAATAAAGTCTATATATGAGAAGAAATAAAGTCTATATATGAGAAGAAATAAAGTATATTCATGAGGAGAAATAAAGTCTATTATGAGGAGAAATAAAGTCTATATATGAGCAGAAATAAAGTCTATTATGAGCAGAAATAAAGTCTATATATGAGAAGAAATAAAGTATATTTATGAGAAGAAATAAAGTCTATTATGAGGAGAAATGAAGTCTTTAATGAGGAGAAATAAAGTCTTTTATGAGGAGAAATAAAGTATATTTATGAGAAGAAATAAAGTCTATATATGAGAAGAAATAAAGTATATTTATGAGGAGAAATAAAGTCTATTTATGAGGAGAAATAAAGTATATTTATGAAAAGAAATAAAGTATATTCATGAGGAGAAATAAAGTATATTTATGAGAAGAAATAAAGTCTATATATGAGAAGAAATAAAGTCTATATATGAGAAGAAATAAAGTATATTTATGAGGAGAAATAAAGTATATTTATGAGAAGAAATAAAGTATATTTATGAGGAGAAATGAAGTCTTTAATGAGGAGAAATGAAGTCACACAAAGCAGAAATGCCTCATATCTCCTACATAGATATTATTTACAGTCTGTATGATACAGCGTGGCATTCTGGGTAATGAAGTCTTATCTCTTTTCTTGCCATTTGGTGGCGCTAATGAGCAACGCTTTCATCGAGCCACGTCATTGTGTCGTGGTGAGAATAAAGTTACGCAAGAACAAAAGAAAAGGGGGATTTTTTTGAGAAATTTGGAGCCATTTTTCCACTGAAATTGTAATAAAAAAGCCAAAATGAGGATGCAGAAGTTAAAAAGATGTCGCTGTGGCGTGGAGACGGTTACATAAGGAAAGAGTCTGGCTCAGAACCCCAATCTGGTTACATAACGCTGGTCTGGGACACATGATGTGCTGATGGGACCACATGGGGAGACGGAAATTATGGATATTATTCCACCTCCGTCTATCTTCCTCTATTTTTCCCATTTCATCTCCTTCTCTCCCTCCTCTTTGTTCTTCTCGCCCTCCACCACATTTCTACACCTTCCTCCCGTCCTCCTTTCATCTGCCACCCTCTCACCCTCCAGCTCTCTCTCTCTCTTTTTAACTTTCCTCTTCTTCCGTCGCTCCCTAGAGGAGAAGTGTTTATTCTCACATCCATCATCGGTGTCATGTTGTTAGCGTCCGCGTATCCGTGAGAAAAAAAGAAAAAAAAAACAGAAGGAAAGGACAGAAAATTAGAAGGAGGGTAAAGATAATTGGAAAGAAAGGTGAAGGACAGAAAGGCGACGCACCAAAACAGAAACTTTCACAATAATATTTCCAGTTTTTTCTTTAATTCGCAGTCTGCCTGAAGCGATAACACCCTGAAGACAACGCTGACGCAACAACACTCAACAGCTCAACACGGAGACGCTGCTTCTGTTTGCCTTATATATATATATATATATATATATATATATATATATATATATATATATATATATATATATATATATATATATATCAGTGGTGGGCTGTCAAGGCCTGCTAAGCCTTCTCTGCTGGCCTAAACAGAATCACAAAGTTATAGCTATTTTATAATGTAATTGTTTTTCACAAATACACTACATGCATTATAATTATTATTTGTTTGTTAAACAGCTGATCCTGACTATGACTCAGACGGCACTGAATGCGCAGGTAGAAAATCCACGGCCCGCCACTGATATATATCTATATCTCTATATGTATCTATATCTAGATATCGGTGGCCGAATAGCAAAACCTCCTATCTGAAAACTTTTTTGAAGAATACAAATGTTGTTTTCTTGCAGAATGCTATTTGTTAAGGACACACAATGCATCATGCGAAAATAAATACAAATAAAAAAAAAAGTTCATTCTAAAAATAACAAATATAAATTCACAAAACGAAAAATATGAAGAAAATACACAGATAGTGCAGATAGGAGGTTTTGAACTTTACTGCAGTTATTCCGTTCTCACGATTAGTCGACGTCAACAAAGGGACACATTTAGAAATGCCTCCTGATATCTTGACTTTTTAGTCCAGGTGGTTGTCTTGCGTTGACGTGAAGTCCACTAGAGGGCGCCACTAGAGGGCGTCACTAGAGGGCGCCACTAGAGGGCGTCACTAGAGGGCGTCACTAGAGGGCGTCACTAGAACTAGAGAGCGCCACTAGAGGGCGTCACTAGAGGGTGTCACTAGAGGGCGTCACTAGAGGGGCGTCACTAGAGGGCGTCACTAGAGGGCGTCACTAGAGGGAGACACTAGAGGGCGACCACTAGAGGGCGACCACTAGAGGGCGCCACTAGAGGGCGTCACTAGAGGGCACCACTAGAGGGCGACCACTAGAGGGCGTCACTAGAGGGAGACACTAGAGGGCGACCACTAGAGGGCGACCACTAGAGGGCGACCACTAGAGGGCGTCACTAGAGGGCACCACTAGAGGGCGACCACTAGAGGGCGCCACTAGAGGGCGCCACTAGAGGGCGCCACTAGAGGGTGTCACTAGAGGGCGTCACTAGAGGGCGTCACTAGAGGGGCGACCACTAGAGGGCGACCACTAGAGGGCGACCACTAGAGGGCGTCACTAGAGGGGCGACCACTAGAGGGCGACCACTAGAGGGCGTCACTAGAGGGCGTCACTAGAGGGGCGTCACTAGAGGGCGTCACTAGAGGGCGTCACTAGAGGGGCGTCACTAGAGGGGCGTCACTAGAGGGCGTCACTAGAGGGGCGCCACTAGAGGGGCGTCACTAGAGGGGCGTCACTTGAGGGGCGCCACTAGAGGGGCGTCACTAGAGGGGCGTCACTAGAGGGCGTCACTAGAGGGCGTCACTAGAGGGGCGTCACTAGAGGGGCGTCACTAGAGGGCGTCACTAGAGGGGCGTCACTAGAGGGGCGCCACTAGAGGGGCGTCACTAGAGGGGCGTCACTAGAGGGGCGTCACTAGATGGCGTCACTAGATGGCGTCACTAGAGGGGCGCCACTAGAGGGGTGCCACTAGAGGGGCGTCACTAGAGGGGCGTCACTAGAGGGCGTCACTAGAGGGCGACCACTAGAGGGCGACCACTAGAGGGCGCCACTAGAGGGCGCCACTAGAGGGCACCACTAGAGGTGAGGGCCGGGCAGCGTTTAAACAAACCATTAATAATGATTACATTCCCTTCATTCGATGCCATCATGTGAATGGAAGCATTCAGTGGGAGTAAACTGCCACCAACACCTTTATTATTTTCATCAGACCCCCCAAACCTCTGGCTGTCTTCCATTAAACCCGGCTGTCTGTCAAAAGGTCTTCCGAACTCCACAGAATACAGGGGAGTTCATGATTTAGTAAAGAAATAAACTCGTTAGGATCATTTTTCTCTGACTTGACGTTGACATCACGGAGCTGTTTTCACCGCTGTGATAAGCTGACTTTCATGTGTGAAATCAGCGGAGTCCCACTTCAACGTTAGCAAAAGGATAATGTACGTTTAGCTTGCGTTCAGATTCAGATGTTTTTGGACAGGAATCATGCACGAGTCCTCCATCATGGTGATGAAACAGATTTAACTTTGCTTCATCTCATAATTGCCATTCTGACAGCATTGGGTGAGAGGCTGGATCGCACCAGACATGTATGCCCAAGACTCGTGCCGTTGACTATGGAAGCCCATTACCGCTAGTAAAATAAATAAAAAAATCTGTGATGATGCAAATAAAAAATTAAAAAATTGTAGCTTCGTTTTATTTTTTTAGCTCCTTTTTCTTTTCTTTTCTAGTTTCTTATTTATTTATTTTTCCTTTTATCTGCGCTGTATTGTATTGAAGATAACAACAAAAAAAGACTTTCTATCTCATAATTATGACTTACCATGTGGATATTTTTATTATCACAGCTAAATTCTAATTGTATTTTATCTTTTTCTTTCACTGCGGGAATGGGCTTCCATACTTGCCTCTGCAAAAGATGAGGATCTAAAACGTTTGTCAGTCATTCGACTAAAAACATGCAAAAAAACATCCGACTGATCCCAGAAATAAACTGTGCTATTTGTCCTTTAATCCTTCGCTTCCCATCCCTGCTTGTTCGCGTCTTTTTAAGTCACCTCCTACTAACATTCCATGTTGTGCATAAAACTGTAGACGACATCTGCTGCAGCAGCAGGTTTATCTTCTTCAGAGATAGAGGTCAGTCGGGAAAAAAATAGACAGACTCTGTTCTCATTTTTTCCAATCTAAAATACAGACTGTTGCGCAATAGGAGATCCCCGTCTGGCGCAACTGTTGAGAGGCTCGACCGTCCAGATTGTTCCCAATATGCTGGAAGACTGAGGGTTGACGCTTGACTCGGGATCTCAATCTGCTTTCATGAAAACAATGCTGGTAGTGTCAGATCTCTCACATGCTCGCTTTGGCTACTATGAGCTTTTAATAAACTGTTTTTAGGGGTTTATGAGCCCCAGCAGCCCCCAAAAATAGGGGCTGAATTCTTCCTCACTCTCCAAGTCCTTGCACTCCCATGAATCGATACCAAAGCCACTGAAAAAAACAGCACAGCCTGGCCTTACAAGAGCATATAAGTCCATTTTACAAGTTTATAACACAATTCAACCATAATTATTAACATACCGTAAAAGTCGGGTTACACGCCGCTACTACCTTCGGTCAGTGTCCCCGTTTGCTCCCCGCTGTAGCCAGCTGGCGCTCATGCTAGTTGAATGAATGAATGAATAATGAATGAATGAACTAACTTCCGCTAGCGCTCCGCTAGCGCTCCGCTATTTCCCCGACAACCACCGAAGGTAGCGGGACCAACCCCGGCTCGACACCCGACTTGGGCAGAGGGGACGCGGCCAGTAGCAGCAGTAGCGGGGAGCTAGCAGCAGGAGCAGGGAGCTAGCAGCAGCGCGAGCTAGCGCTGCTCCTAGCTTGCTACAGCTGGACACTGACCGGAGGTAGGAGCGGCTTGTAACCCGACTTTTACGGTAAACCATAAATATGACTCGAGAGGACTCGAAAGTGACTCGAGAGAGCTCCCCAAGTTATGAACATATCAATTTTCATATCCCTAGCTTGATGCTACAAATGATTAGCGCACCTTTCTGGAAAGCTTTACGACCTACACAATCCGCCAATACCGCCAAATCACTTGTCAGACAAAGCCTCAGTTCGAGGCTACGTTAGCCGCTACGTTAGCCGCTACTAGCGTTAACGCGCCCGAATCTCTGACTGCACTGTCTGACAGTGAGGTGCATTGTGGGTAATGTAGCCACACACGTGAACAAAGTGACTTAAACAAGACGGTATCTCTGGTTGTGCCGTGTCGACTTTGACTCCTCACTTCACCAGGTTTTTGTGCTCTATTCTCGGTCAGCCTTTTGATCCTCGTACGTACAACAACACACATACACACACATATATTGTCTGCAGACACACACAAACACACACGCAGACACACTCTTTGTTGTGCTCAGGGAGGATTAGGTCTGCCCAGTGTTTTGGTATTTAGTTCTGCTCTATAATGCTCTTTAATTTCATTTGCCTCCTGCAGTATCCCTGCAGTCCCTTAATCAAATAATAATCAGTGTTGTCGGTTCAGTCGGTGGTTAAACATTTAACTCCCCCGAAGCCAAAGAACAATACAAACACGTCTGGAGAGCGCAGGCATCCGTTCCAAGAAGCGCCGAGGCCAAGTCTGTGGCTTTTGTTTATTTGAGGGATTCTGAGCTGTGCAAACGTTTGGGGAAAAGAAGAAAAGGAACATGTATAAAGTGAATTATGAAAATATGGAACAATGTCACAGTAAGTGTTTGGTTGGCGAAATTAAAACACTTTTTTGTTATCATCCAGATCCTTCAGAAACGCTAAAAAAATTATCAAATCCAGTCTTGAACATATGATACATTTGGGTTTAGAGCCATTAGAGATGTTGCAACAGACCTGAAGGTCATTCTGCAGGAAATGAAACCTCAAGCTATGACTGTGGTTGTTGGTGGAAAACACAATGCAGGAATTACAAAATGTGTTTTTCTCTTATTGTTAAGCATTTAATTACAGTCGTATTGAATTCAGTATTCAGAATATTTATGTTTCCACTGGCTGAAATCGTTCAAGCAAATTGGAGCATTAGTTTTGGCATCGGCGTTAGAATTTAATCCTTCCGTCGCCAGGAAATTACCCCAAAAAAAAACAGATCCTGGGCTTTTTTTTTCGCCAACTTGTGCCAGCAGGGCTCTAAACCCACGGCGATGATGGGCGATGACATCACCGCAGACACGGAGGAGCAGCGTGGGAAGCGACGTCGCCCTCGGCATGTTTTTGTGTGGAAGGTGTTGGGCTGCGATGAGTCACGTGACCCGGCCACACGGACGCTGCTGCTGCTGGAGGGAGTTTTAGTTTGAAAATACTAGTTTGTAAAGAAATTCTATTGGAAAGTGTGAATCTTAAAATGAGCATATTATGTCCTGAAACTATGAATGTTGTTTC
>JBAMJR010000298.1:12500-27500 GCA_038501785.1 Myoxocephalus aenaeus | reverse complement strand
GGTTTGTAGAGTTTATAGATTCCTCCCCTCCTACCTGAGTGCAGCTCAACCCGACCGCTTTGCAGACAAATACAAACAGCTGGATGGAGAGAACGCAGAAGGAGGTGTACCGTCTTCTCCTTCGGATGGAAAATGGAGGGAAAAGAGGAGGAGAGCAGGACGAGAGTTTGGGTGGGAGGGGAGAGATGGATTGATTTTTTCTTCTGCATGGCTAACTCAAGCCAGACTTTATCTGCTCCGCGGGGGAGGAGGGGCTGAAAGGGGGAGGACTCTCTCTCTCTCTCTCTCTCTCTCTCTCTCTCTTCTTCTATATCCTCATCCTCCCATCTCACTCCATCAGCTTCACCTCCTCCGTCCTGACGTTACTCCCAAACTGGCTCCCCCACTTTGTCTGGTTATCCTCACGTCACTCCTCTCGGCCATTATTAAATAATCCGTCATTTCGTCTCTTTTCATCTCTCTCTCTCTCTCTCTCTCTCTCTCTCTCTCTCTCTTTCTTTCCCTCTCCTTCAAGTCAAAACTAATCAAATGACTTTGTAGCAGCGTGACAGCACAGAAGACGGAGTCGCACGGAGGATATTATTTCCCGGGCAAAGCACCCCAGTTTCATCCTATTTGTGCACGCATGCCTTCATTTCAAATCTAATTTAGGATTTAAATGTCTTTTCTTCACCAGCGGACTATGGTTCATAGAATGTTATTTTTTTCTCCTATAAAAACATCTGGTTTATTTTAATTTAGAGGTTATTTTTGAGGGTCTGACCATCTGTTCTTTTGGTTGTGACTACATTGTTCAAGACGTTCAGAAAAAAAAATATATCGGTCAGTTTAGCCGGATTAATTTCATTATTTGGAGTTTAAATGAAATGACAGTTTTAATCCGTAATCCTGTTCACCAAAGACCTTTTTTACAAGTCACATGACTTCTAAACATTCTGACACTAAAACTTACTTTGAAACCTTTTACTGACTCGGCAACACACTCTCTGATGGTTGCCGAGTCATTGTTTTGCAAGTCACACTTCAGTCTCAAGTCTTTGCAGTCAAGTACCAAGTCAAGTCTTAAATCAAGGTTAACAAGTCAAGTCCTAAATTAAGGTTAACAAGTCAAGTCTTAAGTCAAGGTTAACAAGTCAAGTCTTAAATCAAGGTTAACAAGTCAAGTCCTAAATCAAGGTTAACAAGTCAAGTCTTAAGTCAAGATTAACAAGTCAAGTCCTAAATCAAGGTTAACAAGTCAAGTCTTAAGTCAAGGTTAACAAGTAAAGTCTTAAGTCAAGGTTAACAAGTCAAGTCTTAAGTCAAGGTTAACAAGTCAAGTCCTAAATCAAGGTTAACAAGTCAAGTCTTAAGTCAAGGTTAACAAGTAAAGTCCTAAATCAAGGTTAACAAGTCAAGTCCTAAATCAAGGTTAACAAGTCAAGTACCAAGTCAAGGTCGACAAGTCCCAAGTCAAGTCTTAAGTCAAGGTTAACAAGTCAAGTCCTAAGTCAAGGTTAACAAGTCAAGTCCTAAATCAAGGTTAACACGTCAAGGTTAACAAGTCAAGTCTTAAGTCAAGGTTAACAAGTCAAGTCCTAAATCAAGGTTAACAAGTCAAGTCCCAAGTCAAGGTTGACAAGTCCTAAATCAAGGTTAACAAGTCAAGTCCTAAATCAAGGTTAACAAGTCAAGTCTTAAGTCACGGTTAACAAGTCAAGTCCTAAATCAAGGTTAACAAGTCAAGTCTTAAGTCAAGGTTAACAAGTCAAGTCCTAAGTCAAGGTTAACAAGTCAAGTCCTAAATCAAGGTTAACACGTCAAGGTTAACAAGTCAAGTCTTAAGTCAAGGTTAACACGTCAAGTCCTAAATCAAGGTTAACAAGTCAAGTCCTAAATCAAGGTTAACAAGTCAAGTCCCAAGTCAAGGTTGACAAGTCCTAAATCAAGGTTAACAAGTCCCACGTCAGGGTTAACAAGTAAAGTCCTAATTGAAGTGTAAGTCAAGGGTAAGAAGTCCCAAGTCAAGTCCTAAATCAAGATTAAAAGGTCCCAAGTCAAAGTTAACTAGTCAAGTCCTAAGTCAAGGTTAACAAGTCAAATCCAAAAGCAAGGTTAACAAGTCCTAAGTCAAGGTAAACAAGTCCCAAGTCAAATCCCAAGTCTCAAGTCATTATATGTAAAATTATTGTTTTTACATGAGATTTTACCTGTGAAATATCTGAAAATCACATTTGAAAGTAACACATGCTTTAATGTTATTTTTTGAAAATGTATGATTTTTTTTGGGTGGGGGCTCTTTGAATACATTTATTTTTGCATTTATTCAAGTGTGTTTTTTAACAACAGAAACTTTACTTTTCAGATCATCAAAATGTCATTAAGAACAGAAGTGCAGGTTTCCTTTCCACTCTGTAATAATATAAAAATAATCACATTTCTTTCTTTCTAATTTCCTCCCTCGTTTCTGTCTCTGTCCTCTGGGTATTTCTTTCTCTCTTCTATCTTTTCCTTTTGCAGCGCTGGCAAATCCTCACAGTCTCCAAAACGGGGTCAAATAACACCCCCACCTGGTTTAATAAGACAGCCTTTAAAAAGGAGAATATACTGGAAGCACTCCTGTCGCATGCAGGAGCCATTTCCTGGCAATATTGTGAGCAGATTAAGGAGGTTGGAGGTGATGGAGGGAGGAGGGGGAGGCACAAAATAGAGAGAAGAAGAAACTCTTCAGAATAAAATCCTCCTTTAGCTCCAAACTCTCGACAAGAGACTCCTCATCCTCATCCTCATGCACGTTTTTAGCATAAAAGGTCAGAAAGCAGCGCGCCAGGATGTAAATGAAGAGGAGGAGGCCGACTAAAAAAGGATTTATTTAAAGTTTTTTGACATCGCTCGTGAAAAATCACATTTTTGCGATACGTGGGTGGCAATTTTTCACACTTCGGAGGCATGAAAACCAGATATTACACCGCCGTCCATCCGCTGGGCGACTCTCCTCAACTAAAAACCAGGCGGCCTCCTCCAGAGGACACAAAGGGAGAGGAGGTGGAGGGAGAAAATGAGATCTGACAAGTTTAAGTAGAAACAGATGGGAGAAAAGAGGGAGAGACAGAGGAGCTAACGGGGCTTCGGCAGCTCTGTTTGGTTCAGACGTGACCAGAGGCGAATAATAACAGAGGGATGAAGGTGGAGAGATGAAGGTGGAGAGGGGAGGCGGTTTGTTTTCTTCTCGTCAGAAGGAGACGGAAGCTGACGGGGGACATTTAAACAAATGTGCATTCTGAATATTCTGACATTTTTACTCCTGAAATAGCTCATCCTCGCTATTAAAAACAGATGATGAAAAGTAGATTTTTTATCTTTTAAATATACTATCTATCGCTGGAAAATAAATTAAACACACACACACACACACACACACCATCTCTTTAACCAGAGGAGTCGCACCCTGGTGGTCAGGAGAGAGAATGCAGCTTTAACACATGAAGCATATACTTCTATACAACCAGAGGAGTCGCCCCCTGGTGGTCAGTAGAGTGAATGCAGCTTTAACACATGAAGCATAGACTTCTATACAACCAGAGGAGTCGCCCCCTGGTGGTCAGTAGAGTGAATGCAGCTTTAACACATGAAGCATAGACTTCTATACAACCAGAGGGGTAGCACCCTGGTGGTCAGGAGAGAGAATGCAGCTTTAACACATGAAGCATATACTTCTATACAACCAGAGGAGTCGCCCCCTGGTGGTCAGGAGAGCATAGACTTCTATACAACTAGAGGAGTCGCCCCCTGGTGTTCAGGAGAGGGAATGCAGCTTTAACACATGAAGCATATACTTCTATACAACCAGAGGAGTCGCCCCCTGGTGGTCAGTAGAGTGAATGCAGCTTTAACACATGAAGCATAGACTTCTATACAACCAGAGGGGTAGCACCCTGGTGGTCAGGAGAGAGAATGCAGCTTTAACACATGAAGCATATACTTCTATACAACCAGAGGGGTAGCACCCTGGTGGTCAGGAGAGAGAATGCAGCTTTAACACATGAAGCATATACTTCTATACAACCGGAGGAGTCACCCCCTGGTGGTCAGGAGAGCATAGACTTCTATACAACCAGAGGAGTCGCCCCCTGGTGGTCAGGAGAGAGAATGCAGCTTTAACACATGAAGAATAGACTTCTATACAAACAGAGGAGTTTGTATAGAACCCCTGGTGGTCAAGAGAGATAATGCAGGATTAAGGCACTTCCTTGGTTTCACTTTTCAGGATCGGAGGTTGCCGCCTGGTTTCCTGCCTGGAGGTCACTCAACACTCACACATTCGGTGAGAAACCTTGTGAGCGTGTTATTATCTTGAAAAGCTCCATCCAGCAGCAGATAAGGAAGCCACAGAGCAGCCAGACTGTAATCCCTAAAAGGAGCGGAAAGAAGGCCTCTTTGTCCGGGCCTCCCCTCTTTCTCTATCTATTTATCTCATTTTTGTCTCTCAGACTCTCTGGTTTCTCTCCAGCAATATCCCCAGGAATTTATTTTTATTTTTTTGGCGACCATTAAAAAGACTGAATGTGAACCCAGAGAAAAATCTTCAACCCACTCGCAACGAACCTCTGGTGACGAAAGGTCACGAAAATTGACATTTCTCTGGTTCATCAAGGCTTTTCAGAGGTTTTAGAAACATTCTGTAGAGGCTTTTTTAGTATTTTTTGAGAAATACTCAAATGGCAAAAGTGGCAGTTTGAGTCTCCAGTCAGTCGAGAGGAAGCTGAACCTCTTCCCCTGATGAAGCATTCACCAAGGCAATCTTCAAGGCAATTGCCGAGAGAGCCGAGCGGTTGAGGGGAAACTCAGCCACTCGGAAGCCGGACACAGCCATCAATGACCAATCAGATGTTTTAATGTTTGTGGCCGACTGTGCCTGATGATTGACAGCTTGTCTTTGCAGCAAACCCTACGACACAAAATGCACCTCGAAAACAACACAGAAGGGTTTTTTCTCAAATATACCAAATCCCTGATGAAGAATAAATATGCTCTGTGATGAGACAATGCTGAGACTTTATTTAAGAAGTGGACAAAGACGACCTATCAATCACCTTGTAGCCCCGCCCCTAAATCATCCCCTGCTTTATGGTCTGTTTGACTCTAAATGACCATAATTTACTAAATGAACATAATGCTGTATTGAAGAAGACTTGAAACTAGAGATTGAGACATAAACTCATGTTTACAATGTTTACTGAGGGAATACATCAAGAGAGAAGTAGAGTCATTTATATAGACTTCTATACAACCAGAGGAGTCACCCCCTGATGGTCAGGAGAGAGAATGCAGCTTTAACACATGAAGCATAGACTTCTATACAACCAGAGGAGTCACCCCCTGGTGGTCAGTAGAGAGAATGCAGCTTTAACACATGAAGCATAGACTTCTATACAACCAGAGGAGTCACCCCCTGGTGGTCAGGAGAGAGAATGCAGCTTTAACACATGAAGCATAGACTTCTATACAACCAGAGGAGTCACCCCCTCGTGGTCAGGAGCGAGAATGCAGCTTTAACACATGAAGCATATACTTCTATACAACCAGAGGAGTCACCTCCTGGTGGTCAGGAGAGAGAATGCAGCTTTAACACATGAAGCATAGACTTCTATACAACCAGAGGAGTCACCCCCTGGTGGTCAGGAGAGATAATGCAGGTTTTAAGACACTTCTGCATTGGCTTCACTCAGCAGAACTGGAGGTTGCGTCCTGTTATCGGCTTATGTTTGAGGCAGAATAATTCTCTCAACACGTTAGCTAATGCTGGCCAGCAGGTTTTGTAGGCATCAAATGTACTAGTCAGGTCAAATTGACTTGACTTGACTCAGGCGACCACGGCAGAGACGACCACATGGGGAGTTGAACCCATAACCGTCGCAGTGTTGCTCTGGAACAGAAAAACTGTGTACCGCCTTCTGCTTTAGAAACCGAAACATTCACATTCTGCATGACTGGAAAATATCTTAAAATATATATATCACACAGAGAGACTGGAGCCTTCTTCAAAGAGCAAAGCAGGGGGTGAGAGAGAGAGGGGGTGTGAGAGAGAGAGTGAGAGAGAGGATAAGAGTGATGGTGAATCAAAAGTCTCCAATCAGGAAGCTGTGCAGGTTCACACACCACCAGCTGAGCTCTGCTGCCACCTACTGGCCGAAACAGGACCTGAAACATTGCTCGGCACAAAATATTGTTCTTTCCTTTCATTATTTGACATATTTGTGTTTTTTATTTGGACTTCTAGATTACACCTCATGAGCTCTTCATGTGAGGCTGTTCCTCACGATGTCATGGATCTGTTAGATTTGAACATACGAGAGTTTTACAGAAGTGATTTCAAGGTCATTATGTGCAGTTTATCTTTGTTATCTGAACCCCAGGTGTTCTGGGTGAGCATAATTAATCAGCCGTCAATCAACACGTTTCATTTAATAAGAACTGCAACCAAGAGATGGACCAAGGGAAGCTCATAAAAGCTCATTTCCTGGATATAAACCACATTTCCTGAAGCCTTCTGATAAAATCTGAAATCTACACCGGCACACCCACATGTATAGAAAAAGGGCTGCAAAATCACTTTTGCTGTGGATTCATAATAAATGTTAAAAAGCAACACATAGAAACTATGCCGCTCTATTTGAGAGAAGGAGGGAAGTCTGGGAAAGGTTGGGCGGTGAAAAAACACACAGGACTTTCACCCTGGAGACCGCTGTGCACCTGAAACCAAAAGTCAACGTTTACTTTCGTACGTAAGTTAAGTTAAATGCTTAATTTACAATGCATGGCACGTAACAAACGTACATATTTTGACCACAAACCACAATCTTTTCCTGAACCTCACCAAGTGGTTTCCTATGAACGGGGAAGTTTATTTTGAAAAGACGTGAAAGGAGAAGAGTTACGAGGGAATACGTGTTGAAACGGGATCTTTTCACATGCAACTTTCTTTTACCACTATTCCAAAAGTTGTCTTTTATTACATTAAACTTAATTGTGGTTCAGATCATAACTGATGGTTTTGGCGACTGATTGATAAATCACACTTGACGAACGCCAAGATTCGATGCTGCGTCTCGTTGGCTCGTTTTCAGGTTCGTCATTAACTTTGGAGGAGTTTTTCATTGAGAGAAAATGTATTTATTTATTTTATTTATTTTATTTATTTTATTTATTTTATTTATTTTATTTATTTTATTTATTTATTTTCATTAATTATTTATTTTCATTCATTATTTATTTCATTCATTATTTATTTCATTTTATTTATTATTTATTATTTATTATTTATTATTTATTATTTATTATTTATTATTTATTATCATTCATTATTTATTTTATGAATAAAATAAATAAAACGTGAAATATATTCATATATATATACTGTATTCATGTATGAGAAAAATAATGTAAATCTTCACAAAAATAATACTATCATTGTGTACAACAAGTCATATACTGTCTATCTCTACACACTGAGAAAAAATTGTAAACTAGCAGCTACAGCAACAACAACAACAAAAAGACAAAACGTATAAAGCGCCAAAGGATATGTGATTTGCACTAACTTACTGTCCTAATTTAATTAAGCAAACACAAATAAAGACAGTGCAGCTCATATGAGAAAGGGAAGAGAGTCGGAGGAGGAGAGCGGGAAGCAGAAGAAGAACCGAAGCAGAGCCGCATCGCTTTGCTTTTATTTTCTCGGGTGCAGAGCCAGCTTTCTAGAAAGCGTTGTAGAGTGAAACCCCTGAGGCGACATAGCTCTCCCACCACTTCCTGATAAAAAAAAAAAACAGGGAAATATCACGGGGCCTCAGCCAATCAGCAAGCAGCTGCTTTTCTTTTTTGGCAAGTGAATTTCGTCCCTTCAGACTGAAACCAACTCGTCCAAATGTTCCACAAATGCACGAACGGACGCGACAGACTCAAAGTCGCAAAGAGTCACAAGTTCTAGATTTCTAGATTTCTAGAAGTGTCAAAAGAAAAAGGGTCCAAAGGGTTTTGGTGACGCTAAATAAAAGCCTCTCTCTCTGGTTCCCACTGCAGCTGGACGAGGAGAGAGAGACTTTAAATCATTTGCATGTGAAATAGACACTGGCACTTAGATCAAAAAGTAGAGTTGGAAGGAGGCACACACACACACACACACACACACACACACACACACACACACACACACACACACACACACACACACACACAGCCTCGTCAGTGTGTGTGGTGACAGCAGCAGCCCTGTGTGAGCATGTGAGGCTGATTACAGAATATTTACTGCTGAGTCGGTCCAGACAGAGAGACGGAGGAACGATGGAGACGGAGGAGGAGGAGGAGGAGGAGGAGGAGGAGGAGGAGGAGGCAAGGAAAGAGGGAAGAAGGGAGCGAGAGAGAAAGGCTGTCAGTCACAGTGTCTTTTCAAAGTTTAGGGAAAGAGTGAGGTTGACTTTAAATACTGAATAAAGACTCACATCGCTACTGAGTGAGTAATAAGATGAGACAAGCTAAGCTAAGCTAACAGATAACAAGATAATGAAAATGAAAAAATGAAAAATGAGACGAGCTAAGAGAAGCTAAGATGCTAAACTGAGATGAGATGAGACCAGACAAGCTACGCTAACCTAAAATGGGACACGCTAAACTAAACTAAGATGGCCAAGCTAATTAAACTAAGATGAGACAAGCTAAGCTAAACTAAACTAAGATGGGACAAGCTAAGCTAAACTAAACTAAGATGGGACAAGCTAAGCTAAACTAAACTAAGATGGGACAAGCTAAGCTAAACTAAACTAAGATGGGACAAGCTAAGCTAAACTAAACTAAGATGGGACAAGCTAAGCTAAACTAAACGAAGATGGGACAAGCTAAGCTAAGCTAAACTTAGATGAGACAAGCTAAACTAAACTTAGATGAGACAAGCTAAACTGCTAAACTAAACTTAGATGAGACAAGCTAAACTAAACTAAGATGAGACAAGCTAAGCTAAACTAAACTAAGATGGGACAAGCTAAGCTAAACTAAACTAAGATGGGACAAGCTAAGCTAAACTAAACTAAACGAAGATGGGACAAGCTAAGTTAAGCTAAACTTAGATGAGACAAGCTAAACTAAACTTAGATGAGACAAGCTAAACTGCTAAACTAAACTTAGATGAGACAAGCTAAACTGCTAAACTAAACTTAGATGAGACAAGCTAAACTGCTAAACTAAACTTAGATGAGACAAGCTAAACTGCTAAACTAAACTTAGATGAGACAAGCTAAGCTAAACTTAGATGAGACAAGCTAAACTAAACTTAGATGAGACAAGCTAAACTAAACTTAGATGAGACAAGCTAAGCTAAACTTAGATGAGACAAGCTAAGCTAAACTTAGATGAGACAAGCTAAACTAAACTTAGATGAGACAAGCTAAGCTAAACTTAGATGAGACAAGCTAAGCTAAACTTAGATGAGACAAGCTAAACTAAACTTAGATGAGACAAGCTAAACTAAACTTAGATGAGACAAGCTAAGCTAAACTTAGATGAGACAAGCTAAGCTAAACTTAGATGAGACAAGCTAAACTAAACTTAGATGAGACAAGCTAAGCTAAACTTAGATGAGACAAGCTAAGCTAAACTTAGATGAGACAAGCTAAAGAAAGCTCAGATGAACTAATGCTACACTGTGTTTGACTGTATTAATGTTTGTCTTTTATTATTATAATAAAACAGTTTCACATCCCATAATATGGTACAGTGCAGCAGTGTTGAGTTCAGACACCTGTATACACATGTTGAGATAAATTGGACATAAATTAATAAACAAAACGTAATAAAGTTCTGGACTAAAAACCTTGAATGACATTGACTGTGATTAAAAGTGCAACGTCAGGAGCGCACATAGACAACACACACACACACACACACACACACACACACACACACACACACACACACACACACACACACACACACAGGAAGTAACTTCTTGTTCGGCACGAGTATGAATTTCACAATCATTACACAATAGACACACTTTTAAAAAATCTGTTTCAAATATTAAAACAGGAAGTGAATCTGATATGTTTTTGCACACACACACTGAACTGAAACCACACGGCACCGCCCAGTTGAAATCTACACTGAAGCAGATACCTATATGAACACACACACACACACACACACACACACACACACACACACACACGCTAATAGAGAGGCTGATGAATGATGCATTCCTCCACAGAGGGCATCGTACCACAGTAACCCTCTTTCATTTTAAACTGCCCACTCACCAATTCATCCCCTTCTTTCTCTCTTCGCCTTTCTTTCTCTTCTTTATTTCCTGTCTTTCTCTTCCTCTCATCCTCTCATCCTATCCTCCCATCCCTCTCTCCTCCTTTTTTGTCATTTTGCAAATCCTCTCCTCGTTACTTGTACTTCAACTTTCTTTCCATCCATCTCTCGTCTCTCTTTTTCTTTGGTTGTTTCTATAACATTTAAACTTAAATATTTTAAGGATTTTAGAAAGTGTGGAACACAAAGAAACATATATATTATATTTATTTATTACATTTTATTTTTATTACTTTTAATCAATATATTAGTTATTTTTATTTTAACTTTCGACAATGTATTATTATTATTTATATTATTTATATTATTTTGTATTTTATGTTGTTGTTTTTTGTAGTTTTTTGGTAACATTTTTTTTTTTTATGTAATCGGTTTCACTAATTTACCAGTTTTCTTTGTCGTAATTTCTCTGCTTGCCCTCCATCTATCTCTCTCTCTCTCGACGATCTGCAGAATGAGATGGAGAGAGAGAGAGAGAGAGAGAGAGAGAGAGAGAGGGAAGACGAGTGAGACGAGACAGAGCGAGGGAGGGGAAGAAGACAGGAGGAGGACGGAGGAGGACGAGCTCAAGGAGAGTGACAAATCTGACAGCTGAAAAAAAAAAGAAACTCAGAGACAGACGAGGACGTTTTGCTGTAAAACCTCTGCAGCAAAACAAGCTTGCACAAAATAATCTGCTCTGAAGTACACACACACACACACACACACACACAAATTACACAAATTAGAGACTTCCTTAGAGACGAGCCTATCTAAACAAGCACAGGAACGAGGGCGAGATAATGATGTCATCAGAGGATGCTTCCAGGACATGTTATCAGTGGTTTGAGAAAAAAACACAGCAAAAAGCTTCTTTTTTTAAAGCAGGTGGAACACAATCTGTATCTTGTGTGTCCTGAATGTAAATATTACATAATAAGTAGTTTTAGTCTTCTTTCCTCATATTTTGATTGTCAAGTAAAAATATGACGCAACATCGTCCGATAACTATACGACACAATAAGATTTTATATGACACAACGAAAGTGCGCCATACAATACGACACAAACCGTTACAATACGACATAAATCGTTACAATACGACACAAACCGTTACAATACGACACAAACCGTTACAATACGACATAAATCGTTACTATACGACACAAACCGTTACTATACGACACAAACCGCTACAATACGACACAAACCGTTAAAATGCGACACAAACCTCTACAATACGACACAAACCGTTACAATACGACATAAACCGCTACAATACGACACAAACCGTTACAATACGACATAAACCGCTACAATACGACACAAACCGTTAAAATGCGACACAAACCTCTACAATACGACACAAACCGTTACAATACGACATAAACCGCTACAATACGACACAAACCGTTACAATACGACATAAACCGCTACAATACGACACAAACCGTTAAAATGCGACACAAACCTCTACAATACGACACAAACCGTTAAAATGCTACACAAACCTCTACAATACGACACAAACTTCTACAATACGACATAAATCGTTACAATACGACACAAACCGCTACAATATGACACAAATCGCTACAATACGACATACATCGTTACAATACGACATAAACCGCTACAATACGATACAAACCTCTACAATACGACACAAACCTCTACAATATGACATAAATTGTTACAATACGACATAAATCGTTACAATAAGACACAAATCGTTACAGTACTACGAGACATACTTTGATGGTTTTTAGTTGATTATTTTGTCTTTAAAAAGCAGGAAAAGATACATTAAATAAATAAATATTTTTTTGGAGCATGGATACTATAGCAAGCTGCTTTGTTTAGTAAGATAAAAAAAAAATGTTTCTCTAGAAATGTTGGATGAATAAATAAATAAATATCCTCTGATGTCATGTGTTTTTATGCTGCATCTAATCCTTATTGTTTCTGAGTGCATGTAATAGTCCATCCTCCATGCTTCCACCGATAACCCCATTGCTATGAATTGTGGGTAATTCCCTCGGGCAAAAGCCTGCAGAAATGCTGACTTAGGGAAAGAGTTCACGAAGGGGCTCAAAATGTCGGCGAGAGACTCAAATACCCGACAGTCTGACAGGAGTAAACCCTCGAGGACCGAGGTTGGGATCGAGCCGGCTGTTTACATTTGAAACGTATAAATTAACCAGTTATTTGTAGAAAAAAAACCTTTCAGTTTATTTATGTTTCCCCACATGGTTTGTATGTGCAGGACCGGAAAGCGTATGAAAAGTATCATCATGCTGGAAGGGCCAAATGTTAAAAAATATGAAACCAATGTAATGAGATCTTGAGAAAAAGTCTCTTTTCCATGTTTGCTGCATCGCGTCCTCTCTCTCTCTCTCTCTCTCTCTCTCTCTCTCTCTCTCTCTCTCCCTCTCTCTCTCTCTCTCCATCTGCTCCGAGGTTTTTGGTTTTATCCCCGGCTGAATTCACTTTTACATGTTTGTGTCAGAACCAGCTCAGCGGATGCATCCCGTCCAGATCGGCGCTAATTGGGGGTTTATATCTGTGTGTGTGTGTGTGTGTGTGTGTGTCCCACGAGGTGCAGCTAGCGGTCACATGACAAGAGGGAGAGACACTTGAGGAAGTCTTGTATGCTCTTAAGTACACAGGTGCAAATATCTTGAAAAGTGTTTTTTCATTGTTTTGGGCAATCAGAGAAGTGAAGCGTGACTCACAACAGTCCGCTCAAAGTCTACACGTCAGGCCGGTTTCCTTCTAGTCCACCGCCTTCAGTGTGTGTGTGTGTGTGTGTGTGTGTGAACGGGGAAGTCTGACTTCCTTTCTCCAGCTTGTTGGGCGTTCACACCAGAAATGACTCAGCAAATATTGTTGTATGAAAAGACCCAAAACGACGAGCTTCTCCTGAGCCCACAAAAGAAAGAAAAAAGAAACATGCACTTTATTAATCCCCTTGGGGAAATTCTTCTCTGCATTTGACCCATCCCTGGATAGGGAGCAGTGGGCAGCCCTGTGAGGCGCCTGGGGAGCAGTTAAGGGTTCAGTGTCTTGCTCAGGGACACTTCGACATGTGAGCTATGGGGGGACTGGGGATTGAGCCGGCTACCTTGTGGTTGCGAGTTTCTTCCTGTGAAGACAGAAGTTTATTTTGAAAAGACTGGACAAATAAATCGAACACTTATTGCAGGAAAACACGCAAAAGTTATGTTTTTCGTACATTTTCCCAGTTTGAATAATGTGTCCCTGTTGCTTTAAATAATTAATTAATTAATCCGTTTTTTATACGGCAACATACTGTATGTTTACATTAAATCCCTTTATTTTCTCTTCCTGTAAAACAGCTTCAACAAAATAACCCGATCAAAAGCGTCTCTAGTGACTCTAGCTAGCCACTAGCCACTAGCTAACTAGCTAACTAGCTAACTAGCTAACCATTTTAAAAAGCATCGTGGATCGGTGAGAGCAACGTGGAGAGAGGAGTTCAGATTTATTTTTTCCTCTTCAACATCTTTCAGGAGGTTTTTCCTGCAGGACGGCAGACATGTTCTCGGGTGCATCGGCCCGAGGCCGGAGGCCGTGAACAAACGCCAGCTTGTTGTATTTTCACGCAGCAGAGCAGAACTTTGTGTCCCCGGAAAAGGTCACGCTGAGAAATATTTTAATCTCAGTTGAATAGAGATCCAGCAGAAACCAGTCCGCTGTAGACTGTCAGACCTGCAGTAGAATGAGAGGTTTTCTAAAGGGAGCCTGGTGCTCAGAGACACTACCTCTTTAGTCCACAGGGGGCGACGGAACCAACACTACCTCTTTAGTCCACAGGGGGCGACGGAACCAACACTACCTCTTTAGTCCACAGGGGGAGTTAGGACCAACACTACCTCTTTAGTCCACAGGGGGCGACGGAACCAACACTACCTCTTTAGTCCACAGGGGGAGTTAGGACCAACACTACCTCTTTAGTCCACAGGGGGCGACGGAACCAACACTACCTCTTTAGTCCACAGGGGGCGACAGAACCAACACTACCTCTTTAGTCCACAGGAGGCGTTAGAACCCACACTACCTCTTTAGTCCACAGGGGGCGACGGAACCAACACTACCTCTTTAGTCCACAGGGGGCGTTAGAATCAACACTACCTCTTTAGTCCACAGGGGGCGACAGAACCAACACTACCTCTTTAGTCCACAGGGGGCGACAGAACCAACACTACCTCTTTAGTCCACAGGGGGCGACAGAACCAACACTACCTCTTTAGTCCACAGGGGGCGTTAGAACCAACACTACCTCTTTAGTCCACAGGGGGCGACAGAACCAACACTACCTCTTTAGTCCACAGGGGGCGTTAGAACCAACACTACCTCTTTAGTCCACAGGGGGCGTTAGAATCAACACTACCTCTTTAGTCCACAGGGGGCGACAGAACCAACACTACCTCTTTAGTCCACAGGGGGCGACAGAACCAACACTACCTCTTTAGTCCACAGGGGGCGACAGAACCAACACTACCTCTTTAGTCCACAAGGGGCGTTAGAACCAACACTACCTCTTTAGTCCACAGGAGGCGTTAGAACCAACACTACCTCTTTAGTCCACAGGGGGCGACGGAACCAACACTACCTCTTTAGTCCACAGGGGGCGACGGAACCAACACTACC
>JBAMJR010000297.1:20000-93383 GCA_038501785.1 Myoxocephalus aenaeus | reverse complement strand
CACACACACACACACACACACACACACACACACACACACACACACACGCACACACACACACACACACACACACACACACACACACTGAGAGAAGAAGAAAAAGAGAAGAACATTCAGGTATCTGAGGTAAAAACAGAGCAGCTCTGTACTGTTGTTGGCTAAAACTAACCAAGTATTTTTTTCCGTCTTTCTTTTCTTCCATTCTGTAGTCTTTTAAGCCAAACTATGATCTTATATTTGTTTTTACTAAACCTAACTCGTTGGTTTGTAGCAATTTTATGTTTTGTTTTATTTTCCAAAGGGAATTTCAAACAAAAAAAGTTGCCACCCAAACTTAACTCCAGTTCTCAGTTCTTACGACATCCATGTTCATAGTTCACCTTCATAGGATCGTTTTGGGGGCGTGGCTTTGGAGGGAATCCTGAGCAGACGGGATGGATTCAGGGACTGCTTGAGCCGCTTCCACTGGAAAAGAGTGGATAATATTTAAAACTCAGTATTCTCGTGCCAGTCTTTCCACATTAACAGCTTTAAGTGCACATTAAGATTCATCACTCTACATGTTTATGTTTATCTTACTTCACACTTATAACACATATCACATACATCATTTGCATTTTTGCACTCTCCTATTGTTTGTTTATTTACACCTCACACACTTAATATACACACACATACTTGCACTTTTGCACTTCTACTGTTTAAGTTTAATTTAATTCCTAAATTAATACTCTGTTCTTTTTTCTTTCATCCCAGTTTTTATTTTTTTTTAGTAGTATTATTATTTCATCCCTGCTGTTTTTATATCTTATTTTTTTGTCTGTAAATTGCTGCTACTCGACACCAAATTTCCCCTTGGGGATTAATAAAGTATATATTCATTCATTCATGTTGTAACATGAAGGGTTCATCAACACATTCTTGATACAATAAATATCCTGATAATTTCACTTTGTTTCCAATCTTCCTCAAGTTGATTATTATAATATTAGTTTTATTGCATTTCCCTTTTAAGAGCAGTATTTGTTAGCAGCGCCCGCCTGACCTCTCGGTGCTGCAGGTGAATCATTTAACGGATCCACCAAGCGGTCACATTCCAGGACGTCCCGGCCGAGGAAGCGATTCCTCTGACTTCACGGGGAACAGATGCGTGTTCGGTCCAGGAGTTTCCATGGAGGAACAATGACATGAGCTCAGCCGACTTCCTGTTCCACCCGAAAGGACCCCCGTCTCCGCTCTTCACCTTCAGGGCGTGTGAGCGTGTTAGACTGCACATGCGTGTGCGTGTGTTCACATTCAAGCACAGAGGCGTGGAAGCCAGTTGAAGGAAAACAGACTTTCCTTCTCTCTAAATCTCATTTATTTTACATTCCAACACTCAAACGCGTGAACTTGTTCTCAGAATTCCAGTTTCCAAGGAACACAAACACACAATAGAAGGCAAGGAACAGCGAAAGAAGCAAATCCTTCACGGGGAAACAACAGATCTCATTGTGGTTCTACTGATTCCACTGATGTTATCCTATCAGGGGAAAACCTGAGAACCACATCGGGTCAAAATATTTACTTGGAGAAGCAAATCTGAATGAAACAGTTCCTTAAAAGAGGAAACAATGCCTCTTTCTTCTTTGATAGTTAACAAATGACTCTTTGATATGATATGAACGAGTATAAAGAGGGTTTTATTAATGCAGAAAGAGGAAGTTCACCAAGCGGACCCTTCATTCTTATCGAGGAGCCTTTCCTCACGCCCATCAATCAGAGGAAATATGATATTCAGCTCAAATAATTAGAGGTATGTTTAACGTAACTGTTGTCTGAGCACTTTTATCTGATACTTATTTTAATTACCCATTGCACTCGTCTCATGTCTATGTACGCACCTTCAACCAAGAGAAAATCCTCGTCTGTGTAAACATTCCTGGCAAATAAACGGTTTCTGATTCTGATTCTAATTACATGTGCAAAGGGCCTGCTGAAACATGAATGTATGAATATATACTTTATCAGAATCCGAATCAGAAACCGTTTATTTGCCAGGAATGTTTTCACACAAACGAGGAATTTTTTGAGGCGGAAGGTGCAGACATTGGACATGGACATGGGACGTAAGACGAGACAAACAACAATCAACAATCAACAATCAACGAAAACAACAGTGCATTATTATTAATCCCCAAGGGGAAATTTGGTGTCGAGTAGCAGCAATTTACAGACAAAAAATAAGATATAAAAACAGCAGGGATGAAAGAAAAAAGAACAGAGTATTAATTTAGGAATTCAATAAAACTTAAACAGTAGAAGTGCAAAAGTGCAAGTATGTGTGTAATATGTGAAGTGTAGATAAACATAAACATACAGTGATTAAACATGCTTAAATATTAGCATTTTATGCTATCTAACGCATTTATCCCCCAGACGATGAAGAAGGAATCACGCCTAGCTTTCTGTTTATTGTAGGAAATCAACTTCATCATTAAGCCTTCGCCCCGCGATCGATGTGGCTCGGACCCGAAACATAAACATGCGTGATTAAACGTGTGATTAAACATGTGATTAAACGTGTGATTAAACATGTGATTAAACGTGTGATTAAACATGTGATTAAACGTGTGATTAAACGTGTGATTAAACATGTGATTAAGCGTGTGATTAAACGTGTGATTAAACGTGTGATTAAACGTGTGATTAAACATGTGATTAAACGTGTGATTAAACGTGTGATTAAACATGTGATTAAACGTGTGATTAAACGTGTGATTAAACGTGTGATTAGACGTGTGATTAAACATGTGATTAAACATGTGATTAAACGTGTGATTAGACGTGTGATTAAACATGTGATTAAACGTGTGATTAAACATGTGATTAAACATGTGATTAAACATGTGATTAAACGTGTGATTAAACATGTGATTAAACATGTGATTAAACGTGTGATTAAACGTGTGATTAAACGTGTGATTAAACGTGTGATTAAACATGTGATTAAACGTGTGATTAAACGTGTAATTAAACATGTGATTAAACGTGTGATTAAACATGTGATTAAACGTGTGATTAAACGTGTGATTAAACGTGTGATTAAACGCGTGATTCAACGTGTGATTAAACGCGTGATTAAACGCGTGATTAAACATGTGATTAAACATGTGATTAAACGTGTGATTAAACGCGTGATTAAACGTGTGATTCAACGTGTGATTAAACGCGTGATTAAACGTGTGATTAAACGTGTGATTAAACATGTGATTAAACATGTGATTAAACGTGTGATTAAACATGTGATTAAACGTGTGATTAAACGTGTGATTAAACATGTGATTAAACATGTGATTAAACGTGTGATTAAACGTGTGATTAAACGCGTGATTAAACGCGTGATTAAACGTGTGATTCAACGTGTGATTAAACATGTGATTAAACATGTGATTAAACATGTGATTAAACGTGTGATTAAACATGTGATTAAACACGTGATTAAACGTGTGATTAAACGTGTGATTAAACGTGTGATTAAACGTGTGATTAAACGTGTGATTAAACGTGTGATTAAACATGTGATTAAACATGTGATTAAACGTGTGATTAAACATGTGATTAAACGTGTGATTAAACGTGTGATTAAACGTGTGATTAAACGTGTGATTAAACGTGTGATTAAACGTGTGATTAAACATGTGATTAAACATGTGATTAAACGTGTGATTAAACGTGTGATTAAACATGTGATTAAACGTGTGATTAAACATGTGATTAAACGTGTGATTAAACGTGTGATTAAACATGTGATTAAACGTGTGATTAAACGTGTGATTAAACATGTGATTAAACATGTGATTAAACGTGTGATTAAACATGTGATTAAACGTGTGATTAAACATGTGATTAAACGTGTGATTAAACATGTGATTAAACATGTGATTAAACGTGTGATTAAACATGTGATTAAACATGTGATGAAACGTGTGATTAAACATGTGATTAAACATGTGATTAAACGTGTGATGAAACGTGTGATTAAACGCGTGATTAAACATGTGATTAAACATGTGATTAAACATGTGATTAGACGTGTGATTAAACGTGTGATTAAACGTGTGATTAGACGTGTGATTAAACGTGTGATGAAACATGTGATTAAACATGTGATTAAACATGTGATTAGACGTGTGATTAGACGTGTGATTAAACATGTGATTAAACATGTGATTAAACGTGTGATTAAACGTGTGATTAGACGTGTGATTAGACGTGTGATTAAACGTGTGATTAAACGTGTGATTAAACGTGTGATTAGACGTGTGATTAAACATGTGATTAACATGTGATTAAACATGTGATTAAACGTGTGATTAAACATGTGATTAAACGTGTTATTAAACATGTGATTAGACGTGTGATTAAACGTGTGATTAAACGTGTGATTAGACGTGTGATTAGACGTGTGATTAGACGTGTGATTAAACGTGTGATTAAAACATGTGATTAAACATGTGATTAAACATGTGATTAAACATGTGATTAAACGTGTGATTAAACATGTGATTAAACGTGTGATTAAACACGTGATTAAACATGTGATTAAACACGTGATTAAACATGTGATTAAACGTGTGATTAAACATGTGATTAAACGTGTGATTAAACACGTGATTAAACATGTGATTAAACACGTGATTGATGCGACGCAGACAGACGGCCGCGTGTTTGAAGAAGATGGCAAATACAGATAAAAACATATTAAAGCAGAGCTTGTGTGATATAAATACACGTGTGTGTGAATGTCTGTATTTTGTGTGGGAGTCAACACACACACACACACACACACACACACACACACACACACACACACACACACACACACACACACACACACACACACACACACACACATGGTATATATATGTTCTGTGGTTGTTTATCTTTATCCGTGTTACGAGCTCGTCTGTTGAATGTAGATTCTGCCGCGGTTCTGTTGCGTGTTTCTGTCCTGACCCCTGAAGGGTCGCGGGTTTGATCCCACCTGAAGATGCAAACCTTTAGTTTAATGCTTCAGGTTAGCGCTCAGAGTGTTTTGGGGTGTTTTGGGACCAGAAGAGGACGGGGAACCATCCTGGCATCTGGCAAACCCAGCGGACATTTTTCTTTCTCTCTCTCCGGTGACTCACTCACATTCTTTCCAGTAATAATGAACTCTGCTTTCTGGCGCCGGGGCAGCTGGGTAAGAATTTAAACAAAGAAAACGACCCGATGGCTAAATCAGAGCGAGGCCTGTGTGTGTGTGTGTGTGTGTGTGTGTGTGTGTGTGTGTGTGTGTGTGTGTGTGTGTGTGTGTGTGCCACAGAGCGAGGAAACCTCCAAAATGGAATCAAGTGACTTGAATCTAATTTAAACAGCAAAGAAAGAAACAAAAGAAACAATAGAGCTGTGGTGAATAAGATGGAGAAGAATGCAGAAGACCTGCAGAGGCCTGTGATGACTCCCTTCATGTTAGAGAATCAAACACACGCAGTATCACTTTCCTTCTAACGCTGTGCACCTGAGGTTGAGTCTCTTCATTACGGCTCACAGCGGGCGACGCCCTTCACCGCCCCGGGACAGGTAACCCGAGAGAGGACGCTCGTGTGTCAGGAAGCAGACGAGCGCCGAAACGTTGAGGGTGAGAAGAATTTACGAGAGGTTGAAATAATCCCAACGTTTACTTTGGTGATGTTTTCTCACATTTTAATTCATAAAAGCAGAATCACACCTGGAGATGACTTTTACTGTAAGAAGCTGCTGATTGTAGCCAAAGTGTTGTTGTTGTTGTTGTTGTTGTTGTTGTTGTTGTTGTTGACAAACACAAATTCATGTTGCATATCGATGGCCGAAGAGAAAAACCTCAGAATAAAAACCCAGAATACTAAAAAAAATTGTTGTTTTCTTGCAGAATGCTATTTGTTAAGGATAATCAATACATGATACAAAATACTAAACAAAATGTAAATACACAAAGTATAGACTTCTATACAACCAGAGGAGTCACCCCCTGGTGGTCAGGAGAGAGAATGCAGCTTTAACACATGAAGCATAGACTTCTATACAACCAGAGGAGTCGCCCCCTGGTGGTCAGGAGAGAGAATGCAGCTTTAACACATGAAGCATAGACTTCTATACAACCAGAGGAGTCGCCCCCTGGTGGTCAGGAGAGAGAATGCAGCTTTACGGCACTTCAGCATTAGCTTCACTTTTCAGAACCGGAGGTTGCCGCTTGGTGTTAAGTCTCTATCTATATGCACAACATTCATTCATACCTGCTTGACACACTAAGAATGTGCCCTGTGATGCTTCAAGTAATATCTTAGTTGAATCACACTTAAATAAAAGTTAAGTGACATGCTTCAGTACACACAGAGCGCCCCAGACTGAATACATAGAGGTGTATGTAGTATTTACACCGTTGTCTCTGCTCCCCTCTTCCTGCTCAGCCTTCAGATGTGGTGGATGGATGGAGGGATGAGGGGGAGAAGGAGGATGTCGGTTCTGGGAGGGAGGAATGTCCTGACAGGCCCCGACACACTGAGGCACTGACTGTCACATTTGTTCGAGGCAACGAGCTCGAAAGCCCCTCTAACCATTTTCCAAAATAGCCCAGTAGTGTCTCGCAACGTGTTGCAAGCCATCTGTAGACTGTGTCAGCGTTTAATCCGTCATCGTGAAAATAAAAATCTTTACATGCCGAAACGTCGCACACTGAGTCTGACGCCTTTTATTTTTCCAGTTGATGCAAAAATTCGCAATACATGAGAAAACTGTATTAATCACGGGGTTGCAATGAATAGCCCCACACTGGGCTAATGAATGATTGACGTTAGCAAGAAGCTATCGTTTAGCTGCCTAGCTAACAATCTATTTTTAAATCTATCTGTGTACTTTACTGTGTTTGTCATGAAGCGTTTTGTGCCAGAAGACGAATGAATGAAGTGAATCAGATCATCAGATGTTTGTGTGTACGGTGGCTCTGGGTGGTCAAACACCTCTGACAGATGCGGAAAAATGCAGAAAACCTAAAATAAAGATGTAGAAATATACTCTCTGATGTTTAGATCATAGAAGCATCAGTATAACACTTTTAAAAAACACCTCTTTTTAGGCCCTTTCCTCTAAAATGTCATACCCAAACTAAAAAGGGTGTATCTCTGCAACCACTAGGGCTGTTTGAATAATGTTGGTGTTATAATAAAAGGTACACATGTGAGATGTTGTTCAGATGTGTAAATATCAGTCTATATGTTACTGGTTAAGAATAAATGAAGATGACACACAGAAAACAATGAAAAGGTTTCAGGTCCGCCTATAAAAAAATCACTTTCAGGATGATTATTTCTTTGAAATGATGCAGCTGTAAGGTCCAACTCTAACCCAAATCATAGCTCAATATGTGAACATTCTCTAACCCAAATCATAGCACAATATGTGAACATTCTCTAACCCAAATCATAGCACAATATGTGAACATTCACTAACCCAAATCATAACACAATATGTGAACATTCTCTAACCCAAATCATAGCACAATATGTGAACATTCTCTAACCCAAATCATATACAATATGTGAACATTCTCTAACCCAAATCATAGCACAATATGTGAACATTCTCTAACCCAAATCATAGCACAATATGTGAACATTCTCTAACCCAAATCATAGCACAATATGTGAACATTCTCTAACCCAAATCATAGCTCAATATGTGAACATTCTCTAACCCAAATCATAGCACAATATGTGAACATTCTCTAACCCAAATCATAGCACAATATGTGAACATTCTCTAACCCAAATCATAGCACAATATGTGAACATTCACTAACCCAAATCATAACACAATATGTGAACATTCTCTAACCCAAATCATAGCACAATATGTGAACATTCTCTAACCCAAATCATAGCTCAATATGTGAACATTCACTAACCCAAATCATAACACAATATGTGAACATTCTCTAACCCAAATCATAACTCAATATGTGAACATTCTCTAACCCAAATCATAGCTCAATATGTGAACATTCTCTCTGCAAAGGTTGACTTTGATAAAGTGAAGCAGAACAAAGTTAGAGAGGGTTTAGAACAGACAACATTCAGGCGAGGACTCCAAAATTTGCATTGGGGCACATTTGTGACATTTGAATTTTCTCATGTACCAAACCATATATTTCACCTGTATATTACTTATGGTGTTCAATACATCCAAATACAGCAGTTTTGGGCTTTTTTTCTCCGTAAAACAAGCTATGATTTATAGTTTTATATAACAATCACGGTATTCTTGTGGAGTCTCAGTCGTCCTGCTATCGGCTGCTTGGTGCAGGGCGCCAAAAACGACATGAAGGCAGACGGGAGCAGTTTTCTGCTGCACTGCATTTCATTAAAGCTGCACGCCTGTCACGCAGTAAGTGAGCATGAAGCAGGTAGAAATCCCCTCGCCTTCAGGGCCAATGGGTTTGTTAACAGTTGTGGTGTAGCACAACTCAACCAGAGCAAATTAATTTATAACCAGTTTGCCACACGTTGACAAGGCGGCCCCCTCGGGCCTCGATGCCTTTCTGTTGTCGTGGTTTACAGAGAAAGAAACTGTTCTGCTCAGACAGGGACGGAGAGGTTTTGGACGTCTTCCCTCGTCGGCTGACCGGACAGATTGTCTCTGAGAGTTCGGTGTGTTTGTTGAAGCTGTTGGTGAACTTGGGTGCGGCCCAGAAAAAGCTTCTGGTCCAACATAAAACACCAGTTTGGGGTTTTACTTCCAGTGAGGTTTGGTCTCCTGGAGTCAACTGGTTGAACTTGTCTTATTTCTGCCATGTGTCACATTACTAATAGCCTGAAGCTTGTATAAACATAAAAACATTAAAATCATGCTAAAGCATTCCTTGATATGACTAACTGTCATTTTACAGCGTGAGACTGCAGCAGAAATGTCTGCATTGAGCTTTACACTACATTTAATGATGCTGCACACAGCCAGGTGTCCATTTGGGATATCAATATAAAAGAGTGTCTTTCATATAAAAAAATATTATTGTTCTATTATGTGTTTTTAATGTGACCTGGAAGGCAAAAAGGCTGTGTGTACTAAGTATATGTCGGTTTAATTTCATTACATAGATTTTAAACATTTGCTGATATCCTCCATCGCTCGACACCCGGGGCTTAATTAGCACGACAAACTTTACATATCCTTTGCACGTCACTCAAAATATAATTTGGCACCGCTTGTTTCTGCAAACCACGGTAACGTTGAACAAAAATAGACAATAACACAACACTTGTTTCACTTTTAAGCCATTGATGCCTGTGTTTTATGTTGTATTTATTTTTAAATGTCTTGTTTTAAATTAGAATGTCCTGTCTTAATGTTTTTTATACATGTTTTTACCTGTTACTGCTGTGCTGACTGATGAGTCGGCAACTTCATTTCGTTGTATGTTTTTTTCAATGACAATAAACTCCCTTACCTTACCTTTATTTCGCAATATTTGAAGGCCGGTCCGTGAAAATATTTTCTGACACCAAACCACGAGACGCAAAAAAGGTTGAGGACCGCTGACGTAACACACAAACGTTACGTAACAATGCAACTACCGTGAATAAATAAAAAACACCCTTATAGCTGACTTTCTGACGCAACAAGAGGAACACCGTTACATAACTAGCGTAAAGTCAAGCGTTACTTTTGGTTCCGCACACTAACAGCGGTCTCCTGGGTGAAAGTCCTGTGTTTGTGGTTCTACTCGTTATTTTGCCGTTATTACTGTCAATAATGGTGTCGCTCCAAGATATACGTCAAATATCAAGAAAGAATCAGACTATGACATAATGACATTTTACTTTCTACAAGTTGTTTCTTGACAATCTGCCTCTGCAGTTGTAGATTAAAGATGTTCTTCTCCGTAAAGCTTTGATCACATGGGACACTGTTGATGCCAGGAAAACGCTCGCATAGCGTTTTGATCACCTCTTATAAAGCCACCAGAAAACGGCCTCTTGTGTCGTCATGCCGCTGTTCATAACATTAAAGAAAGAGGAAAATATGCATCTCAATGATGTCACCGGAGCGTAGTTTGCGCTGCATCCCCTCTCATCTTTTCGGTAACACCCTGTCATCCCGGGACCGATAGAGATTTCACGCTTCGTGCCAAGTGGATGTACAACCCTCTCACGGGCGGCAGACAAAGCATCGCTCTCTAAGTGAGGAGTGTTGGCTCCAACCAGGTGTGAGACGCTGATGTGTTTCTTCTTCTCCCACGTCTGAAGTGATTTGGGATGACAGCGCTGGAAGGTATGCAGAGCAGCTGTTGGGTCATGCTCAGTACCACACTGGTACAGTGTCTCTATGTTGAGTCAGCTCAGATCTGACAGACCCAACGAGCAACTGGCACAACATTGTTTTGGAGAAAAGCATTTCGGCATGGAAACAAAAGCGTCACAGAGTCTTCTTTCATTCAAGTGAACCTGAGATGTCGATCGTTTGTTGTTGTCAGATAGTGACGAAAACAGCCTCTTTGTCTGGTTATGGAATTATGGGGTTAGTTCAGTCTCATTAAGAACAAATGCACACAGAAGGATTCACAATTGGAGACCGCTTGTGGTCAAATGGGCACTTTGGGCTGTACTGGTACAGTTAAGATGTTGGATGTGTGTACCAGACGCCATTGTTTGACTTCTGACTTCACCTCCGCAAATTCCGTAACTGTAACGCTGCATACGTACAAATGCAGAAATATATGTGTGATTTTTTTTTACATTTATATAAATCATTGGAATGTATTTGTAAACCCTTCTGTGTGCATTTGTAAATCGAATATATTCGTGAATTGTCCTGTGCGCATTTATGAATCTTTCTATGTGCATTAATGAGACTGAACTAACCCCATAGAAACACTCTCAAATTCAGAACTGATGCATCTATATGACCTGAATGAAGTAAACAAGACCATCAGAGAGAAGATCGTCTATTTCCTTACAGTTATTCATGATCAGCAAAACACTACCGCTTTCGTCCACAGGGACCGCCAAAGTCAACACAAAACGAAAGCTCCTCGTAGTAGCTTTAAAGTTAAACTTCAACAATTTAAAAGTACTCTTTTAAAAGTAAAAATATATGTACTGTACTCAAAATGTATATGAAAAGGTAAATAAGTATTGCCAGCAAAATGTAAAGCACAACTATGTACATTTTGAAAGACTAAATAACACAAATATCCTGTTGACGAATGAAAAGTTGAATTCATAAGCAGTGAAACACACTCTATTCTCTCCTCTTTCCACACAGGTGTTTTGCTGCTAAGGTTCAGTCAGAGAGTGTTGCACATCTTTATCAGATGGAGTCTAATCAGATAATCTCATCGTGCCTCCAACTCTGATCAAACTTGTTTTCTAATACAAAAAGCTCGCGGACGTCAACCTTCGTGTCCAGACAGCAGCAGTCAAGCCTCCGTGGAAACACGGCCAAAGGAGAAAGTGTTTCTGAAATCACTCCACAGACAGCTGCAGATTTTCACAATACCGGGGACTTAACTGGTGCCAAGTGTCTTCACACTTGTTCCACATCACTTATGTATTCCACTGCTGCTGAAAGATGCAATGCACAACCTCTCCTGACCGCTGTGTGTCCTTGTGTTGGATGAAATGTCTTCTCAAGCCATCGCACAAGACGAGCAAGAGTTTCCTGTGGCGCAATTACAATAAGCAAAGTCTGTATTTTACTAAGATTTACTGACATTATCTGCCGGATATGATGTCAAGGCACCGCGTAACATCCGCACAGCAAATAATACAAATCACGAGATGTCCGCAGGTGTAAACTAGTCCCGTGTGACGCTGGATAATAACACACTATACTATTTAGTTGGCATGCTAATTCAAGACAGCACAAAGCTTCTTGACTGGAAATAAGTAAGTTGTATGAGACCTAAAAATAACACTAATAATCTTTTGCTCCTGGCTATAACAGTTTTTAACATCACAGTTAAAAACAACAATCAGTCCATATATCTTTCATCGCTTCAATTATTTGGTGTTTAATGATGCCAGATAAAGATATTTCCGCTGCAGCTCCACGTACAGCAGAGCTGTGTTTGTTGGACGCGGTACAGCAACGCCACAATATATTCATACCGTAATAAAGTCAAACATTTTTCATCACCCACTTAGCTACGTGATCTGCTGCGTGGCCTTGAGACTAAAGGTTGCTAACGCGCGTTAAAAGCAAACGTTGCTCATCAGGGGCGCTAAGCTAGGGGTCATGCTAGTAGGGGCGCTAAGCTAGGGGTCATGCTAGTAGGGGCGCTAAGCTAGGGGTCATGCTAGTAGGGGTGCTAAACTAGGGGTCATGCTAGTAGGGAGTGCTAAGCGAGGGGTCATGCTAGTGGGGTGCTAAGCTAGGGATCATGCTAGTAGGGGTGCTAAGCTAGGGGTCATGCTATTAGGGGTGCTAAGCTAGGGGTCATGCTAGTAGGCGTGCTGAGCTAGGGGTCATGCTAGTAGGGGCGCTAAGCTAGGGATCATGCTAGTAGGGGTGCTAAACTAGGGATCATGCTAGTAGGGGTGCTATGCTAGGGGTCATGCTAGTAGGGGTGCTATGCTAGGGGTCATGCTAGTAGGGGTGCTAAACTAGGGGTCATGCTAGTAGGGGTACTAAGCTAGGGGTCATGCTAGTAGGGGTGCTAAGCTAGAGGTCATGTTATTAGGGGCGCTAAGCTAGGGGTCATGCTAGTAGGGGCGCTAAGCTAGGGGTCATGCTAGTATGGGTGCTAAGCTAGGGGTCATGCTAGTAGGGGTGCTAAGCTAGGGGTCATGCTAGTAGGGGTGCTAAACTAGGGGTCATGCTAGTAGGGGTGCTAAGCTAGGGGTCATGCTATTATGGGTGCTAAGCTAGGGGTCATGCTAGTAGGGGTGCTAAGTTATGCGTCATGCTAGTCAGGGTGCTAAGCTAGGGGTCATGCTAGTAGGGGTGCTAAGCTAGGGGTCATGCTAGTAGGGGTGCTAAGCTAGGGGTCATGCTAGCAGGGGTGCTAAGCTAGGGGTCATGCTTGACACAAAGATCTCAAACCAGTCTGCCATTGGGTTGTTTGGTTGTGTGAGCGTGGCTTTAGGATTACGGTTGTGACTTTAGGAAACACAAGTGTCCATCCCATGTAATTGCATGAACCATCTGTGCACAGACAAATAAAAAGAAAAGAACAAAAAGTAGATCATATAACTTTTAATCTATATCATTTATAGAAAATGTGTCACAGCGTAGTTTTTTTTTCCAGGAATAAGGATTACATAAACTCCGTCGCTCAGGAGATTCCCGCTTCTTCTAACCATGAGGCCTTACTCATGCTTCCAACCCCGACACGAATATGGGCTGGGTCTGACACACCCAGCACCTCCTCTGCAAGACCAACACACACACACACACACACACACACACACACACACACACACACACACACACACACACACACACACACACGCACACACACACTGCACCAGCCCACATATCCCAAACCACAGCTTCTCTCTGACTGGAAGCTCTGAATAACTGTTTAAAGATGTCTGCTTTTTTTAGTTGTTGCCCTGAACGCTCCATCGCCCTCCATCAGGCGGAGCAGGAATGCGAGGGCTTGGCTTTTACTTGGCAAAAACAAGATTTGTGAAACTATGCAACTGAACAGATATAGCAATGTTTTCCTCCCAGATGTGTTGTCATTCTGCTCATCTAGGCGTGGCCCGTGGTGGTTCACTCCGAATGCAAATAGCCGTGACAGAAAAGAATAGAGCAGAAAGTAGAACTGCTTTCATTCAATACAGCTGAACACAATATCGCCCCGCTGGTGTACTGGTTCTCCTGTTGAGGGTCGTGGAGGCTGGAGCCCATTGGAGGATGCTGACTGAGACCTGAAATAACCTCCTGGATCACAAACACAGATCCACAACTGTCCACGGTTTGGAGTTTCCCTTTCATCTTCCACATCCTGCATGTTTCAGCTATAAATTACCCACAAAAAAAAACAATCAAGCTGAACACCTTCTTTCTTTCGTAGTCTTGGTTGTATTTGCCTTGTTTCTGCTGGTTACTGTACTGTAATGCAGGTTTCTTCTGCCACCAATTGCACGGTGTAAATCACAGCTAAATTGTTTATTTTGACAGGTTGCATAGTTAAGCGAAGCTCGCCTGAACCAGCATCCATATGCACAATTCTTCCAAACCGTAGATTCCGTTTTTTCACGACCAAATCCTGCGTTTTTTTTTAAATTCTCCCTTCTAAGACTTTTACAATGTCTGTGAATGCCAACTACACTATGTACAATTACGACAAGTTAGTGTTTATGGCAAATAAAATACAATCATATAATCATACTATGATTACAAAACGCTACATGCTACTTGTTTGCCAGCTGTATCGAAGTAACGCTACGAAGTAACGCTACGAAGTAACGCTACGAAGTAACGGTACGACGTAACGGTACGAAGTAACGCTACGAAGTAACGCTACGAAGTAACGCTACGAAGTAACGCTACGAAGTAACGCTACGAAGTAACGATACGAAGTAACGATACGAAGTAACGATGGAAAGTAACGGTACAAAGTAACGGTACAAAGTAACGGTACAAAGTAACGGTACAAAGTAACGATGGAAATAAACGATGAAAAGTAACAAAAACATAACATGTAAAATGCAACATATATTATAAAAATATTCGATTTTGGCCAATAGATCCGCCTAAATGCCACACATATTTAAGGATAGCTCTAAAATAAGGGGAAGAACTTGCAGGCCAGGTTGAAGAATGAATAGTAAACACGTAGAGGCGGGTTCATACAAAGTTGTCTTGTGAGCTAGAAGTAGACCTGCAGTTCAACAGCCCCGGGTTAAAAGGATAAAGCTGCAGACACACTTTAAAGACTGCAGAGCCTTTGTGAGCAATACCACCTTAAGCATAACAAATGTGTTGAGTTACTCACTGCCTGTGTTGCCATTGTGGCAAACATTGCTGCTATGGTGATAATAAAGGGAACAGAGCGCCTCACTGGGTTTATAAACCTGCAGATAAACCGTTATAAACGCTGACTGTGCGGTCTTCTCTGTTACCTCTGGGAGCAACATCCAGCTTGAAGGAGATATGAACACATCAAGAAAATGTGGATTTTATTGATCGTTTCTGTGACCCCACAATGCTGATACCAAACAGAGTTACCGGGTCAATAATGCTGCTGATAAACCTTTAAACACACATTCTGTATTGAGTGTGTGAAAGGTTACCGGCTCTCAGTGTGCTGAGGTCTTCTCATTCCTGAGCTACCTCCACACCTGACACACACATGGAGGGCGTGGCGAACTGAGGAGCCACGAGCCAATAGACACGATGGCTTGCTCACACACACACACCTACACACACACACACACACACACACACACACACACTCAGTGCCTCCTCGGTAGTTTTCCACAGAAAGCCAAGCCTGGGACGTGAATGACGCTTTCACACAAAATGGCCACCGCGCTGGACGGCTTTCAAAGCGGCACAGAGCCTTCTTTTAACGCCGCGTGGGGAATTCTCCGGTTTTAACGACTTAGTGGCAGGTTTCCCCCCTCAAGACAGAGCATGCGGCCCGGTCCACTTCCACAAAGACAGCGCCGCATTGTCCTGTTCTGAGAGATTTGTGCAGGAAAGCATGTGCAGGAATTTGTCTTCACAGAACTTTCAGTACATTGATGGTATTATAAGAGTTTAAAAAGATAGGCCTTTAAGGCCTTGACTCTGTTTAATTACTTTTGATTACTTTCATGTGACTCACCTCTCTTCATCCAAACACACACTCCACATCCTGAGATAAACACTCCGATGGAGGTTTGAGGTGGTACAGCATCAATTGAAAAATAAATCAACAAAGATTCATCAGGTTTTTATAAGTAAAATATGTTGTACCATATTTTAGTTGCCAAATTGCAAAAACAAGACAAGTAATGTGCAAACAAGTTCTCACTCACGCTTGAAACTATGACGGTGAAATTGCTTAACTACGTCAATTAAAATAAGTAAATAATAACATAGTCTTTTGGTTTCACAAGGGACACGAACAGCGGTCTTTACGTAACTTACGTTGAACGTTGTTTCAGTTAACGTTGTGTGGGTTAAAATACCGTAAAAGTTGGGTTACGAGCCGCTACTACCTTCGGTCAGTGTCCCCGTTAGCTCCCCGCTGTAGCCAGCTAGCGCTCCTGCTAGCTCTCCGCTAGCTCCCCGACAACCACCGAAGGTAGCGGGACAAGCCCCGGCTCGACACCCGACTCTGGCAGAGGGGACGCGGGCAGTAGCAGTAGCAGTAGCAGCAGCAGCGGGGAGCTAGCAGCGCTGCTAGCTTGCTACAGCGGGGAGCTAGCAGCGCTGCTAGCTTGCTACAGCGGGGACACCCACCGGAGGTAGGAGCGGCTTGTAACCCGACTTTTACGGTAAGTATGTTTCTTATGCGGTGAACTAACAGCACGACGTTGTGTACGTAGCATACCCTGTAGCCTACGCTACGTAGCATCAACGTAGTCCACACAGACTTTATAGCTATGCTACGTCTTCTGTTTTGCCACGTAGCGTTTGACGCGTAACCCACTAACTAAGCTGCTGTAAATGTGAATGTAGACGTGCAGGACACAGTTCTACATACCTGTCAGTTTTCTGACAGTTGGTGGATGTGAGGGGAAAATATAATTTAGTAAGTTCTTAAAACGTACAATGAATGAGGCGCCTTAAAACGCACCAGGATTGATTCTCCTCTGGGTATTTAATACTGACATCAACACGTTACATCCAGTGGAAAAACACGGTGTTGGAGGTTTGAACTTCGACTGTCCGGCTTATACTTTGGTTACAGTCGTCTGTCAGTACATGCGATGAGTTTTGTACATTCGGTTCCTATGGTATCAGGATAAAGGACAAGAGTCTGGTTCCCATTTAATGAAAAATGAAACTGAGGAATCTCCCTCAGTCCGGCAAGTGGAAGGAGTGGTTGCTATGCTGCGAACAGGCGGTTGCCAGTCAAACAAACATCCCTCTTCTGAGTCACGGCCGCCTCCCCGCCTCCCCACCTCCCTCCAGTCCAAGGGGTTCCCTCGCTAAAAGAAATCGCCCTGACTTTGCCGTTAGTCTGTAATTATGTCTGATTTCTCTCTCGCTCACTTTCAGTTCCTCTCTCCTCTACTTTTCTCTCTCTCTCTCTTCAACCACAGCAGACACTGCCCACTCTGTTACCCTCTCTCTGCCTCTTCCTGTTCCCTCCTCTCACGCACCTCCAGGCTTTGACAAAGCGGCTCCTGGGTGATATTTTTAGGCGGTTATTTTCTTTCCACCTTGTTCCACAAACAAGCGCTCCCCTTCTGGAGGAGGACTCAACCCGCTCACTCTTCACGGCCTCAAGTGCAAGCTGTTTGATTTGCCTTCTTCGTCCAGCGTTGGCAACAGGAAGTCCAGATCAGAGAATCGTGGAACTACGTCTAAAGAATCCGCCAACATTTAGACTGGATTCATATCTTATGGGCCGTTCACACGCATTATTTCTAGCGGCTTGCACGGCAAAGTTTGTGCAAAATGCAACGCGATGTTCTTGCTGAACCCAGCAGCCCGTCTTGTATGAAAGGGGCATTACTTTTAGGGTGGTACTCTTTCTGAGGAGCAATTTAGGAACCCTGGCTAAGCCTCTGGGGGCAATAGCCAATATTTCTGGGTCACCAAATGGTATATCTGGATTCATATGCAGATATATGTTTATAGAGATTAATAAAAAGCTCAATTCTGTTCTCTAAAGGGACCATTTCCTGGCATGCAACCAAAGGCCTCTCAGACACGATTGGTCAATACCCCTCAGACGACCATTAGGAACCAGAACGCATCCGAAACCCCAAAACATGTCCAGTTCCCCGCAGATATCTGCATTCATGTGCAGATATCTGTTCATAGAGTTTACTCTGGGAGTCACTTGAGAGTCAACGACATCATTCATCACGCGTGGAAAAGACATTTTTCCATTGAAGCCCATTTAATGATTGAAGGCTTTGACCCAAAGACTGAAGAAGTATTCAGATCCTGTATTCAATGATAAGAATCGATACCCCAATGTAAAAATATTGGATTGCACATAAAAAGTCCTGCATTCTAAACCTGACTCAAGTAAATATTCATGAATATTATCAGCAAAATGAAGAGTGTAATATGAAACTGTGATTGGCCTGAGGTATAGTTTTCTCTACTGGTTTATTCAGATTTCAGCATATCCGTTCCACCATTTATGTTCATGCCGCTGACTTTAAATAACATTCTGCTTTCAAATAACTGTTAATATTTTCCGCTGAAATGTATTAAAGTAAATTAATTAAGTAAGAAAAAATGCCTCAAAAGTTAATGTACTTTTGTGCATTTTTTTTTTCTGCCATGGGTTCATGGCCATCTTTTAAATGTCAGTCGGATGATCAGTGTGTAGTGAAAGGTCAAGGGTTAAACCAGTTTGCTCGTCCCACCTTTGTGTTGGAGGCTCTGGCCTCCCGGCTCTCATTGTTACGTTATTGGACGAGGAACATTCCTGGACAAATGGGAGTGTGAGAGTGAGCAGATATCGGACCACACGCTTCCTCTGTTTGGGAACCTGCGGCGCTGGAGTGGGAGGATGGGCTCGGCTCAGAGGTCGAAGGCCCAACCCGGCGGGAATGCCTTCGCCGGAGGAAAATGAGGAGGAGAAGAGGTGTCTGGAGACAGAAGCTGGAGATAAGAGACAAAAGACAAAAGACGAGGAGGTTGCTCCAAAAGTACGGAGGTCCGTTGACGGCTGGAAAAGTGAAATGTTCGGAAAAAAATGATGAACATTTTGACTTTTCTAAGACATTTAACTCATTAATATCTCATGAAGTTTTTTTTTCAAATCTTTTTCCACAATAAAACACAAAGTAAAAATGATTTCTGGCTCTTTTTTAGGTCCATAGCTGAGAAGTCCTGGTTAAATGACGACGCTTTGCATTTTCATTTCCGACTCTTCACACAGTAAACGCCTCAATCTGGTCCATTTGTGTCTTTGTCTTCTTTTTGCTGTTTTCCTCTCACACAACCCGGACTGGAAGCTTTGTTGTGTGTGCAGGTTTTGTAGGATTTGAGGGAACGACAGTTTCATAAATTAAAATAATCACCGCCTGAGGATACGTCGGTAATTTGGCAGAACTGTGCTGACAAGTTGGTGGAGAAGTGCTGCCAAACAGAACGAGGACCTGAAGGAAGAGAGCTGCAGACGGGGCGGGGCCTTTGACACCGAGCACGACCACAACCTCCACGCTCCGGAGCTGAATATGTCAATAATTGCAGTTCTGGAAAAATGCATAAATGCATGTTTTTCTAAATCTAATTATGTCTTTTGTATGAACGTAATTACTTTACGTCTTGCCGGGTCATGTAGGGACACATGTACATAACTCCCCCGAGCGTAACATACACTTATTCATTAAAGCGGCATCATCGCGGTCTACCGTGGAAACTATGTGCTGCTCTGCACACCTGGAGGAGAAGCACTTTCATACAAAAACCTCATCGCTCTCTTATGAGCAATACGTATAGACAATGATGGCTGTTACCAGATACTTCTTGTGACGTCATCCACTGGTTTGTGGACAGATAACACAATAAATAACAATAATGAAATGAGATGAACACCACAGCTCAACAACCCAGTATGCAGAATTATATATATATATATATATATATATATATATATATATATATATATTCATTTTTTTTTTACATTTTACGTTTCTGCAAACCACAGATACGTTGAATGTTGAGAATTTGTTTCGTAAATGTACAAAACACACATTGTGAAACGATTGGTTGGGCTTCAGCAAAAAAAAACAATACTTGGTTACGTTTTTAAAAAAGATTATGGTTTGTGTTCAACTAATAACGTAACACATTACTACAGTTAAGAGCTTTACACACAAATACATTTAAATGTGAAATACTCACCTGCAAATATTTTGCATCAAGATTTGTGACAGTGGAAGCGCTTTGTTTAATAAAGGATTTGAATAGATTTGCACAGGCAGAGGACCGACCAGCAGGATCCTCGTCTGAGGGAAATTGATGCACAGCCAAAGATACTAGTCAGACATTTTATTAATTTCCTTTTTTCAAAATTATCTGAGTGACTTTAAGTTCCGTCTGGTAAACAGTTACGCTGTGTATGTATGTCTCGGGCTTTTATTGTGAAAGGTACGAATGGAAGGAGTGGAAAAGTAACATCCCTGGTATATACAGTATGTATATATATATATATATATATATATATATATATATATATATATACATACTGTATATAGCCTCACTGTTTAATGTCGCTGACGCCTGGAAACTGCCAAGCTGAGTAGCTGCAGCCATTAGTCCTGACACGAGCAGCACCCTTCTGCAATTTGCACATGTGAGTGTTGACATGTGTTGACATGTGTTGACATGTTGTGCGTTTACATGTGTTTGTTTCCGTGCATCAAAAACCAGACGCCAATTCATCTCCGTCGGCTTTTATTGAGACCGTAATCTCCTCCGATTTGCTTGTAAAACTTTTTTTTTTAAATAATTATTTGACTGAAATAAAAGCGCAAAAGCAAAATGTTTTTCTCCCCAAAAATGCTAATTAAAAAACCATAAATGTTTAATCATGTTCCAACGTGAACACGCATTGTAAACACACGATTCCTCCACTTCTAGGATTGCTCTCGTGAGTCGTTCAGAAAGGAGTATCGCATTCTAACGAGCAGATGTGAAATGGCAGCAAACTAAAACATTCAGCTCCTTTTATAGAAGACATTCTTCATGCCTTCGTCACACGGAAATTAACTCCAGCAGACGGGTCGCACGTGGACTCTATTCTATTTCAAATTGTGTGTGAGAGAGTTGTGAGAGAGTGTCAGTTATTTTTAGAGTAGATGTCTTCACTTGTGTCCAATAAAGTTTCACTTCTGACCCAACGAGAGAGAGAGAGATGTGGGTTCCTCAGGGATCAGGCGGAGCTTTGAAGTAGAAACATAATCTGTCATTTTCTGGGCAGGCGAGACAGAAACACCCCGGCTCACGTCCAACGACTTCTGACATGTTTAGAAGACGGTCCAACCTGGATCTAGGCTTCAGGCAGCGCGGACCAACGGATAAACTGTCTGTCCACAGACTAGACATGTGACATCATTAGTGGAGGCCTTTTCTGCATTTACTGTTTTGTTTTTGTTTTTGCTTGAATGCGTTCGTTCTCCCACAATTACGACCTCTTTCGGAAAAATATCGAACCTTTTGGGGGTTTTCTTACGGCACTGTGGCAACCTGCGGTTCTGTAAAGTGAAGCCAATGCCGAATGTCTTAAATTAAACTTCCATTCTCTCTCCTGACCACCAGGGGGTGACTCCTCTGGTTGTATAGAAGTCTATGCTTCATGTGTTAAAGCTGCATTCTCTCTCCTGACCACCAGGGGGCGACTCCTCTGGTTGTATAGAAGTCTATGCTTTATGTGTTAATGCTGCATTCTCTCTCCTGACCACCAGGGGGCGACTCCTCTGGTTGTATAGAAGTCTATGCTTCATGTGTTAAAGCTGCATTCTCTCTCCTGACCACCAGGGGGTGACTCCTCTGGTTGTATAGAAGTCTATGCTTCATGTGTTAAAGCTGCATTCTCTCTCCTGACCACCAGGGGGCGACTCCTCTGGTTGTATAGAAGTCTATGCTTCATGTGTTAAAGCTGCATTCTCTCTCCTGACCACCAGGGGGTGACTCCTCTGGTTGTATAGAAGTATATGCTTCATGTGTTAAAGCTGCATTCTCTCTCCTGACCACCAGGGGGCGACTCCTCTGGTTGTATAGAAGTATATGCTTCATGTCTTAAGGCTGCATTCTCTCTTCTGGCCACCAGGGGGCGACTCCTCTGGTTGTATAGAAGTATATGCTTCATGTCTTAAAGCTGCATTCTCTCTCCTGACCACCAGGGGGTGACTCCTCTGGTTGTATAGAAGTCTATGCTTCATGTGTTAAAGCTGCATTCTCTCTCCTGACCACCAGGGGGCGACTCCTCTGGTTGTATAGAAGTCTATATAAATGACTCTACTTCTCTTGATGTATTCCCTCAGTAAACATTGTAAACATGAGTTTATGTCTCAATCTCTAGTTTCAAGTCTTCTTCAATACAGCATGATGTTCATTTAGTAAATTATGGTCATTTAGAGTCAAACAGACCATAATGCAGGGGACGCTCCTTACATACAGCCGTTGCGCTCTAGTACAGACCTCCAGAAGAGTGTTTCTGTTTTTGTTTATCGTGAGTTTAGGTTCTGGTTTATTCCGTTTCAGTGAGAGTTATAAACTTGATGCTGAACAACGTTCATTTGCTCCACCACACAAGTCAGGTAGTTTAGTTTAAAAACACGCTGAGCCTTTCGATGAGGTCACCCTTAAGGAATCTCACCTCACACACACACACACACACACACACACACACACACACACACACACACACACACACACACACACACACACACACACTGTGCCAGGGATGTCAACATCGTGCCAGAGTGAGACAAGCCTTCCTCAACATTCCACTCAGGAAGCGGTGTACGGGAGATAACGCGCTAATGGGAAGGGGGACAGTGTGTAGTTGAGTGTGCGCATGCATTTGTGTGTGTGTGCACTTCAGCCGCACAACCTTGGATAAGCAGCCCAAGTGGCCAAGCTAAGGCTAATTAATAGCGAGCAGGAAGCGTGAGATTTGTTTTCTTTGTGCAGCTGAACATGAAATTAGCGGCGCTATCTCGGCCCCTCAGGCCCCCGGTCGCCATTTTCTGAATTGATCCCTGTAGGAAAACTCAGGCATGCTGAGGTCAGGCTGAGGAACAACTGTGGAAGTTTTGATGAAGGGCACTTCAACGGTGGGAACGTCATCTTCCGTCTCAGCTTCATGAACGTAGCTAGCTAGCTAGCTACGTTCATGAAGAATTCAGACAGGAAATGGCCACAGAAACGATGATTAGCTTGACAAGTTTGTCGACTTGCAGAAGTAAAAACCGTTACATCGACATAGACCCAATTATCTCCGTGCACGGAAAATATGTGACTATCTGGAGAATTATCAAAAGAATTAGCGGCTAAATAGCCAGATATTTCCCTTTAGGAGTTGGTGGAGACCAAACCAGAGCGAATGATGACTCAAAATGAAGGCACATTGTTCTCCATGCAGGTCTATGGCGGCTGTGTTACTGTAACTGTCTACATGTTACTTTTTAAGACATGAAAATGCAGGGTTGTGCATCTTTCAGCTTATTTCGACATTCGTCTGCCCTCTAGTGGCCAACAATATACAATAAAGCAGCTAAAAATAATAAATAGTCCTAAAATGATACACAAACGTACTCGTCCCGATGACTGATCATGACTCATTTCAGTGAAATGCAAGTTTTCTTATCTTATAAATGTCTTTCTAATGAACAGCGCAAAAAAACAACAACCCAACGTGGTTTTGCACTGGTGGTCAAATCAAGCGCCCCCTTCAGGTGGTCTCGTTCACCTATGGGTGGCTAACAGACAGTAATGACCCTCTTCACTCCGTCACCTCTCTAGTTCATCCCTCCATCACCTTTTCACACCGTTTCTCTCTCACACTCGCCTTTTTTACCCTTTTCTCCCATTTAAAAAAACCATATAAAAACCTCCTCCCTGTCTTTACGTGCCCCCTTTGCTCCTAAACATCAGCAAAATGTGGCGTAGTGTCTATATTAAGCCTCCCTCACCCGCTCACCCATCACCCCTCCCCTTCTTCCCACAATCCTCTCTGCCTCTCAGCCCAACCGACCGACGCAGAGTTTCCTGGCCTCGGTTCAGGAAATTGCCAAAGAAGGAGGAGGAAAAAGGGGGAGGAGGGGGAGGAGGATGGAAACTTAGAGACGGCCGCTTTGCCTTGGATACAATAATAAAACACACACAAACACACACTCACGCACACATTCAGAGAGTGAAAGACCGATAAAGAGAGTAGATGCACACACTGCCTGCCTTTCTAGTGAGGTAAACCGTCTGGATGGCTGTTATCAGGACATAGTGTGGGAAAATAAAGACACTGAAATAAGCAACACTTCTTTTCTGCATCCCTCTTCTCTCTCGCCCTTTGCAGACATGAATGATGTCACAGCGCTGGCTTCAGGTACCTGTTAAAGTTAAAGTAATGGGTTTCTGGACTCCTCTACGGACATGGAGCTACAAAGCTGGAGCAGTATTTGGCACCCGGTGCATGAGAAAGGTGTCGTAGCACAAGAGGGAGTCAGACCGGACAAATATCAAGAACCAGGAGCGTTAGCGGTTCGCTCACATTATCATCAATGTCTCTATTTAGTATGAACATGGATGAGATACTGGACGAGCCTACCGGGCACAACGACTATGAAAAGGAGCAGAAATAACGACAAAGAGACTCAAAGCAACTACAAAGAGACTCAAAACGACTACAAAGAGACACAAAGCAACTACAAAGAGACACAAAGCAACTACAAAGAGACAAAAAACGACTACAAAGAGACTCAAAACGACTACAAAGAGACACAAAACAACTACAAAGAGACACAAAACGACTACAAAGAGACACAAAACAACTACAAAGAGACACAAAACGACTAGAAAGAGACTCAAAACGACTACAAAGAGACTCAAAATGACTACAAAGAGACACAAAGCAAATACAAAGAGACACAAAACAAATACAAAGAGACACAAAACAACTACAAAGAGACACAAAACAACAAAGAGACACAAAACAACTACAAAGAGACACAAAACAACAAAGAGACACAAAACAACTACAAAGAGACATAAAACAACTACAAAGAGACACAAAACAACTACAAAGAGACACAAAACCACTACAAAGAGACACAAAACAACTACAAAGAGACTCCCAAGACTCTCATAGTCCTCCTCTCTCCTCCCTCTTCCTCTCTCCTCCCTCTTCCTCTCTCCTCCTCCTCCTCCTCCTCCTCCTCCTCTCTGTGGTCCTCAGCGGTAAAAGAAGAATTGTGTTTTTCCTCAGTTCTGGTGACTCAGTCTTGCCTTTGAATAACAGAGTTCCCTTCTTCCTGTGTTCTCAGTGTGTGAACCACAGCATAGTGTTCTGTAATGTGTGAAGAGCCAAGAGTCGTATCTGGATATGTTGATTATTGTTAATACTCGTCTTTGAATTTAGGGAGTTTGATGCTCAATCAACCCTAAAATCAGAAATTCTGACTCAACAGAGATGCCAGAAAACCACGAGGACTAAAGCCTCTTCACACACGAACGATGTGAGCAGGTATACACACGTTCTATCTGATACACACACATAACTATAATACACACACAACTACCTGATACACACACATAACTATCTGATATACACACACATAACTATCTGATATACACACATAACTATCACCAAAAACACACAAATGTAGACTGACACACAAACCAAAAGTTTGCTAATCTACTCACACACACACACACACACACACACACACACACACACACACACACACACACACACACACACACTCACACACACACACACACACACACACACACACACACTCTGTGGATGACGTGCTTCCTGCTCTGAGCTTCTTCTCCGTCAACGCGGTGTCTCCCCTTTTTCCTCTGGTTGTAACTTTTGGCAGCAGGTTGCTATGACAACACAAAGCTACCATGACAACAGCCATGACTCCCCCCCCCCCCCCCCTCCCATCCTGCGGGTGTGGATACTGTACCGGGTGCCGGGACAACATGGCCGACTGGAGTGTTAGTGTTTAATGTTAGACCGTGACCATACGGGGAAGTTGACTTGTGCATCACAATACATTTAGACAGAGAATAGAACAATGCAAATATAAATATATAATAAAAACAATAAACATATTGTGCAAAAATACATACATATGGTATGTCGGGCCCCTCGGAGGGACAAAAGATTCAAGAGACGGGAAACAACAAATAATATAAAAGAATAGGGAAGAGGCGTGAAAGACTCGTCGTCCGCCTCATGTGAGGGAATTCCGTAGGATGTTAGGAGAGTTTGTCAAAAGCCTGACAGGGAAACCCTATCATCCCATGGCATTCCTTCCAAAGCCTCTAACCACACACACACACACACACACACACACAACACACACACACGCTGAATTGTACAAACATGTGCATTCACAAGGGGCCTCCCGCGGACGCGATAGAGGCGGTCGATTAGCGTACGGGGGTCCGGGAGAAAGGGATTTCCTCGCCCTTGTTAGTGGAAAGCCTGTGTGTGTGTGTGTGTGAAGGCACACGCCCTCATCCCGCGGCTCACATTGTCCCGTGTGCCGGAGCATTGTGTGCCGGCTGGCAGCGGAGAGGATGTGACGCCCTTGTTTTGGAGCCCTGGATGTGAAAACGATGCCCCAGAGAGCGCTCTCCTGTTCCCAAATAGGCCTCAGCTGGCTGCTTCCGTGTATTGTCACCACAAGGGGGGAAGAGAGGGGGGTGTACAGTCAGAGAGGCTTGGCCAGGACTCCCACAATGCATTCTCAAGTTAATCAGGAGCGGAAAAAATGTGAAAACAAGGTGGGGGAAATGATCCCAGAGGGCGTAAAGTGCACTCTGAGCTTTTTCCTTTGAGCCGACAGGGGAAGCCGGATTCCTCAAAGACGGTTTGATGTGATTGGACGGGACCGACCTGAAAACGGCGTCCTGCTGGCCGTGCACTTCTGTACAGAGGTAGACGGACCTCTTGGTTTGGGCTCCATGCCCGCAGGTCCACCTGGTTAAAGGCTTCACACGGATAAACGACACAGAAGTGTGACATACTTTCTTTATGGGTGGAACGTGCCGCCGTTGTCAAGGTGGAACGGAGTGATAATGTGTTAAATATGAACTCACCTCAACCCGTTACGCACAACTTGATTGGCTGATGCTTTTATTTACAACAAATTGTATTTTAGATGCTTTTCGACCATTCATCCGATCTCTGTTGGAATAAACGGACACTGAGTATTGATCTTCCACCTTTTAACCAATCTGGAACAGAAAGTAAGGGTATCGGAAATGTTGGTTCCTCATTGCATGATAAAAAAAAAGCTGTGGTGTAAAGTAAATACAGCAAAAGTTAAACCAGGAGGTCAATCTGCAATAAGATGTTTAATGTTTGCCATTGTTTCCTCCTAAATATGAGTCTGCTCATGTTGTTGTTTTTGCAGTGTCAACACCTTCCAGATCTCTGCCATGAAATTATTCATGTTAAATGCCTTTTAAGATGCACGCTGTTACCATTCAGACGGCCTGTGACCGGTGAACCGTTAGCGCTAAGCTAGCGCACTAACGCTAGCTATCTGAGCACATGTCAGGGAAATTAGCTGCTATTCAAATTAAAATAAACATGCATTTTCACAAGGCTTTGGTAGCGATACGTGTAACATGTCTTGCAATCAACAGGAGTAGCTAGTTGTGTCTAAAAGAGAGCTGTGTTCTGCTATGTCACGTTAGCTCACTAAGCTACTCTGGCTTGCTCGTCTGCTTAATATTTTCTTCAGTTTTTATCATTAGTCAACTTAATACAATAACAACTGAAGAATATGACTCAAGGGAGGAGTTATCTGTTCAAAATGTAAAATATTTAAATAATTGATGTGAATCATGACCAAAACCTACATAATATATCTACAGCTACAATCTACAGCTGGACACTCAACAGTACCGAGGGCTAAAAGGGTGAATGCATGAATGTCGGTTAGCATGAAGCTAGCAGAGCCTTTGGTACATGATGACGTTTCCAGCGTCAGACGTGGGTTTGCATGCGGCCCGGGTCTCTTGTTAGGAGGGTATCTGGCCTCAGGCCCAGACGGGTCTTTGGTTTCTAATTAGTTCACTTACCGGGTTAATCTTGTTCTGCTTGTGATCCAACGTGTGGCCCGGCTGACCTCCCACTTCACCAAATGTTCCTCCACGGTTAACGAGCAAACCTCTGGAGTTAATTTTGAAGTTTCCATCGCTGCATGAAGTCTGCTTTTTCTCCTTGGCATAAGTGCCGGGTATAGGACGTTAACAGCATTGCCGTTCTGCTACCATGAGCTAAACCATAAGCTAGGACGTGTAATTCATGGGTCAGACCAGGATAACGTGGAGCTGGTACTCACAATTATGGCGGAACAGCCTCTGTAAATAATAATTAAGACGGGGCATTTGAGTTGGAGCCAACCGGGTATTTAATAAAGTATAAGATAAAGATAAAGTGCTCAGACAAACAGATAACGTTAATGTAAGTGTATGTTAAAGTGACATGAGTGTTTATATATGATCTAAAGTAGATCCATCAGAGGCGATCCTTGAGAAGGTCCACTAAACCGTACGGACTCTGCTGATCCTTCTGCCTCTGTGAACACGTGTCACACTGGAGGAGTGGGGCTCCCACAGGAATTAGGAGACGATGGAAGGGGTCACTATCACTGAGGTCTTCTGCAGAGGACTCTGCAGGACACTGGGTGGGCGTGGCCCAAACACTCAAACAGAAGGTGTGAAGCATTGACACACACATTTGTGCATGCATGCATACACATAAACGTGAAGAAAGACCAACCTGCACTCTTCTCTCACAGCCGGAGCCCCACAGTCAGACGCATGCGACCGCAGGAAGAGCTACGAGCGCTAATGCTAATTCCTGCCGCGGCTCCATGGCGCTGGGCAGACAGGATTTATTACGGGGCCCAAAACAGCGAGGCTCCTGTGCATGTGTCCCGTCAGAAGACGAATGGTCTTTACAGTTACAAACCCCGCCTCACACACAAAGCATATACATCGTGGGAAAAGGGTCCGGGTGAGGGGGAACCAGCCGCGGGTCCCGTTCTTTATCTGTGTTAACATTAAACACGTTACAATCATTTAAGGAATGTCAGTCTGCGTATAGGAGGAGGTGCTGCTGGTGTTTGGGGTAAAAAAACAAAAAACACACAGGGCGTTTAACCAGGAGACCTGGTTTATGATGCATTGGGCCCAAAAATACTTTCCCCTATGGACGTAAAGTGTAAAAGAGAGGTCTTTAAATCAGAGGATCCTTTTCTTTTCTAGATAACTCAACTTCACGGTACGAACCCTTAACTCTGCCTTACTTAAATCATTATGTCCTAAACGTTAACGGTGTAGGGTTCAAACAAAGAGAAGCTCACAACCTAGCTGCGCCTAAAATATAAAACAGGACACAGGACACTATACTGTCTAAAAGAAAAAAGAAATGTGAATGTTACTTACCGTAAAAGTCGGGTTACAAGCCGCTCCTACCTCCGGTCAGTGTCCTCGCTGTAGCAAGCTAGGAGCAGCGCTAGCTAGCGCTGCTGCTAGCTAGCGCTGCTGCTGCTACCGGCCGCTGCTGCTGCTAGCTAGCGCTGCTGCTAGCTAGCGCTGCTGCTGCTGCTACCGGCTGCTGCTAGCTAGCGCTGCTGCTGCTGCTACCGGCCGCTGCTGCTGCTAGCTAGCGCTGCTGCTGCTGCTAGCTAGTGCTGCTGCTGCTACTGCCCGCGTCCCCTCTGCCCAAGTCGGGTGTCGAGCCTGGTCTCGCTACCTTCGGTGGTTGTCGGGGAGCTAGCGGACATTAGCGGAAGTTAGCGGGGAAGTAACGGAGCGCTAGCAGGAGCCCCAGCTGGCTACAGCGGGGAGCTAACGGGGACACTGACCAAAGGTAGTAGCGGCTCGTAACCCGACTTTTACGGTAGTCAGTTTTCTAGTAAAATCTCATGTGTTGTTACTCGTTTCATTGAAAATCCATCCTGTAGACACTCAAAAGGACCAAAGAGATCCGCTCAATCGTCCACGCTGTCAAACAGCAGCTGCATCTCGTCACCGCCACGCCGTCCACCTCCTGACGGGGAGCCGGAGCGTGTTCCTCATCAGCCCATCCCTCAGCCGGAGAGCCAACAGTACCACCTGGAGACAGGGGAGCAGGGCAAAGGGCCTTACATTCCTGGGTACTGATGATATTCATGTATGTGTACATGGATTATGTTTATGTTAAGTCCATCTGGGGAATACCTTTTATAAATGGGAAAAAAAGTAGAGAAAAAACAGGGATTACAGAGGAATTTTCCAGTGAGCTATGTGAACTAATCCAGAGTTATCTCTGACCCACCAGGAGCCGCGTCAATGTGTGCATTGTTCAGGAAGAAACAAAAAACAGCAAGCATATTTTTTTCCAAACAAACTGAAGTGGAACTTCTACAGTGACTGCGTTTGTGTGCGTAACACGTTGCTCTGCTTTAGGTGTGCGAGTTCCTCGCTCACGCCTCGGTGGCTTTAACTGAGTCGACCCTGGAGGGAGAGCCCCCCACTTCCACGGGAACCGGTCCGTGACTTTGTGGAAAGTGTGTGTTGGCTCAATAGACGCCTGTTTGCAGTGGGGAGGGGGAGGGGCCTCAGAGCGCCGTGCGTCCGTCTAGACGGCCAGTTTGGGAAACACATGACCCAGTCAGCCGAGGTCGCCTCAACGTGGAGCAATTTGTCCACGTTGAGTGAGATGTGTTTATGAAGAGGAAACTTTAGCGATCAATGACATCATTTCAGAAGGAGTGCAAACACGTTATTAAGGGGAATTAGGTTTCTTTAACGTATTTGTTTATTTTCCTTTCATTTCCAATTACAATCCAAGCCCTTCCCCAGTTGAAGTGAATTATCTTCACTACTCAGGTGGGAGGGAACATGAACAGCTCTTTGCATTCACTGCTTTGCACGGTGGAAACTGCATGAGAACACACATGCAGCAGGACATGCAGTTATTCATAAATGTTCTTAAATTATGTCTTTGTGAATAAGAAAGTCAAAGTGTTTTGATTACTTCTGGGGGACTTTGCCTGTTTGTTGTTATCAGTAATATTTTAACATTAATGATTGTAATAACGGGCAAAACTACTAAAACAAGTCCTTTAATTCCTGTTTTCTTTTAATTAAATAAGTACTTGTTCTTAATAATCAATGTTTACAGGAACCTAAAACCTATCGGACATAAATAAAACAAATTATGATGTGCTTAAAGAGACAGTGTGTAGAGTTTAGTGACATCTAGTGGTGCGGTTGCAGATTGCAACCAACTGAACATCTGCTCAGAGTATCAGCATCAACAGCTTTTTGAATAACGTAAAAAAAAACTTGAAAGGCCTCCTCTCGAGCCAGAGTTTGGTTTCCGTAGCAGCATGGCGGTGCCACCTGGTGGACAGTAGATATAAACGGCTCATCCCAAAGTAACGGAAACACGACGATTCTTAAGTTATGTAATTGAGTTTCCTTTTAGCAAAATGCTCTGAGTGAACTTGAAATCCCTTTTGGTAAACAGTGTCTAGGGCTTTTATTGTGAAAGGTAAGAACACTATTGTTGAACAGTATAAGTTTAATATCTCTGTTACGCACAACTCGATTGGTCGATGCCGTTATTCGTGGTGCGAACGATCCGAAAAATCAACCTTGTTCTCGAAAAACATCACGTCGCTTTTTGGCCGTTTAAGATGCGATATATGTGAAAGTACTCATGGCCAAAACAACGGTTCCCAAAAAATATACTGATGTTCACTTTAATCACACAAAGCAAATGGAGAAATAGTTATGGATATTATATTGCATTTAAATCTAAAACATCCCCAGAAATGCCGCACACTGGCCCTTTAAATGCTCTCAGTACGATCAGCAAGTCGTTGTCTGAGCTCGTCGTGCAGCGGAGACGAAGTCAGTCATCGAGCCTGAAAGCGTCCTCGGTTACCTCACGCTGCAAGAAGCTGGACGTCGCTGCCAGGAGACGCTTTAGATGCAGCCGCACCGCCATCAGAGGAAATAACAGACAGTCACACGGATCAAAGCTGGCCAAGTCTCAGCAGATCCTGCAGGATTAACCCTCTGACATCAGTGGGTTTCTGACTGAAACTAAAACACACTTTTTTCTTGTGTTTAAATGTTAACTATTCGTCCCCAGATTTAACTTCATCACAAACCTTTTTTGAATCGCAAAACTATTCTTGCAAGTTAAAGGACAAATAAATGTTCACCCTTTCTAATATCTTGGTAGCGACCTGTCAATCACCTTGTAGCCCCGCCCCTAAAGCGTCCCCTGCTTTATGGTCTGTTTGACTCTAAATGACCATAATTTACTAAATGAACATCATGCTGTATTGAAGAAGACTTGAAACTAGAGATTGAGACATAAACTCATGTTTACAATGTTTACTGAGGGAATACATCAAGAGAAGTAGAGTCATTTATATAGACTTCTATACAACCAGAGGAGTCTCCCCCTGGTGGTCAGGAGAGAGAATGCAGCTTTAAAACATGAAGCATAGACTTCTATACAACCAGAGGAATCACCCCCTGGTGGTCAGGAGAGAGAATGCAGCTTTAACACATGAAGCATAGACTTCTATACAACCAGAGGAGTCGCCCCCTGGTGGTCAGGAGAGAGAATGCAGCTTTAAAACATGAAGCATAGACTTCTATACAACCAGAGGAATCACCCCCTGGTGGTCAGGAGAGAGAATGCAGCTTTAACACATGAAGCATAGACTTCTATACAACCAGAGGAGTCGCCCCCTGGTGGTCAGGAGAGAGAATGCAGCTTTAAAACATGAAGCATAGACTTCTATACAACCAGAGGAATCACCCCCTGGTGGTCAGGAGAGAGAATGCAGCTTTAACACATGAAGCATAGACTTCTATACAACCAGAGGAGTCGCCCCCTGGTGGTCAGGAGAGAGAATGCAGCTTCAACACATGAAGCATAGACTTCTATACAACCAGAGGAGTCGTCCCCTGGTGGTCAGGAGAGAGAATGCAGCTTTAACACATGAAGCATAGACTTCTATACAAACAGAGGAGTTGCCCCCTGGTGGCCAGTAGAGATAATGCAGGTTTAAGGCATGAAGCATAGACTTCTATACAACCAGAGGAGTCACCCCCTGGTGGCCAGTAGAGATAATGCAGGTTTAAGGCACTTCATAAGCATCGGCTTCACTTTTCAGAACCGGAGGTTGGAGCCTGATTGAGAAAGGCGACTGTGATGGTTTCACTGTGTGTCACAGTGTACCACTCATTGGTTTCTCATTGGTATTCATCACAGACAATACAGTAAAAAAACATCCGTAAACTAAAAAGTCATCCTGACTTTTCATGTTTCCAAGAAGAGACGAGCTCCTACATCTACTTCCACGGTGCTTGATGAACGTCAGAGTTCAAGGATCCTCGTTCCTTTGTGTTGCTTCAGGTCTTTGTTTTTCTGATATTCTCTGAGAGGAAAGGCCAGAGTGCGCAATAACAACATTCCCTTGAACACATTCTTTCAACAAGTATCGACCGGCACACCAAACAAAACACACAGTCAGAGATAAGCAGTGTTGAAACAAGTCGATCCTCTTGATGGGATAATGTCTCAGGATTACATCCGAAAGATGTTAAGGGAGCAGTCGTGTAATTATGAAAAATTAATCTCGAACACAGACCATGTTCATTCAGACCCTGGTGCTCAGAGAGTTTCCAGAGTGAGAGAGTTGATCCGTGACTTCTTATCTGCGTCTATGTTTCCCTCAACATGCGAACAAATCATTGATGAAAGAATGAAATATTGTTTTCTTTTCCAGTTTCCTGCAGCTATCGCAGCGGTGGAAATGTTCCCTCAAACAGGACAAGTGTGGATTTTGGCACCGACCTGCAGGCCAGGAGGTGGGTGTGGTCAGAGGTCAGAGGTCACAGGGGGAGAACCTTGCCGCTCCATCATGGAGGGATGAAACAATTAAAGTGTGTCTTTCATCTTCCGTTCATGGCTCCATCCAAATAGACCATTTTACAGCAGAGGACATTACAAATACACGTGTGCATGTTGGCAACGTAAGGGAAGTTTTCCAAGGCCAACCTGACGCGTTAGCAAGCTTTTAAACACTGAATTAAAACGGTTAGCAGCATCAAAACGTTCTGCAGAATCCCGACGGCATCGTGACTACGACATGTTCTGTGGGTTTTATTACCAAACGGAGGTCACGTATGCTAACTAAATACCGGAGCACCTGCTAACAGCACACAGATTGGGAAAGTGGATTTGTTTGGGTTGCATTCAGCGTCTCTGGTGGTTGATGTTCTTGCTCAGCTTCACAAGCTGTTGCTGCTGTACGGCACTAACACGCAGCAGAGGTGTTTGCAAAGTTTATGAGACTCCTCGGAAAAGGCCAACGCTTCAGTTTGCAGCTCTTGATTCATGGCTTAGAGTTTAAGGTAAGGTGTGTGTGTGTGTGTGTGTGTGTGTGTGTGTGTGTGTGTGTGTGTGTGTGTGTGTGTGTGTGTGTGTGTGTGTGTGTGTGTGTGTGTGCTGCAGGGAGGAGATACAGAAAGACAGAAAGCAGAGGAGGAGGAGGAGGAGGAAGGTGACAGAGTGAGCGATTCTCCGGGACAGATCTGTAAACATCACACTCTCTTGACCACCCGGGCCTGCGGGACACACACACACACACACACACACACACACACACACACACACACACACACACTACACACACTACACAGTATGTGGGTTTCGCAGCTTGGACTCGGACGAGAAGCAGCGATGCTCACTGATCTGTGGAAGGGTTGATGAGTGTGTGTGTGTGTGTGTGTGTGTGTGTGTGTGTGTGTGTGTGTGTGTGTGTGTGTGTGTGTGTGTGTGTGTCTCCTGTGTTCCTGCGCTCACGTGTGTTTACTACAGTTTCCATGCGCGTTTGCCTCCTTATCAAAGCGCACGTGTTTACTACCGTTGCCAGGAAACAATTGCGGCGCCCCATTGTGGGCGGAGCCTGGTGGGCGGAGCCTGTGGGTGCTGCACCCTCCTCCAGAAAGCAACGCCACGTTGGATCTAGTTTAATGTTATTTTCTGCTCAATACATCTGTGATGCATTTTAGGTTTCTTCTTTAAACGATACCAGAATGCTACTACGGTGCTGCTGATGCTTCAGAGGTGCTCTGCTGGTTGAATCCTGTTGTGTAGCTCACTGCAAATATTCTCGACACTGGCACGAGTCAAACAGGCTTTTTCATCCTTAGTTCTCAAAAACTAAAATATTATATGTGTGGACGGATTGCGAGGTGGAGTTATTCCCCAATACCACAATTACATTAGTCATGAAAAGTCCTGTTAGCAAGGTTAGAACCAGCGCGTCGATGCCTCACGGAGGAAATAAACTCAAAGTCAAAACCTCGGTTTACTTCTCCTCATGTCAGCTCGGAATATAAAGTTTCTGAACACTTTCACTCGGAAAGGAATTAAAAAAAGTTAGCATATGAATAAAAGGCCCAAAAAGACCCCAAAAACCTGTGTAGGAAACTGTACGTTTCATGTAAATATGGAAGTTTATTTTGAAAAAACACTGTATGCATGTAACGAGTGTAACGGTAGATTTCGTCTATATACTGTATATATACGTTTATTTTCAAAGTATAGTGTCTGCATGTAACGAGCAGGAACTGTACATTTCGTGTATATACGGAAGTTTATTTTGAAAAGACACTATATGCATGTAACAAGTGGAACTGTACGTCTCCTGTAAATACGGAAGTTTATTTTGAAAAGACACTGTTTGCATTTAACGATCAGGAACTGTACATTTCGTGTACATACGGAAGTTTATTTTGAAAGGACACTATGCAGGAAACTACATTTCATGTCGCCATGGAAGTTTATTCTGAAAGGACAGTCTGCATCTAACTAGCGGAAACTGTAAATGTTGTGTATATATGAAAGTGTATTTTGAAAGGACACTGTTTGCATGTAACGAGCAGAAACTGTACATCTCGTGTATACAGAGAAGTTTATTTTGAAAGGACAGTGTATGCATGTAACGAGCAGAAACTGTACGTCTCGTGTAAATACAGAAGTTTATTTTGAAAGGACAGTGTATGCATGTAACGAGCAGAAACTGTACGTCTCGTGTAAATACAGAAGTTTATTTTGAAAGGACACTGTGTGCGTAATGAGCAGAAACTGTACGTTTCGTGTAAATATTTTCATTTTTAAAAAGACACTGTATGCATGTAAGTGGAACTGTCCATTTTGTGTATATACAGAAGTATATTTTGAAAGGACACTGTATGCATATAACGGTTGGAACGGTAGATTTTGATTTTGTGTATATATTGAAGTTTATTTTGAAAGGACAGTGTATGCATGTAACGAGCAGAAACTGTACGTCTCGTGTAAATACAGAAGTTTATTTTGAAAGGACTCGTAGACCTGCCGCTGGAGTGGAACTCGGAGCGTCAGGCTCGAGGCGTCGGCATGTGAAGCGTCGGCCTTCGAGCCTCCTTCTGTTCTCTGTGAAAGTGAATCAAAAGCAGCCGACATCATCACAGGAATAAAAAAAAGAAAAGACAGGAGTGCGTATAAGAAAGAAGCTGCAGTGAGTTCTCATGACCGTACAAGGCCGCCTCACATTCCTCCTGTAACGAGCTCTTAAACTCTGGTCCCGCTGCTCGCCAAAGCTCCGGGGAGGAATACTTATCTAGCATTTATTCATCTGCTCTGACTGTACGGAGGAGCTATGGAGCGCAGAGAGGAAGGAGAGATTAGAGTGAAAGGCTAATAGGAACAAATAAGGACGGAGAGAAGAGGAGGTCAAAGAGATGTAGGGTGTGAGAGAGGAATGAGACGCTTCCTCCTGGAGACCTCTGACTCATGACATCATCATGATGATGATGTGTATCCATAGAAACACTTCAATTGTTCTGGATTTGAACACATAACAAGTTATGGAATTGGCATTAAAATATGTTTTAATGATAGATTTATTTGATATGTACTTTTTGGGTAATTCACAAATCTTTCAAACTTTGATATCATCCACTTACGTTGTATAGCATCTTGATTTCCCATATTTAACATCTGATTGCATGTTTCCACACTTTGCCATTTAAATAGCGTTTTGCTAATATATACATATATATATATATATATACCGTAAAAGTTGGGTTACGAGCCGCTACTACCTTCGGTCAGTGTCCCCGTTAGCTCCCCGCTGTAGCCAGCTGGGGCTCCTGCTAGCGCTCCGTTACTTCCCCGCTAACTTCCGCTAGCTCCCCGAAAACCACCGAAGGTAGCGGGACCAGGCTCGACACCCGACTTGGGCAGAGGGGATGCGGGCAGTAGCAGCAGCAGCGGCCGGTAGCTAGCCGCAGCGCTAGCTAGCAGCAGCGCTAGCTAGCAGCAGTGCTAGCTAGCGCTGCTCCTAGCTAGCTACAGCGGGGACACTGACCGGAGGTAGGAGCGGCTTGTAACCCGACTTTTACGGTATATATATATATATATATATATGCGGGTCAGTAGGTTAATCCATGTTAGTTCAGTGAGAGACATCAGTATGTCAGCTCACACACACACACAGACACACACACACACACACACACACACACACACCCATTGCACTGTTGTTGTCGTTGATTGTTGTTTGTCTCGTCTAACGTCCCATGTCCAATGTATGCACCTTCCGCCTCGAAAAATTCCTCGTTTGTGAAAACATTCCTGGCAATAAACAGTTTCTGATTCTGATTCTGACACACACACACACACACACACACACACACACACACACACACACACACACACACACACACACACACACACACACACACACACACACACACACACACACACCCCTACGCCTCCTCAGTATCAGAATGCTGTTCCATGTCATGAGTTAAGAGTCTCTTCTGTGTGGATGTTTTTTCCACTGCTCTGCTCCGCCTGGCACAGCAGAGGAATCCCCTCATTAAAACCAGATGTTATTTAAGAAGAAAGAAGAAGACAAATCCAACAGGCGTTCATACTGACACACACACACACACACACACACACACACACACACACACACACACACACACACACACGTATTTGCATGCCAGTGTGCTACTGGCATGCAAATAAGCACCCACAGTGTGTTTGATGAAAGACACACACACACACACACACACACACACACACACACACACACACACACACACACACACACAGTCACGATAATTCTTACTACTCTCCATCATTCTTATTAAGTGTTAGACATCTTTAACAGGAAGCCTGTGCTTGATTGACACCTTGTTTACTCTGGTTGCAAAAAAAAAGTGGCTGTATAGAAGTCTTTGCTTCATGTGTTAAAGCTGCATTCTCTCTCCTGACCACCAGGGGTGACTCCTCTGGTTGTATAGAAGTCTATGCTTCATGTGTTAAAGCTGCATTCTCTCTCCTGACCACCAAGGGGTGACTCCTCTGGTTGTATAGAAGTCTATGCTTCATGTGTTAAAGCTGCATTCTCTCTCCTGACCACCAGGGGCGACTCCTCTGGTTGTATAGAAGTCCTCTGGTTGTATAGAAGCTCCGTGTTGAGTCATGCACACAAAGTGAGGATGCTCTCAGGATGCTGTCATCAAAACCCTAAATCACAAATTCCTCAGCGATGCTTATAAATTACAAAATGTTTTCTCAGAGGAAAGTGGAACCTTTGTAGTGTTTAATGTTGTTGTGGAAAAATAAAACGCACACATCGCTCTACAATTACAGCTTTTAACCCATCATGTCGCTGCGTGCCCAGTAATCAGGACATAGCGGAGCGTCAGCGTCATGTGACCTTGAGCTCACGACCTCGCTGAGAATCCAGCGTTTCTCTTTCCAGCTGACGGCATTGAAAAGAGGAAGAGTGCGGTGGACAATGGCAGGAAAGGGAAACTTGCTCAGAGGAGGAAGAGCAATGATTGTGACAACATTCATACTCTGTAAATACGTTTAGTGGTTTGTCTGATTATAAACCAGATTGCAATCATGCCGTCTTCTGCAGGTGTTTTTTATTTCGGTCGTATTTAAGTGATTCTCGTAGTACGTCATGCTGCTGAGGAGGCAGAGAGAACACAGGAGCTGCTTTCTGACATAAAAACTATCATAACACTTTTCTCGCTCAGCTGTGTCAACATCCTCGACCCTATAAACGGTTTCCACAGCAACCTGGTAAACGCTCTCTCTCCAGGATCTCGCTCACCCGGCTTTACGGTCACATGACGCGTCACGTGACTCTGAACTCCTTCAGTAAAGCCACGGTTTGATTCCTGAAATCTATTTTTAAATCCTTTATGGTTAAGCCCCGTGGACCCAATATAGGGTCTTCTTCTCAAAGTTCACCGTGTTCACGTAGTTCAAGGAGTCGTATGAACCCCAAATTAGTTATAATACTATAATACTATAATATTTCTTTGTGAATTTTTTTTATATTTTCCAAAAAATATCCCTTTTCTAACATGTTGATCATAACTATGAATAACCAGCATGATCTAAGCAAGATTGGCCGAAAATGCTTTTCGAGCGGTTTCCGACATGTTCAAAATGTGTCTTTCAGACCCTTACCAAGGTCCCACATACTAATAACACACCTTTTAGGAAAGAACAGGCCCTAAAGAACCCGGATGTGCAATAAAAACCACAGAAAAACAAAGTGTTGGGGGGATTCAAATTCGTTTTTCAGAAGAAAAAAAAACGGTGTAAATCGTTTCGAAATCGGTTCGAAATCTGTGAAAAGTTGATGGACTGACGGCGAGTCGTTGGAATTTATGTTAGTACATAAACTTAACGGTTACTTTTATTATTTTGTACAGAGCCGATGTCTTCTCAAAAGGGTTGCAGTATTGTGGAACTTTAAATGAACTTAAACAACCATGTGGTTGTGGAGAAAATGAAGGAAACGTCAAAGGAAAACTTTTCTTTTTTTTGTCCGATAATGGGCGCGCGGGGTTTTGGGGGGCGCGGTGTTTATAATGTTAATAAATATTCAATAAAATATAAGTGTATGTTCATAAACTGAATTTTACACATTCTATATTAAATCAGACACTGATGGCACAGCGCTGTGTATCAAAAGTCAACCAAAAATGATATTGGCTGAAAAAAGGTTGAGAACCAATGCACTAGTGGGTAAAAAACTAAAAGAGGTCTGCGTTCATAGTTCAAATATTGCCGTCCGGGAGACGGAGGCACCAACTGGTCAACATATCATGCGATGCAGACGGTAACCACGGAGACCCAGAGTCAATATGAAGGTCAATAAAATCCGGCATCGTCAACATGAAGCCGTGTGAATGTGCCGTGAAGAGAATCGGCCTCTGCTCTCGTCTCAAGGTCGTCGAAGACAAACACCGGGACGCTGGAGGTCTTTTACGACGTCCGATACGCCGCTGCACGGAGGAAACGTTGCAGAGATAACGTTGCTGTTCTTTCAGGGCAAAACAAAGTAGAAGGGTTGCACCAGGTGCGTCTGAGTCGTGTGATCCAGTGAAGACGATCTAGACTCGATCTAGACATCGTACTCGCTTCAGGGCTGAACACGAGACCCGTCCGTAACTGAATGTTCTCTTCCAGAAGTAAAACATCAGGATGAGTCCGGGCTGCTGTGGCAACGTCGGCTTCCTGGCAACCGGGTTTTTGCATTCCTCAATCAAGAGCGCTGACTAATTGATTAACGGCAACAAATACCGACCAGATTGTTCCAAAAAACGGAAGGAAAAATAAATAAATGTAAAAGCAGTGGAGCCTCCTGTGTCCACGTTTGCGAGATTTTTTTTATTTTTATGTTTCTGCCATCTTTTATAAATCCGCTATGAAAATTTTTTGTCTTCTAATTCTCAAAAGGGACATGTCGAAAAACCCGAAAGTCCCTATGGGAAACTGTTCTGGCTCAACAGGACGATTAGAGATCAACAGGTGCTTCCAAGACCGTCTAGTCCAACACCCGACGCTCTGTTCATGAAGCACATGTCCTTCTGGATCAGAACTAATCCCAACGTCCACACTCTTTTACTCAGACAGGATCACATGAATGTTGATGGAAAAGTTCTGTGAATATGTTTCTAAAAATGTACTTAAATAAAAAGTTAAGTTAATAATAATCGGTTAACTCTAACCCGAACCCTCTCTTCCTTAATTAACCCTTGTTCAGAATGTAGGAATTTGTATGTATTATAATTTGTATTTATTTTTTCACTTATTTTTTCAGGATCTGGTTCGTGCAAACTTTTTTTTTTCAGTGTTACTGATGAAATATGATAATTTTGAGCTTCCATTTGGTTGCTTTTGCTGACGGAAGGACCTTTATTTTGTAAGTTTCTGGCTGTAAAAACATGCTTTTTGGGGTTCAGAATGTAAATACTTTTTTTCCACATTTTTGTCTTTTTTTCCTTCTGTCCTTGAGTTATTTCCTTACTTCATTACAGCATTACCGTTTATACTCTGGTTCAGCCCCTCATCCATAACATCGTGGAAGGACTCAGCCAACACTGGTTATGACAGGTATATAATCAGACTAGAATAAAGTCAATAAAGTCAAACTACATGAAAATATGCAGCAGGAATCGCACAATACAAGTTTGTTCTCGATGGAAATGACTCCTTTCTGTTTGCAGACAACCTGGAACAACAATAAAACTAATAAAGTGACACATTAACAGCTTTTGGCCTGCGGCTCACGGCACAGGGCCCAGTGCATTGTGGGGCCAGTCCTTGTATACACACAGTACACACAATACACACACTGTGCAGTGTGAACGCACTGCAGACACACTTTTACATCGTAATAGTAATAATAACATATTAGTACCGTAAAAGTCGGGTTACAAGCCGCTCCTGCCTCCGGTCAGTGTCCCGCTGTAGCAAGCTAGGATCAGCGCTAGCTAGCGCTGCTGCTAGCTCCCCGCTGCTGCTAGCTAACGCTGCTGCTGCTACTGGCCGCGTCCCCTCTGCCCAAGTCGGGTGTCGAGCTGGGGCTAGCGGAGCGCTAGCGGAAGTTAGCGGGGGAACTAGCATGAGCGCCAATTGGCTACAGCGGGGAGCTAACGGGGACACTGACCGAAGGTAGTAGGCTTGTAACCCGACTTTTACGGTATGTACGCTTTGTTAGCCTGGTGAACTGGTACGGATCATAATGTGAACTGGTACGGATCATAATGTGAACTGGTACGGATCATAATGTGAACTGGTACGGATCATAGTGTGAACTGGTACGGATCATAGTGTGAACTGGTACGGATCATAGTGTGAACTGGTACGGATCATAGTGTGAACTGGTACGGATCATAGTGTGAACTGGTACGGATCATAATGGCTAAACTGGGATCACTATGTTCTGTTGGCCTCCGATCGGAATGATGAAAGTAAAACAATCTGGATGTGATATGATCCGCACATCAACAGATATATCAATCTCTTATTTCTAAGTACCTGCCAAGCCTCTATGCACTGAGAGAGAGAGAGAGAGAGAGAGAGAGAGAGAGAGAGAGAGAGAGAGAGAGAGAGAGAGAGAGAGAGAGAGAGAGAGCAGAAAGGAGGGAAAACTACAAAGAGAAACGGTAAGACGTTCTGTGATTCACATCAAAGCTCTGTGAGGTTCTGAGAGGATGAGGAGGACGAAGAGCAGAGAGGATCATAACAAGGTGCACAGGTGGGAGGATGATGACGGGGCTAAGGGGAGAATATGGAGGGTGAAGAGCAGAGTAACCGGAGTGATTCATTGGTAAACAACAGGACATGCCGTGTGGGCGAGCAGCTCCTCTGACTGGACCGTTGGACATGATCGCTCCCGTCGGCTGCATCGCTGCCTGCAACGCCGAGGCCTCAAACCACATTCCATTCAGAAATGAATTCTCACTCCCTCTCTGCAGGAATGTGGTGGTGAGTTATCGGGTGTTCAGCGCGTTGTCTTAAGATGCATCTGATGCTCCTGCTCGGCTTTAGTTAGGGGGACGTTTGGGACGATGGAGCCAGAACCAGCAGGACCGCGCTCGAAAAGAACATAAGCGCTCTTGTGCGGACATTTTTTAAATCTGGAAAACGTTTTTTTATTCAATCAAAAATAACTGGTAGTTTTCTAATTTGAAGAAGAAGAAGAAAGAACAAGAAGAAAGAACAAGAACAAGAACAAGAACAAGAATGCTATAGAATTATTTGTGCTTCTAGACACACTCTAGATTTCCAAATATTACTGAAATCTGTGACTAAGAAACAAACAACAAATAAAATGGAGGTCTTGGCATTTAGTTTTTGACTATGTCGACATTTTCTAGGTTTCTTTCAAAGTACTTAATAAAAACTGTGTGTGAAAATCCCCCTGTTTCTGTTATCAGACAAAAAACAACAACATATTATGTGGAACCACATGGTTGTTTAACTTCATTTAAATTGCTACAATACCTCAACCCTTGTGAGAAGAGACATCTGGTGTGAAACATCATTAAAGTAACCGTTAAGTTTAAGTATTTACGGAAACTCCATTTTTTAACCAAACGACACAGTTTTTTGACTGAAACTCCTTTGAACACCCAAACACTGTGTTCTATTATGATTTATGTTGCATATTCTGATTCTTTAGGTCCTAATCTTTCCAAAAAGGTGTCTTATTAGTATGTGGGCTGTTGTTAGGGCACCATAATACAGTTTGAAAAACTCGGTGACCGCTCAAGGAGGCATTTTGGGAAATCTTGCTCGTATCGTGCTGGATGTTCATAGTTTTGATCAAAATATCTTTTAAAAGTGATTTTTTTTTTAAATATAATTTTTTTTGCTGAACAAACACAGGGGAAAACAGCTGACTTAGTAACTCTGAAGACCGAAGGCAGAGATCTTGTCTGTCAGTTCTCCAGAACCACACACACACACACAGACACACACACACACACATCATTATTTGGTGTTGGTGAGGTAAGCCACAAGCCAATCAACACTTCAGCATGATTTTAATTTATATTTTTCCACGAGCGAGCGTGAAGCGAGTCCCGCTCCACCGATGAGAGTGTGTGTGAGACGGTGATGGTGGTGTGTAAGACGCTGGTGTGTGTGTGACGGTGGTGTGTGTGATGGTGGTGTGTGTGGTGGTGGTGTGTATGACTGTGGTGTGTGTGTGGTGGTGGTGTGTGTGACGGTGGTGTGTGTGTGATGGTGGTGTGTGTGGTGGTGGTGTGTGTGACGGTGGTGTGTGTGTGTGTGATGGTGGTGTGTGTGATGGTGGTGTGTGTGGTGGTGGTGTGTATGACTGTGGTGTGTGTGTGGTGGTGGTGTGTGTGACGGTGGTGTGTGTGTGACGGTGGTGTGTGTGATGGTGGTGTGTGTGACGGTGGTGTGTGTGTGTGTGTGGTTTCCAGTAAACACGACTCAAACCGGTGAGAAATGGATCACGATGCAAATTCCCGGCGTTGAACTGCAGCGCGATGCAAAAATCGAGCACGAAAAACAAATCACATGCAAATTCCAAACCGGCACAACAAACACTGCAGGAAGAAGACCTCGCCCTCTGAGAACTCCTCTCATAACGCAGAGACGAGACTTCGACCAGGAAAACTAAAAATGACAAAAAGAATAATCAGGGAAAAATCTGGGAAAGCGATGGAGACGCAATAAAACGAAGAGCAAGGCCAGAGGAGGATCCAGGAGGTCAAAGGTCACGCCGGGTCTGGCAGAGTCGTGGTTGGCTTCGGCCGGCTGCCATTTGAGACAATGGGGCTTCCCAGAGCCGGAGCTTCCTTGAATTGTGCAGCATTTCCACTCAGAATGAACACAGTTGGTTTTTCCATCATGGCCGACCCGGCTGCATAGTTCCCATCAGAGTGAGACAGAGAGCGATATATGTGTATATATATATATATATATATATATATATATATATATATATTAATCATGCATCTAGGAGGTGGACGTATGTGGATTGTGGTTTTGAAGCCTCGGATTTGGTATTTAGGTCGTCGCCATCTTGTTTTTTTGCAACCAGTGAACTGATGTGACCATATTTCAACTGGAGGAGTGACACATGAAGCATAGACTTCTATACAACCAGAGGAGTCACCCCCTGGTGGTCAGGAGAGAGAATGCAGCTTTAACACATGAAGCAAATACTTCTATACAATCAGAGGAGTCGGCCCCTGGTGGTCAGGAGAGAGAATGCAGCTTTAACACATGAAGCATAGACTTCTATACAACCAGAGGAGTCGCCCCCTGTTGGACAGGAGAGAGAATGCAGCTTTAACACATGAAGCATAGACTTCTATACAACCAGAGGAGTCACCCCCTGGTGGTCAGGAGAGAGAATGCAGCTTTAACACATGAAGCATAGACTTCTATACAACCAGAGGAGTCGGCCCCTGGTGGTCAGGAGAGAGAATGCAGCTTTAACACATGAAGCATAGACTTCTATACAACCAGAGGAGTCGGCCCCTGGTGGTCAGGAGAGAGAATGCGGCTTTAACACATGAAGCATAGACTTCTATACAACCAGAGGAGTCGGCCCCTGGTGGTCAGGAGAGAGAATGCAGCTTTAACACATGAAGCATAGACTTCTATACAACCAGAGGAGTCGGCCCCTGGTGGTCAGGAGAGAGAATGCAGCTTTAACACATGAAGCATAGACTTCTATACAACCAGAGGAGTCGGCCCCTGGTGGTCAGGAGAGAGAATGCAGCTTTAATACACTTCACTTTTAAGATTCGGAGGTTGCTGCCTGGTTTTAATCCGAGCTTCTCCCTGCTTTCGACGTGCCACCTTTGCTTTTTTTTTTAACTAGTGAAAACGTCATGATTCTCGGTGTGGGGAAACCGAGACGCCATGAGCCAGTTCTCCATGACGGTGATGCAGCTTCTCAATTAGCAGCATCAAAAGGCTGCAGCTCGCCCACGCAGGTGTTTTCAGTCACGCTGATTAGATCTCTGCCACATGGGACACACATGAGGTCACCGCACTAATTACACCCAGAGACCTTCATTTCACACAGGGCATGTCCAGCTGGGCTCAATCCTAATGAGCCTCCTCCAGTGGTGCACGCCGGCTGATATCATTATATATATATAGAATTAGAATTTTTTAAAGTGCAGTTTATTGCACGTAAGGGAAGGCTCATGTCACAAAAAGAAGAGAGACAGAAGGTTTTGTGCAGCAGGTCCAGTGTTCTGGGTTCCTTTCCTTTCCTTTATTCCTATACAACAGCCTTACAGTGTTTATGTCCATCAGATGATCTAAGTGGATGAAACATAACACGGATTTTTAGCACTCCGTGATTTGTTTGTTCACCGTTTTCCCTTTTTTTTATTCATACAGAATGATATATACTTTATTTTTCTAAATGTATATCTAAATCTATAATCCATTAATAGACTAATAAAAGATTTAAAGTTAGCCCAGTTATTGGATTAGAACTGCATTGCAGTGCGTTACCAGTTCATTTGATAAAAGATAATGCCATCAAACACACTTTGTTTATGCACATACACACCTGTTCATGCACCTGTTCATGCAGTACACCACCTGAGTACAGGGCTGCTGTTCAGAAAGCAATAGTTTGTACAGGTGCACGAAAAAATACTACTATACACCTCATTGAATTAAGTGCAACAAAACATTTAGATTCAAAATCTCTCTGACATTCAGGAAGTTGAATTTCTTGAACAAAAAAAAATAAAAAAAGGGAGAATCTACCACTGACTAGATTGTCACTGTTATCATTAATATGATTGGTAAAGCATGGCAGATGTTGCTGCATAGAGGAGAGTCTCAGTAGTTTTATTTTGAAGGAAGCGGCATATTAAATCAACAGCATCTTCCCGAGGAGCAGAACAGCACCAAGACCATTAAAGATTTAATACTTAAAGAAATACAAAATTAATCTCATCGGAAAGAAAACAAGTGCAAGAAAAGCGACAAATACAAAGTAATAACTTGTTGAAAGAAGAGGACTGGTTTTAAGGCAGAGGTGTTGGTCTCTGGGAGACGGGTTTAACCGGTACTGGGATCCGGTTCTGTTCCAGAGGCGTCGTCAATCCCTCCCTCCCCAGCGTCGGTGCCCAACCCGCGGCCGGTGGCCCGGTCCCGGGTCTCCTCAGGCCGCGGTCTTCTTCTTGCACTCCACGGAGCAGAACAGCGCCCCCTGCGCCGCCATGAAGCGCTGGCCCACCAGGCCGCGCGCGCAGCCGGAGCACTGGAAGCAGCGCGGCTCGGCGTGCCAGTGGAACTCGCCGTAGGAAACCCGCTGCGCCTCGGGCTCCACCGGCTGCTGGCAGGCGGCGCATTTCTGAGGAGGATGATGACGATGAAGATGATGTCAGGGTTTGCACTTTCATGTTAGTCAAAGCTTCACATTTTGGTTTGAGATATTTTTGCCTTTTCAACGTTCACTGCAGAAAGAAAACTCATCAAACTAAAAGTGTGAACATGTGCACATAAACAAACACGACACAATGAGAGATTTAAAAAAAAAAATTTTTGCAAATATTGGTGCGGATAAGTGTTTTCCTTTAAAGCCAATTTAATTGAGTTTAAGTTAAGTGACTTTTGAGGCAAGTTTTAATATTCAAAAGCTTCATCGACGGCAAATACACGAAATAAAAATGATTATTTTGTATTTATTATTTGCTTATTATTTATTTATTGTTTATTTATTATTGTTTAACAATAGTGTTATTAATTAATATTGTTATTATTAATATTGTTATATTATATTTAACAATATTGTTATTGTTTAACAATAATAATAAATTAACAAATGTATTATTGTTTTACAATAATACTTTGTTTATTATTGTCTTCCGAGGCAAACTAGTATTTGTGATGTTGGGCTATATAAAATAAACTGAATTGAATTTTTTTTATTTTTTTTTATTATTATTTATTTAAAAAAAAATTGCTTCGTGGCCCAGCTGAACTTTAAATACTGAGAGGAAGCACTTTGTTCTTCACTTTAACTTTTGACACAATCAGAGTGGAAAGTTCACAGTTACATTCAAACTGAGGCTTTGTGTAGATTATGTCGTATAAATCCTGATAAATAAAAATATGATTTATCATTCTTGACTTTTGTTTGTTCGACGTGAGTGAAACCCTTGAACATATTTAATGTCCGGCATCGTTTCAAATATTGACGATAGTTTACTATACAACTATATAAACATCTTCATTTCAGTTTATTTATTTTAATTGTTGCAACTAGGCTGATAGCAGAAATGCTACCGTAAAAGTCGGGTTACGAGCCGCTACTACCTTCGGTCAGTGTCCCCGTTAGCTCCCTGCTGTAGCCAGCTGGGGCTCATGCTAGTTCCCCCGCTAACTTCCGTTAGCTCTCCGCTAACTGCCCGCGGCAGAGGGGACGCGGGCAGTAGCAGCAGCGCTGGCTGGGGAGTAGCGCTGCTGCTAACACTCAGAGGAACAGACAATCAGGTAAACAGACGCTCAGATAAACAGACGCTCAGGTAAACAGACGCTCAGGTAAACAGACGCTCAGAGGAACAGACGCTCAGAGGAACAGACGCTCAGGGGAACAGACGCTCAGAGGAACAGACGCTCAGAGGAACAGACGCTCAGAGGAACAGACGCTCAGGGGAACAGACGCTCAGAGGAACAGACGCTCAGAGGAACAGACGCTCAGGTAAACAGACGCTCAGGTAAACAGACGCTCAGGTAAACAGACGCTCAGGTAAACAGACGCTCAGAGGAACAGACGCTCAGAGGAACAGACGCTCAGAGGAACAGACGCTCAGGTAAACAGACGCTCAGGTAAACAGACGCTCAGGTAAACAGACGCTCAGGGGAACAGACGCTCAGAGGAACAGACGCTCAGGTAAACAGACGTTCAGGGGAACAGACGTTCAGGGGAACAGACGCTCAGGTAAACAGACGCTCAGGTAAACAGACGCTCAGGGGAACAGACGCTCAGGGGAACAGACGCTCAGAGGAACAGACGCTCAGGTAAACAGACGCTCAGGGGAACAGACGCTCAGGGGAACAGACGCTCAGGGGAACAGACGCTCAGGTAAACAGACGCTCAGGTAAACAGACGCTCAGGGGAACAGACGCTCAGGTAAACAGACGCTCAGGGGAACAGACGCTCAGGGGAACAGACGCTCAGGGGAACAGACGTTCAGGGGAACAGACGCTCAGGTAAACAGACGCTCAGGTAAACAGACGCTCAGGTGAACAGACGCTCAGGGGAGCAGACACTCAGGGGAACAGACACTCAGGGGAACAGACGTTCAGGGGAACAGACGCTCAGGGGAGCAGACACTCAGAGGAACAGACGCTCAGGTAAACAGACGCTCAGGTAAACAGACGCTCAGGTAAACAGACGCTCAGGGGAACAGACGCTCAGGGGAGCAGACACTCAGGGGAGCAGACGCTCAGGTAAACAGACGCTCAGGTAAACAGACGCTCAGGTAAACAGACGCTCAGGGGAACAGACGCTCAGGGGAACAGACGCTCAGGGGAACAGACGCTCAGGGGAACAGACGCTCAGGTAAACAGACGCTCAGAGGAACAGACGCTCAGGTAAACAGACGCTCAGGTAAACAGACGCTCAGGTAAACAGACGCTCAGGTAAACAGACGCTCAGGTAGACAGACGCTCAGGTAGACAGACGCTCATGTGAAGCCTCACCACGGCGTAGCTCGTCATGTAGCACGGCTGGCAGACCGGCTTGTCGTTCTCCATCACGTACGTCTCTCCGGCGAGGATGCAGTCGCAGTCGAAGCAGCAGAAGTGCTTCAGATGCCAGTTCTGGCCCTCGGCCTGCGTGTACTCGTTACTGAAGATCAGCTGTGGACGGGCAGGTCACATGGCTTACTCATAGATTACACGCTAACAACTTACAAAAACCTTTCAACGCATTTGAAAAGACGATATCTAGTAGCAATACAACACGAGTGACTTATATTTAAGTCATATTGGACTTAAATATAAGTGGGGCCAGAAACATGACCCCAAATGAATGCTAAAGTTGAAGCTAAAGTTGATGCTAATGTGGAAGCTAATGTGGAAGCTAATGTGGAAGCTAATGTTGATGGTAATGTTGATGGTAATGTTGATGGTAATGTTGATGCTAATGTTGAAGCTAATGTCGAAGCTAATGTCGAAGCTAAAGTCGAAGCTAAAGTTGAAGCAAATGTTGAAGCTAAAGTTGAAGCTAAAGTTGAAGCTAATGTTGAAGCTAATGTTGAAGCTAATGTTGAAGCTAAAGTTGAAGCTAAAGTTGAAGCTAAAGTTGAAACTAATGTTGAAGCTAAAGTTGCTTCATGTCTTCTACATTTGTAAATGGGCAACTAAACTATTTGACAACGCATTGCTCATATCAAAAGGGAGGCAACCGTTGAAATTTTCTTGGCGGATTCCGATAAAAAAAATTTAAAAAAGTAAATTACGATTTATTACTATAAGACTCCAGACTTTTTTTTCTTCTTTTTTTTTTTTTTTTTTACCAAAGACAGTGAGAACCGTCAAACATTCTAAATGTTATCCTTTTACTTTGTTATTGTCATCTAGAGTGGATATTTGTCATAAAAATATATTAAAATAAAATAAAAACACACAATTTAAATGATGAGGAAATACATTATTGTATTTTCATTTATATGTTTACTTTAATTCAAAACCAATGTTGGCCTTAGTGGTGTTCACGATGTATTTATTATAAGAAGCTTATTGCGAGGAAGTTAATTATCTGACGTCTCGGACATGACCCGCTCACCTCGTCGCAGCCTCCGCAGCGCGGCTTCTCGCTGTCTCCGTAATGGCGTCCGCAGAACAGCTTCCCCTTCTTCCAGAAGTAGATCATGTCCACCAGCAGCTCCGTGCAGGTGCAGCACACGAAGCACGCCGGGTGCCACATCTTGTCGTAGCCGGCCCGCTCGGCGTAGACCGCCGGCTCGCCCACGCGCATCGGCTGCTGGCAGCGGTGGCACGACTGGGGGGGAGAGGGGGAGGAGGGGGGGAGAGGTCAGGGTGGAGGTGGGTTTTTGTTTTTTTACGAGCCCTTCTATGTCAACGACCATCATGTGATGATCAATTCCCATTAATACGTTATTAAATTCATCAAATCATGTTTTGAACCTCTGATTAATCAATTATGTTTTTGATTCATCAGTTAGTCTGAAAAATGTAAAAGAAAAAAGAAAAACTACAGCCCATCAGTTCTAAAGTGTAATTTCATGTCTTTAAAGTGCTCACTTTGGGTTTTTTCATTAGATAAAATAAGATAATCCTTTATTAGTATTAGTTTACAGGATTACAGCAGCCTTGTAAGAAAATATATATATATAAATAACAGTAACAGTAATAAAAGAAGAACAATACAATAGCAATTTTAAATTAAATATACAGACGGAATAAAAAGTATATAAAAGTACTTAAATGTATTTATATTACACCAGATGAGTGCAGTCAAAGTGACCACTAATACATGACTTGTGTTGATTGATAAACATTAGAGTGTTATAGTAATGAGTTGTTATATTCATTATAATATAAGAACAGTCCGTTGCATCCTGTCCCAACATCTTCTTTATGTCCTTTAATAATAACAAATATGTTTTTATGTCTTTCTCTTTGAGTCCATTTCAAAGTGAAGAAGGTCTTTGATCCTCAAAGGGAACGTTTGACCTTTTTCCCTTTAGTCTCACTAAATGGGCGGAATTGACCTTTATTTCTTCTTTTTTTATCTTTTTTAACACTGCAGTTATTGATGAGACGGAGCCTTGAGGGGTGAGGAGAGGAGGATGAGAACAGAGAGAGAGGAGAGGAGGATGAGAACAGAGAGAGAGAAGAGGAGGACGAGAACAGAGAGAGAGAAGAGGAGGACGAGAACAGAGAGAGAGAAGAGGAGGATGAGAGAACAGAGAGAGAGAGAGAAGAGGAGGACGAGAACAGAGAGAGAGAAGAGGAGGATGAGAACAGAGAGAAGAGGAGGATGAGAACAGAGAGAGAGAAGAGGACGAGAACAGAGAGAGAGAGGAGGACGAGAACAGAGAGAGAGAGAAGAGGAGGATGAGAACAGAGAGAGAGAAGAGGATGAGAACAGAGAGAGAGAGGAGGACGAGAACAGAGAGAGAGAGAAGAGGAGGATGAGAACAGAGAGAGAGAAGAGGAGGACGAGAACAGAGAGAGAGAAGAGGAGGACGAGAACAGAGAGAGAGAAGAGGAGGATGAGAACAGAGAGAGAGAAGAGGATGAGAGAACAGAGAGAGAGAAGAGGAGGACGAGAACAGAGAGAGAGAGAAGAGGATGAGAACAGAGAGAGAGAAGAGGATGAGAACAGAGAGAGAGAGAGAGAAGAGGACGAGAACAGAGAGAGAGAAGAGGAGGATGAGAACAGAGAGAAGAGGAGGATGAGAACAGAGAGAGAGAGAAGAGGATGAGAACAGAGAGAGAGAAGAGGATGAGAACAGAGAGAGAGAGAGAGAAGAGGACGAGAACAGAGAGAGAGAAGAGGAGGATGAGAACAGAGAGAAGAGGAGGATGAGAACAGAGAGAGAGAGAGAAGAGGAGGATGAGAACAGAGAGAGAGAGAGAGAGAAGAGGATGAGAACAGAGAGAGAGAAGAGGAGGATGAGAGAACAGAGAGAGAGAGAGAAGAGGATGAGAACAGAGAGAGAGAAGAGGAGGACGAGAACAGAGAGAGAGAAGAGGAGGACGAGAACAGAGAGAGAGAAGAGGAGGACGAGAACAGAGAGAGAGAGAGAAGAGGAGGACGAGAACAGAGAGAGAGAAGAGGAGGACGAGAACAGAGAGAGAGAGAGAAGAGGAGGATGAGAACAGAGAGAGAGAAAAGAGGAGGATGAGAACAGAGAGAGAGAAAAGAGGAGGACGAGAACAGAGAGAGAGAGAAGAGGAGGACGAGAACAGAGAGAGAGAAAAGAGGAGGATGAGAACAGAGAGAGAGAAGAGGAGGATGAGAACAGAGAGAGAGAAGGAGGACGAGAACAGAGAGAGAGAAGAGGAGGACGAGAACAGAGAGAGAGAGAGAAGAGGAGGACGAGAACAGAGAGAGAGAAAAGAGGAGGATGAGAACAGAGAGAGAGAAAAGAGGAGGACGAGAACAGAGAAAGAGAGAAGAGGAGGACGAGAACAGAGAGAGAGAAAAGAGGAGGATGAGAACAGAGAGAGAGAAGAGGAGGACGAGAACAGAGAAACGGCAGAATGGAGTGAAAGAAGTCACAGGAGATGTGACTCATGACCCGCTGGGAGGAGAAGGAAACCAATCGTCCTGAAGGAGTCAGAGTCGGTCTCTCGGCGCCACCTGGTGGCGCGTTTAAACATTACTAACAGTGATGCATTGTGGGAACACGAGGATGAATCTACTTCAACAAGTTGTACAACATGACATTAACTAAACGATGGATTTAACCCTCGCAAATACACATTATGATTTATATCAATGATCACACCACATAAAGAGCTTTATAATGACTTATAACCATAATACTTACGCACTATAATCACATTATAATGCATCCTAATGAGATTAGAAGTTACTCTAAGAGGTCGTTGTTTGTGGAAAAATATATAAATCCTTTTTTTTTTATACAGTTCATTGCTTTGACTTTTTTAGTTTTTGCCATATAAGATAATATCTGTAATCACTGATAATCTCTGGATCCGTCTGACCGACCCGGTGCAGATGTGAGGAGGGAGAGACTCACAAAGGCCCGCTGTGGGAGTCCAGCGGCGTCGCCCGTCATGGCTCCGACAGCGGCGCTGGTTCCCGTGGCTCCTGCAGCCGGCGGTCCGGTCCCGGTCCCCGAAAGTGGTCCGGCCCCAGCGGCTCCGGCCCCAGCGGCTCCGGCTCCTCTAGCCGCCGCCGCTCCGGGTCCGAAGCCGGCGACACCTCCGGCCCCGGCCATCGGCCCAGAACCAGAACCAGCACCGACCGTGGACCCGGCTCCTCCCGGTCCAAACCCGGCCCCTCCGGCGCCGTGCGCGCCGACCCCGGCTCCTCCCCGGGCCAGCGCCATCTCCTCGGGCAGCACCACGTCCCCGACCCCCAGGGCCTCGTCCTTGTACTTGCGGACGAACTGCTGCATCTGCTTGACCTCGGCGGGGCTCAACTCGTGGCACCGGGCCGGGTCCTGGTCGTGCTCCGGCAGCTGGCGGGCCATCTGCTGCCGGCGGTAGGCGGCGCCCTCCGTGCCGGCCACCGGGCGCTTCTCTGGCGGGAGCAGCTCGATGTAACGCACCGCCTGGAGGACCGAGGGAAGAGAGGAGAGACGACGGGGACCAATCAGAGAAGAGGAGAGACGACGGGGACCAATCAGAGAAGAGGAGAGACGACGGGGACCAATCAGAGTAGAGGAGGACTTGTGGTGAGGAAGAGATGCAAAACAAGCGTCCTGCAGACGCAGCGCCAGACTAAACAAACTAGACGTTCTGGACTCCAAGCAGGAGATTAAAGTCTGTGTTCTACTGTGATTCTTGTTGCATATTCTGATTCTTTAGGTCCTAATCTTTACAAAAAGGTGTCTTATTAGTATGTGAGCTGTTGTTAGGGCACCATAATACAGCGCTGACCGCTCAAGGAGGCATTTTTGGGAAATCTTGCTCATATCGTGCTGGATGTTCATAGTTTTGTGTTTTTTTTGCAGATATACATTTTTTCCCCAAGACTTTGCTGAACAAATACATACAATAAACACAAGTATTGGAATTAATTTGGGGTTCCTACGACGACTCAAACACGGGGGGAAAAGAAACAAAAGGTCTAGAGACAAAATAAATCATTATTATCTCAACATATGTCTGCTGACATTCCATCCTGTTTCCTGGATCCTGGATCCTGTAAACTTAGATTTCCCGTTCTAAAACTACTTCTCATGAACCAACAGCTCGTTTAAAATCATGTTTTACTGGCTGGAGCTCTCACCAGATACTTGTTGGCTACCGGCGGCGCCCACTCGTAGGTGACGGACTTCATCGGCACGTCTTTGGACACCAGGTTGGCCGCCGTGGCGCCGACAGCAAGCGGCGCTTTGTTACCCCTGACAGGCGTGAGGCCGGCCGGTACCTGAGCCTGAGCCTGACCTTGACCCCGAGCCGGACCTCCGCTGGCTGCAGCGCCTGCAGCGCCTGCAGCACCTGCAGCGCCTGCAGCACCTGCAGCGCCTGCAGCGCCTGCAGCAGCGCCCCCTGCAGGCTGCACGGAGCCAGCAGCGGAGGCGGCGCCGGGCGGCGGCACCAGGTAGGCGGTGCCGGAGCCGGGCAGCGTGATGGTCACCGTGCCGCCGCTGTAGCTCGGCACGCCGTCCGTCTTCAGCTTGGCGATGAGGCCGGTGTACTTGGTGTCCTCGAACAGCTTGCCCACCTTCTTGTTCTCCTCAGAGTTCATCTGCACGTTGTGCTCCGTCAGCCCACACTTACAGTTACGGCAGATCTTCCTGGAGGAGGAGAAGATTTATTTATTAAGGATTTACAAACATGTTCCAAGTCTGTTTGATGCAGAGAAAGTCTTCTTTAACGTGTGGATTATTATACTTTGATGCAGAGAAAGTCTTCTTTAATGTGTGGATTATTATACTTTGATGCAGAGAAAGTCTTCTTTAATGTGTGGATTATTATACTTTGATGCAGAGAAAGTCTTCTTTAATGTGTGGATTATTATACTTTGATGCAGAGAAAGTCTTCTTTAACGTGTGGATTATTATACATTGATGCAGAGAAAGTCTTCTTTAACGTGTGGATTATTATACTTTGATGCTGCGTTCAGTGTGGGACAATATTTACCTGATTAAAGTCGTGCATGAATTAAATAAAAACTCAAATAATGGCCGAGCTTAAAGTGTATTAACAGGAAGAAGAAAAGCCAACATGTTGCACGATTATAAATCCATATATTTACGAGAAAAAGACCCAGAAAAGTAAACATATACACACACACTTATAATTATTGACGATAAATGTTTTGGGAAAAACCTCCTTTCGAGCTTTTTTTTAAATGACGTCCTCAAAAGTTTAGTTTCATCCTAAAGCTCAAACATGTTCACTTTACTGGCGAAGCAAAGAATGCAGAACATTTTCACATTCAAGGAGAAATGACTCAAACCAATGACTCGACTATTAATATATTCTGCGATTATTTAAACTTGACGACGGATCGGTTACTCGTTGCATCTCTGATGCGTTTCTCTTCATTCCCTCACTGCGTCTTATTGTATAAACTTTATTACTCCAGACGTCGGCTCCTCTCTCGTGTCTCGACACGGCTTCATATTTTCGAGCGATGACATCATTCACGACCGCGTGCTTCAGCACGACCTGAGTCAAGCTTTTTATTTCATATGAACAGAAACAACAGCCATCTGTATTCAGGAAGTGAATAAATACACTTTTAAACTCACAGTGAAGTCCTTTACAACTTTATATAACTTAGAATGGATTATACTAGGAGAGTTATTGATAATTATAGTTATGTATCGTGCATAAAAACTCAAAGTGTGTCCTTGAGGTCGACCAGTTTTACAGTTTGATAAAAGCTCTGAACGTGCAGCATTGTGTTCCTTTGTTTTTTAAGTATTTTGGTCCCCGAGAATAAAGTGACTAATCTACGAGAAAGAAATGAAACGAAACGCAGAAGAGGGAAGTTCTTTCGACACGAGGAGATAAACTGTTGCAGAAGTGAAAGGAAGAGACTCCGGCACAGCCTGAACACTCAAATAAAAAACCGTGAGAACATTTTTCCGAACTCATTGCGTTACCGTGGCAGCAGCGTGATTAAGAAGTCGTTATCGTGAGTTATGACCTCAGAGTTATGACCTCAGAGGTTGTTGGGGGAGGGAGAGGGGGAGTCGCTTATATTATATATATTCATTCATTATGGGTACTTTTATGGGTCTTTTTCCTCGTAGATATATGGATTTATAATCATGCAACATTTTGGTTTTTCTTTCCCCTGGTAAATATAAATATAAATATACCACTTTAAGCTCAGCCATTATTTGAGTTTTTATTTATTGCATGCACAACTTTAATCTTGGAATATTCATATATTAACCCCTGTAATTATACCTTTTCTTTATCTTTTTTTACCCACAATGCCCTTGTATGGCACCGTACTCTCCATAGTAACGGATGTTTGCAGAGGCGCGGCTCAGAGGAAAGTTCTCAACCTCCAGTCACATTTATTGTGACGAGACTGTAAAGAGACTCGTCTTTAAGGCTCTGGTTTTTCTCCTGCGGCTCAGCTCCTCCTGAGGAGCTTTAATTACCCAGAAGCCTCTAGTGGAGCGGCCGGTTTACAAACCTCCAGAAGTGAAGCTCGAAGCCTTCGCACTTGTCCTTGCACTTCAGGCAGGACGCCCCGGCCCCGAACTCGTGACCGAGGGTCATCTGCAAAAACACAAAGGGGATTATGATGATGTCATGGTTGTGTGTGAGTATATATATATATATATATATATATATATATATATGTTTCCAACCAGTTACATTGCAAGAAAATCTGTTTCCAGACCAGAAGGTACCCTGAAAAGTCCAACGCAACATTACTAAACAGTTTTATATATTTATAACAATTTATAGTTATTTATTTACTGGTGTTCTCACATTTTTCTGTTTCTGCTGCTCTTGAATTTAATTTGAATTCATTAAATATGTTTAAACTCCAGTGCATGGCCTTAAATATGATGACGCTTGATGTAAATCTGTAAAATAATGCAAGTTAAAAAGTTGGTTTCCTACTTTCGCATATCTACACCATAAAGACGTAAATATGGAATATTAAGATGCAGCAAACAGAACAGAGACGTGGATGGATTCTGGTTTACAACATGCAACAACATGCAAAGTGCATGCAGGGATGTTTATTAGCAATAAGCTCCAGCCTCATTGTAGTTCATCTTAAACATTTAAAAACATGTTCGGCCTCCCAGTGGAGTAATAACAATATAATCTCAGTTTTGGGGGAAAGCGCTGCATTAAAGTCCATGTGAGCCGTCTTCTTGGGGTTCAGAGGATCCTTTCTTTTGAATATAGAAATATTAATCTCTCCTGTAATTCCTGCAGCTGCGATCGGGGGTTTGATCCCTGCAGCTGCTCGTCTCTCAACGTCTGCATCCTTCTCCTTCAGCGCCAAACAATCAAGAACACTGTGTGCATGACCTTATATGGGCAACTAAAGGCCTGGTGCAGAGAGAGAGAGAGAGAGAGAGAGAGAGAGAGAGAGAGAGAGAGAGAGAGAGAGAGAGAGAGATTTGACCCAAACAGACAGTCACTGCTGAGGAATGCAGACGCAGAGCCGTGTTTTTTGTTTCCGTGACACTTTAAAAAGAGGAGCGAGACTCTCTGAACATGAAGTGGATCCCAGGAAGTGGATCCCAGGAAGTGGATCCCAGGAAGTGGATCCCAGGACTTTTCACTTTAGCAGGAGGCATAAACAGAGAGGAGGAGTCTGAAGGATCCTTTAAAACACACGATGCACGGACTATCATGTCAGTGAATAAACTTCTCCTCTGACCTTAAGCGAGCGGTTTATTTATTACTTCATTTCTTTTAAAATCGATCGTATCCCTTTTAAAAATAGGTTTTAGATTCTTAGGATTCATTTTTTAACCCAATTAAAATCATTATTTAGCTCTAAACTGTAAAACTATCTTAAAAACGTCTCTTTACTCTAAACCGACCACAGAAGTTAATACTCTTGCGCCAACATTTTAAAATGGCCGCCTTTTTCCACACGGATTTACCAAAAATAAATCAACTTCCTCAAAGTTTTTCTTGGAGGAGAAACTAGAGCTTCTCATGAGCGACGTTAGCTTAGCGAACGGAGCGACGTTAGCTTAACGAACGCAACGGTTTAGTGATATCTAAATGCATGTTATGCATTATGTAAAGCTCTTATATTTGATGTGGAATGTGTTGTATGAAATAAAGTTGCCCGCTGCCGTCGCTGCTAAAAGTGAAAGAGTAACAGAAGCTAACGTCTCGTCTTTATACTTTTCCACCGTACGCTAACGTTCTCCATCGGGCGCCGCAGCGCTCAGCAGCTCACGACGTCTCTTTGGTAAATCCTCTGATGCTAACGGGGTTACGAATAAATAAAAAACAGCAACAAAAATGTGTATTTTCTCACTTGGCAGAGGAACCCGTGAACTACATACTTGAAAAGATGGAATGTGCAATTTCAGAAAATCAAATGCGTTCATAGTTCAGACCCTTTGGACGAGACGATCGCTAAAAATAATAATAATAATTCAAGTGTAAAAAAAAGTAAGTTTTGGGATTTAAAGTGTTCACTACTTGCTGACATCTAAGAGTAAGAACGTCGGTCAGTGTGTGTGTGTGTGTGTGTGTGTGTGTGTGTGTGTGTGTGTGTGTGTGTGTGTGTGTTTCCTTTGTGCTGTGACTCAGCCCGCAGGAGGGAATGAGTTCGGTGGCAAAGAGGTTGTTGGGACATAAATTATAGATACAGTCCGATGAGTCATGTTCATGTTCACGTTCATGTTCACATTCATGCGTTTGTTTGTCGTTAGTTTTCTGTCGGCCGTCCTGAGCTTCAGACGAGAATGACGGCAGTCTCTCTTTCGTTTCAACCGGCCACCTTGTGATGAAGACTTCCTGTTTCTGCAACAATAATAATAATAATAATAATAATAATAATAATAAGGAGGCCGAAGACTGGACCGTTGTTTGAGTGGACCGGACGTCTGCAGCATTTAAAGGAAGGAAACCAGGAAGCAGCAGTTACAGATGCTTTTCTTCATATTAAAAGAAAGTAGAGTTCTCCTGCTTATATTGCGTAACACAACGTAACACAACTTCCTTCTTTCGGGTATCTGGGGGTGACGAAACATTTCTTTTTTACGTCCAATCTCTGGTAGTTTTATGACGCTTGTCAGAGAAAAGTCCCACAATGCAACAGCGAGACTCTGAATAATCAAATCTGACAAAAAAACAACTTCAATTGAACATAACTGCGCTGAAGATGATGATGATGCCTTCCCAGCATGCTCGTTGTCGCTCCTCCTGTGGAAGCCGAGCAGCTTAACGAGCAGAACATGAGCTAAACGCTCCGCTTGAGGATAATTAACGGGTTTTGTTTTGTCAGACGGGTCGTCTGCTCATCCAGAGGTTTACTGTGAGGAAACATCTGCTTCCATGGAGTCACTTGTTGAGGTCACAGACAGGTTTGATGACCCGCTGCATTTCATTGGGTGTTACTGCAGAGATCACCACCAACATGTGGAGGACTCTGGACCCAGAACACCAAAATAAAACAGATCCATGTTAAACTACCCTCAGCTCCTGGTTCTATGTTGGGAGTCGACTTGCAGCACAAAGACTTCACAGGGAGACTTTTTTTTTTAAAGCACATGGCGAATTAGTCACACTGCAGATGACCTACGGGTCATAACTTCATAAGTAGAATGTGCAGACAGACATGCAGGGAATCCAAAGAATGCATCATATGATGGACGTCTGATCTTAAATGTATGAACATATGATAGTCTATGAATAAATAAAAATAACCTGTTTGGACAGAAAGACACTTTTCTGAGAACCAGCAGACCAGATTCCGTTTAAAAACTCCCTGAAATGTATATAAACGTGTATGAATATTAATACATGAAATCATATGTTTAAGCAGCTCTACACACAGAAACTCTTTGGTTTAGCATGTTCGCTGCCAAGAGGAATTTGTAGTCGGTGTGCAAGAAAAAAATGTCAATACGTTTTTCTTGCACAATATTAATGCCGAACTTTGCAGCGAAGTGTGTTGTTTCTCTAAAGTAACTGTGACGTCAGAAGGAGCTCGTGAGTTTAGTTAAAAAGCAGAGGGACGATATCATTTTTCTTTGTGTTGTTTTGTTGTCACAGGAAGGGAAGACATGAAAAGACATGAAAGCAAACAGGAAGTCTGTGGCACACCTGTCCGGTGTCTCCACACCTTCAGCGCGAGGAAGAGGAGGAAGAGGAGGAGGAGGAGGAGGGGTCGAGCTTACCTTCTTTACTTCCTTCTCTATCTCCATGTTCGCGGTCGGTCAGAGAGAAGTTTCCTCGGTGGAGACGAAGTGAGCCGAAGAGCCGCCGGTAAGAAGAAACGGAGAGGACACGGCCCGCAGACACAGCGCACAGCCCGGCTCTCTCTCCGGGAGTTCCTCTCTCCGGAGGTCCTGTAAGCTCTGGAGTCAAGCTGGAAACAATCAGACAGGGTTTCCGGTCAGAGCTTTCAAAATAACCTACACATATTTATATAAAAATACAATTTTATATATGTATATATATATATATATATATATATATATATAAATAAAAATACAATTATATATATATATATATATATATATATATATATATATATATATATATATATATAGAGAGAGAGAGAGAGATATAGAGAGAGATATATAGAGAGAGAAAAGAGAGAAAAGAGAAGAGAGAGAGAAGAGAGAGAAGAGAGAGAGAGAGACCCAGTGAGTGGGTAGTGAGATGCTATAAAAGAGAGTGCTGGAGAGAGAGTTAATATTCATTAATTTACTTAACTTATTTTATTTATTTAATTATTTTATTTATTTGTTTTATTTGTTTTATTTGTTTTATTTTTATCTTTTACTTAAAAAAAAAAAAATATATATATATATATATATATATATATATATATATAATGTGTGGATATTTTAAATATTTTTTTGGAAGAAGTCAATGCTAAATTGACTCTTTTTTATTTTATTTTATTTGACATGTAGTTTCATGCAAGGTGCAAAACATGCTAAAGTTCATAGCAATTAGTGAACTGCTCATGTTTAGTTTGCAAAATATATTTAATGGCAATAGGTTTGAATTTTACTAACTTTAATTTAATTGACTACCACCACGTGGTCTTTTTTGGTCCTTGATTTTGAAGTTTCAGTTTCCTGACTTCCGGTTTCAGTTGACGTCATCTCTGGAGCTTGATGCTGCGCCCATATGGAGGTCCCGTTCACTTTTCATTGATTTCAAAGGGGGGCACTTCCGCTATGACAGATCTTCATATTGACCAATAGGAATAGAGAAAGTGGGCGCTGGAGCGCAGGACGACCAATCGGAGCGCAGAAGGGGCGTGTCCATGTCACACAAAGGATATGATACTGCTTTGACAGATTCAACCCGTTTTAGTGGGCTAAGATTTGCTGTTTTATCTACTTAAGAGTTGATTTTTTATTCTCCTTGTCATGATGTTGATTTTGTTGTGTTTAACGGAATATTGTAAAAAAAAAAAGAAAAATAAAAGAGAGAAAACCCCCAAAAACATAATGTTTTGCAGTATGCACATCTGAATTGGACACAGAGACACAAACAACACGCAACAGCTGTTTGTGATCTGATGTTTCTGGTATAATACAAATTATAACAGCTGTTTGTGATCTGATGTTTCTGGTATAATACAAGTTATAACAGCTGCGGTGTCGCCTCTGTGACAGGAAACATTGTGGTTAGCAACTTCCCCTTCGACCTGTGCTGCTGACAGGCTGATGGTGTGATGAGCGTTGATGTCGTCATTTCTTCTGCACTATCCAAAACTGAATTGAGCCTCATTGGGATGTTGCAACCTGCCTTTAATGTGTAGAGAATGTTAATTACACTGAATAACGATGGATATGATGTCTAAACATAAACCTGCTATCATTTGACCTTCAGTCTGACCTATTTGTTCTATTTGTGTGGCGGAGGTTGGGTGTTACAAAAAAAGATGGCCTCCATTTGCTGATTTGGGAATATAGATTTTCTTGTATTTACTAAATGAACATCATGCTGCATTGAAGAAGACTTGAAACTAGAGATTGAGACATAAACTCATGTTTACAATGTTTACTGAGGGAATACATCAAGAGAAGTAGAGTCATTTATATAGACTTCTATACAACCAGAGGAGTCTCCCCCTGGTGGTCAGGAGAGAGAATGCAGCTTTAACACATGAAGCATAGACTTCTATACAACCAGAGGAGTCACCCCCTGGTGGTCAGGAGAGAGAATGCAGCTTTAACACGTGAAGCATAGACTTCTATACAACCAGAGGAGTCACCCCCTGGTGGTCAGGAGAGAGAATGCAGCTTTAACACGTGAAGCATAGACTTCTATACAACCAGAGGAGTCACCCCCTGGTGGTCAGGAGAGAGAATGTAGCTTTAACACATGAAGCATAGACTTCTATACAACCAGAGGAGTCACCCCCTGGTGGTCAGGAGAGAGAATGCAGCTTTAACACATGAAGCATAGACTTCTATACAACCAGAGGAGTCACCCCTTGGTGGTCAGGAGAGAGAATGCAGCTTTAACACGTGAAGCATAGACTTCTATACAACCAGAGGAGTCACCCCTTGGTGGTCAGGAGAGAGAATGCAGCTTTAACACATGAAGCATAGACTTCTATACAACCAGAGGAGTCGCCCCCTGATGGTCAGTAGAGAGAATGCAGCTTTAACACATGAAGCATAGACTTCTATACAACCAGAGGAGTCACCCCCTGGTGGTCAGGAGAGAGAATGCAGCTTTAACACATGAAGCATAGACTTCTATACAACCAGAGGAGTCACCCCCTGGTGGTCAGGAGAGAGAATGCAGCTTTTAGACCCTTCAGCATCGGCTTCACATACATAAAATCCTGAGTAGCACGATGGCTAAACTGTGCAGCCCCTCCCACTTAACAAATATGTGTTGACAACGTGTTTCAGCAGAAAGAGATTGCACAAAAATAAGGAAGTTGAATGTTCTCAAAATGCTGTCTCATCGTGAGGAAGACAGACTCTAGACAGGTTTGTGGACGCGGACGGACACGCCTCTGCTTTACCGTAAGTCTCCTGTGAATCAGAAACTCTCCCGCAGGTGTTTTCCACACCTGCCTCTGGTCTCCTGTCTCTTTACTTTTCCTCTGCTGAGTCCTTATCAGCTGCGTTGCGCAACACGGACTTGCAGACTCTGGGCCGTGCGCCACAGTGGAGGACGATGAAGTAGTGACGAGGGTCCTGAGCGCCTCCTTCAGGTTACCGGTCTCAGGTGTGTGATGGACATGTTCTGATAAGGACATGATGGGGATAATTAGATTCCTCTTTTTTTTGTGTCCATTGCTCAAATTTGAAGCATTCTCATAACTTGATGTGACTTTTAAAAGTAGGAGGCACGTTTCCGCCTGAGAGGAGAGATTCCATCTTGAACCATCAACAGAGTTTATCATAGTTTTATCTTCTATCTTTCTTCTTAGAAACTGTAGATATTCTCCGAATTGTGTTGACAGGAAAAAAAAGTGGACACAGGAGAAAATATAGTGCTGAGATAAAAACTCATTCTGAAGGTCAGATGGCACAAAATACAAATAATTTAAAACCAGTGGCGGCTGGTGGCAGTTTCTTTTGGTAAGGTCATCTAATCCCAGTATGATTCAATGCAAACATGCTTTCAATATTTAACATTTATTCCAACACTTTGACATAATAAGGACATATTATTAATACAATACAGTATACATGTTTTACAGTTTTAAATTAAAACGTTACCATATTGGATAAAATGAAAGTAATCGCTCTATAAGAACATATATACATGTATATATGTATATATATATGTATATATATATATACATATATATATATATATATATGTATATATATATATATACATATATATATATATATATATATATGTATATATATATATATGTGGTCATGTTAGATCTGACCCAATGACTTCACATGAGCATAACTTTTATGTTTCCATTCCTCACAGTTATCTTGTGTCCTACATAGTTTAGTTTTATGTCTAACTTTAAAGGTGAGAAAGGTATTTATTCATTTTATTCTTTACTTAAAACATTCTTATTTTAATTGTGTATTTGTCATCCTAGTGATCAAAGTGTAAAAGGAAAAGCAAAGTAAAAGATTCTCTCTGAGAATTCAGATTTCTGTCTTGATGGAAATTGATCTGAACGCTCAACAGGATGTTTGTTTGTTTGTTTGTTTGTTTGTTTGTTTGTTTGTTTGTTTGTTTGTTTGTTTTTGCTTTGATTGTCTAGAATCTGTAGTGATGTTGTGAAGTAAATCAAATAATATTTGTCTTCTGTAAATCCTCTGGCTGCCAATAAAGAAGAAAGAAATAGACAACTACTTTATATACAAAATAATTGAAATATTGTCTAATTTCTAGCTTCTTAAATATGAGGTTTTGCCACTTTTCTCTGTTTTATATAATCATAAACTGTTTTATATAATCATAAACTGTTTTATATGATCATAAACTGTTTTATATGATCATAAACTGTTATATATAATCACAAACTGAATACATTTGGTGTTTTAGACAAAGCCAACACTTTCTTCTGAACCATCTCCTCGCTAAACAAAATAAAACTGCAGACAAACCAAACCCTGCAGACTGACACTGAACACACACACACACACACACACACACACACACACACACACACACACACACACACACACACACACACACACACACACACACACACGCCCTGTAAGCGCGCGTGGTGAAACCTCCCATGATGCAACTTGTCTTCTGCTATCTCCGGCGGGCCGTGTGAACGGGACCAGCCGTCCAGGTCGCCGGGGGTCGAACACGTGACCCTCCGGACTCATAAAGGCCTGTTTGGGCCCCGCAGGTTCACACATCAGGATGAAGCTGCTGCTCGCACTCGCCGCCCTGCTGGGGGCCGCTGTGGCCAAGGAGAGCTTTGAGGGGTAAGACCTGGAATATTTATATATATATATATATATATATATATATATATATATATATATATATATATATATATATATATACGTATATATATATATATATATATATATATATATGTATGTTTGAAACTAAAGGAAACCGTTGTCACCTTCCTAAAATAAGTAATTTTTTCAGGTTTTTCAAAAAAAGCAAAAAACTTGACCAAATGTAATATAGTGCACATCAGGCTTACTGTAATTATGTTATGATATTACTAATATTATGTTCCAGTGAGATTGCCATTGACAAAAATGCTAACTTAATTGCTAGCTTAAATGCTAGCTTCAAAATACCATTTTAAAAGTTTGTAAAATCGGCAAAATCAGACACTGAAGTCTTTTAAGACTTTACTCTGAAACCTTTTTATTCAGGAAAGCATTTTTTACCGTGTGTTGATTCATTGTCAGATATTAATTTGTCTTTTTCTTTAAATATAAAAACGTTATTATTAGGGGTTGCTTTAACCATGTTTTAACTGTTCTGTGGCTCTCTGAGTTTCTTCTGAAAGAAAAGTGCGTTTAAAAATGAAATGTTATTATGAATTATTATTATTATTATTATTAATAATAAACAAAAAGTCACACTCTTGACAGGCCGTTATACTACAGGGGTAGAATCACATGATTTTACCAGAGGAGAGCATTTAGTTACTTCAGGAAGGAGAGGGTCTGGTGAAGGACCTGCACTCGTCATCGTCGTCATGGTTTCAGCTCCAGTTGTACAACACAAGTCTTAGAGGAAGTTGAGGAGGAGCGTTGGTCTCGCTTCACCCCGTGAGACAACTTCCCCTCAAAGGATGTAAGACGTCGCTGTTCTCTCTCTTCTCTCTTTCAGCCATCAGGTGCTTCGCATCTCTGCAAAGGACGAGGTGCAGCTGTCGCTCATCAAGGACCTGGAGGCCATGGTGGAGTTTGAGGTCAGAGGTCGCCCACGAGCGCTCGTTCTGAACGACTTCTGCAATATGAAGAGGACTTAAATGCGTTGCGTCTGCTTCCAGCTGGACTTCTGGAGGGGCGTGAGCGACGTGGAGACTCCCGTGGACGTCAGGGTTCCCTTCCACAGCCTGCAGTCCGTCAAGATCCACCTGGAGAGCCTGGACCTGGACTACCAGATCATGATCCGAGACCTGCAGGTAGGTACCGGACCCGCAGACGCCGGGCTTCAGGTCTGAGGGCTGCGGGAGTCTGAAGCGTGTGCTTCTCCTCAGACGATGCTGGACGAGGAGCGGCGGGAGATGGAGGCCGCCGCTCGCGACGCCGAGCCCAGAAACACCGACAGCTTCGACTTCTCCAGGTACCACCCCATCAACGAGGTCAGTGCTCTGCAGGAACGGGGACGCCGAGGACCCGGAACATCTGTTTTGAAGGCCACGTGTCCCGAGAGACTGTAAATAATGACTTTGAGTCAAGTGTGTGGCAATATTCCTGCAACTAATAATCCTAATGTCGCGTCTGGGTTCAGATCTACAGCTTCCAGGACATGCTGGTGGCTGAGAACCCCAAGCTGGTCAGCAAGATCGTGATCGGGAAGAGCTACCAGGGCCGAGAGCTGAACGTGCTCAAGGTGAATCCACGACGACAAACAGATGGTGGTCATGAATACAAATAAATACAATTAAATAAACAAAAAAAATATTATGATAATAAAATAAAATAAATATTATGATAATAAAATAAAATAAATATTATGATAATAACATAATAAATTTTTTTGAAATAAAATAAAATTTAAAATGAAATAAAATAAAATAAAAAATGAACGACCACAAATAAAATGAATAAAATACATAAAATACATGAAATATTAAGATAATAAAATAAATAAAATAAATAAAATAAATAAAATAAATAAAATAAATAAAATAAATAAAATAAAATATTATGATAATAAATTAATATTATGATAATAACATAACATTTAAAATGAAATAAAATAAAAAATGAACGACCACAAATAAAATGAATAAAATAAAATACATAAAATATTAAGATAATAAAATAAATAAAATATTATGATAATAAAATAAATATTATGATAATAACATAATAAAAGAATTTGAAATAAAATACATTTAAAATGAAATAAAATAAAAATAAAAATGAACGAAAAACAAATAAAATAAAATACATAAAATATTAAGATAATAAAATAAATAAAATAAATAAAATAAATAAAATAAATAAAATAAATGTAAAATGAAATAAAATAAAAAATGAACGACCACAAATAAAAAATACATAAAATATTAAGATAATAAAATTAATAAAATAAATATTATGATAATAACATAATAAAATAATTTAAAATAAAATAAAATTTAAAATAAAATAAAAAATGAACGACCACAAATAAAATGAATAAAATACATAAAATATTAAGATAATGAAATAAATAAAATAAATAAAATAAATAAAATAAATAAAATAAATAAAATAAAATATGATAATAAATTAATATTATGATAATAACATAACATTTAAAATGAAATAAAATAAAAAATGAACGACCACAAATAAAATGAATAAAATAAAATACAGAAAATATTAAGATAATAAAATAAATAAAATATTATGATAATAAAATAAATATTATGATAATAACATAATAAAAGAATTTGAAATAAAATACATTTAAAATGAAATAAAATAAAAATAAAAATGAACGAAAAACAAATAAAATAAAATACATAAAATATTAAGATAATAAAATAAATAAAATAAATAAAATAAATAAAATAAATAAAATAAATAAAATAAATAAAATAAATGTAAAATGAAATAAAATAAAAAATGAACGACCACAAATAAAAAATACATAAAATATTAAGATAATAAAATTAATAAAATAAATATTATGATAATAACATAATAAAATAATTTAAAATAAAATAAAATTTCAAATGAAATAAAAAATGAACGACCACAAATAGAATGTGGATATGTTGAGCGCTTGCTTGAGCAAAGTTAAGATATTTCTTTGTTGTATGTTAAATAACAACAAATAAAAGTCTCCTCGTTGTTTTGACTGCTTTCCTTTCCCGTAGTTCAGCACCGGTGGAACCAACCGTCCCGCCATCTGGATCGACACCGGCATCCACTCCAGAGAGTGGGTCACTCAGGCCAGCGGCACCTGGTTCGCCAAAAAGGTGCTTTGAACAATTCTCCCATCGTTAGATTTCTTCTTCTTCTTCTTCTTCTTCTTCTTCTTCTTCTTCTTCTTCTTCTTCTTCTTCTTCTTCTTCTTCTTCTTCTTCTCACCACTAACTGAATCATCGTGTTCTTGACATTGCGAGTAGATTGTGAGCGACTACGGACGTGACCCCGCCGTCACCGCCATCCTCAACAAGATGGACATCTTCGTGGAGATCGTGACCAACCCGGACGGCTACTACTACACCCACAACTCTGTGAGTCTCAGTGCCGGGATCCCTTTTGATCATTCAGATAGTCAGTACCTTTTCAAAAGCTTTCTCCACCCTGGTTCTGGTCCCAAAGTCGTCGCGACTCGAGCGATGAGAGTCTTTCAGACGTTGATAAGTTCATGCAGTGATACTAGAACCCTTCAGGTGCATCCGTTATACTAGAACCCTTCAGGTGCATCCGTTATACTAGAACCCTTCAGGTGCACCCGTTATACTAGAACCCTTCAGGTGCATCCGTTATACTAGAACCCTTCAGGTGCATCCGTTATACTAGAACCCTTCAGGTGCATCCGTTATACTAGAACCCTTCAGGTGCATCCGTTATACTAGAACCCTTCAGGTGCATCCATTATACTAGAACCCTTCAGGTGCATCCGTTATACTAGAACCCTTCGGGTGCACCCGTTATACTAGAACCCTTCAGGTGCATCCGTTATACTAGAACCCTTCAGGTGCATCCATTATACTAGAACCCTTCAGGTGCATCCGTTATACTAGAACCCTTCAGGTGCATCCGTTATACTAGAACCCTTCAGGTGCATCCGTTATACTAGAACCCTTCAGGTGCATCCGTTATACTAGAACCCTTCGGGTGCACCCGTTATACTAGAACCCTTCAGGTGCATCCGTTATACTAGAACCCTTCAGGTGCATCCATTATACTAGAACCCTTCAGGTGCATCCGTTATACTAGAACCCTTCAGGTGCATCCGTTATACTAGAACCCTTCAGGTGCATCCGTTATACTAGAACCCTTCAGGTGCATTCGTGATACTAGAACCCTTCAGGTGCATCCGTGATACTAGAACCCTTCAGGTGCATCCGTGATACTAGAACCCTTCAGGTGCATCCGTTATACTAGAACCCTTCAGGTGCATCCGTTATACTAGAACCCTTCAGGTGCGTCCGTTATACTAGAACCCTTCAGGTGCATCCGTTATACTAGAACCCTTCAGGTGCATCCGTTATACTAGAACCCTTCAGGTGCGTCCGTTATACTAGACCCCTTCAGGTGCATCCGTTATACTAGAACCCTTCAGGTGCATCCGTTATACTAGAACCCTTCAGGTGCGTCCGTTATACTAGACCCCTTCAGGTGCATCCATTATACTAGAACCCTTCAGGTGCATCCGTGATACTAGAACCCTTCAGGTGCATCCGTTATACTAGAACCCTTCAGGTGCACCCGTTATACTAGAACCCTTCAGGTGCATCCGTTATACTAGAACCCTTCAGGTGCATCCGTGATACTAGAACCCTTCAGGTGCATCCGTTATACAGGTGATACTAGAACCCTTCAGGTGCATCCGTTATACTAGAACCCTTCAGGTGCGTCCGTTATACTAGAACCCTTCAGGTGCATCCGTTATACTAGAACCCTTCAGGTGCATCCGTTATACTAGAACCCTTCAGGTGCATCCGTTATACTAGAACCCTTCAGGTGCATCCGTTATACTAGAACCCTTCAGGTGCATCCGTTATACAGGTGATACTAGAACCCTTCAGGTGCATCCGTTACCTCGACCCGGTCGGGACGCAGACAGGAACTAGTAGCTAGTAACTGGCGAGGTGATGATGTAACGCACGCAGTGGTTTAAAAGCGACTTGTGACGATGCTTCCAGAACCGGATGTGGCGTAAGACCAGGAAGCCCAACCCCGGCTCCAGCTGCGTGGGAGTCGACCCCAACAGGAACTGGGACTCTGGCTTTGGAGGTAAAGTACGGGCCTCTGCAGCTGAAATGAACCAAAATGCACCAGGACCCTCTTTCTGAAACTCCAAACCTTCCGGCAACAGTGATTATCAATGAGGTGTTTGTGTTGTAATGGGTTTGTTTTACAATCGTCAATAATGGGGTTGACTTTTAAATCGTGCTCTCAAATCTCACTCTACATTTATGTCTTTATAATATTGCACTTTTTTGATTAATTGTCTTGTATATTTGCAAGTTTTGTATTATTATTGTATGTGTACAATGACCTAATATGCCCTGAAAAAGCTCTTTTTTTGTGTTTCATTTAAAAGAATGAATGAATGAATATATACTTTATTAATCCCCAAGGGGAGATTTGGTGTCGAGTAGCAGCAATTTACAGACAAAAAATAAGATATAAAAACAGCAGGGATGAAAGATATATACAATAATAATACTAATAAAAATTAAATAAAATAGCTGGGATGAAAGAAAAAAGAACAGAGTATTAATTTAGGAAATAAATTAAATAAACTTGACTTAAACAGTAGAAGTGCAAAAGTGCAAGTATGTATGTGTATATTAAGTGTGTGAGGTGTAAATAAATAAACAAACAATAACAAACAATAGGGGAGTGCAAAAATGCAAATTGTGTATGTGAAGTGTAGATAACCATAAACATGTACAGTCAGAATTAATTGGATCTGTATTTAATACGACTTTTTAGTGACATTCATTGACACACAGTGGCTTTAAACAGAAGGTTTATATACACTAGATGATCACTGCATGTCCTGCGTTTGTCCCTTAGTATCGTATGGAGCGTATTTCTCAGGATTTATCTCCTCTGCAGGACCCGGCGCCAGCGGGAACCCCTGCTCCGAGACCTACCGCGGCCCCCAGGCCCACTCCGAGTCCGAGGTCAGGTCCATCGTGAACTTCGTGAAGTCCCACGGGAACTTCCAGGCCTTCGTCTCCATCCACTCGTACTCCCAGATGCTCCTGTACCCCTTCGGCTACACCCGGACGCCCGCCAGGGACCAGGCGGAGCTGGTACCCGCCTCCCCCTCTGCCTTGCACCACTTCTTTTGATCTTAAAAAGAAATACCCATAAATAAATAGACGTTATTGAGCGGTTGCGGTCGTCTCTTCCCACAGCACAACCTGGCTAAGAAGGCCATCACCGACCTGGCCTCGCTGTACGGCACCAGATACCGATACGGCAGCATCATCAACACCATCTGTGAGTGTTCCACCTCCACTTCATTCAAGTTTTACTATGAAACTCGTCACATGCATTCAGTCTTCTTTAACCCGAGAACACCAACCGAGCCATTTCTGTTTTGTTATTTTCATTGTGTCGCGTGAGTCTTTGTGTAGCTTCATGCTGCTCAGACGTTAGTGAAGGTGGGCGTGTCTTAGTGAAGGTGGGCGTGTCTTGGTGAAGGTGGGCGTGTCTTCCTGCTCCGATCTCTGGTTTTTCTACAGGCTGTTCGGTGATTTTCACCCGACGTTAGTGATGGTGTGACTATTTTTTACTGATGGGTTTTAACATTAACTTTTAATATTAATTAACTTTTCCTTCACATAACAAGACTCACGTGTCCCAGGAACATGTGGACCAAATAATAAGCTCCTTTATTTATATTTTTTATCATGTTTTATTGACGATTCCCTAATTTTTCACCCGATTTTGAGTCTTTTTTCAGGATCTCCTCGTGATACCTGTTTATGGTTTTATGAGAAGTTCTACAGGGTAAAATAAAAGAAGAGTACTTCAAGAGTACTTCAAAAGTCGGGTGCAATTCACCCGACTTTAGTGATAGTGTGACTATTTTTAACGTTAGTGTTCCAGGGTTAAACACAGGAAACGTCTCAGTTTCTACCCAAAACTACTTGGTTAGGTTCAGGAAAGGCGTGGGATTCGTCGTTAGGTTTAACCTCTTTACCCTTAAGCCCCTCGGCGCCCATTATCGGACAGGAAAAGAGGAAAATAAGTCAAGTGACGTTTCCTAAAGGATCTCCAGAACCACAACGTTGATTAACTTCATTTAAATTGCTGAAATCCAGTAAAGCCTTGTGGGAAGAGTTCTATCAGAACAGAAATAATTAAACTTACCGTTAAGTTTATGTAATTAAACCCTGCAACATCGCCGCCGAAACGCTTTACAAAGGATTTCAATAACGACGCCTCTTTGTAACCCTGCGAGCTTGTTGGAGTCTAGAATGCAAAAATATTCATTCATCTCTGGATTTTAGTCCCTGAAAAACCAGAGTGCACCCGGACTGTTTCTTTTTCCTACTTCCCTCGTTGCGTTTTCGACTCTGGAGGCTTCTGTGAAGGCGGGCGGTTTCTTAGACCGCGTCACACGTCTTCGTCAGAGCTTTATGCAAATGTTCTTACCCAGCATGCCCCAAACAAATGGTGAGAAGGCAAAAAGCTTCTAATTTTTAAATTTTTGAACCGAACGACACAGTTTTTTGACTTTCTACCAAAAACTACTTGGTTAGGTTCAGGAAACGGGCGTCGAATTCGTAGTTAGGTTTAAGGCAAGAAACCGACTTAGTTAGGGTTTAGGAAAAGATCGTCGTTTTGGTGAAAGTGAGTCAGCATTTTTACACTTCCTGCTGCCTCATCTTGAATGAATGCTTACATTATTTTTTAATAATGATTGTATTTGTGCTTCAACAAACA
>JBAMJR010000297.1:0-15000 GCA_038501785.1 Myoxocephalus aenaeus | reverse complement strand
TAGATATTTATTTTGTTTACGTTAATAAGTAGGCACTAATGCACAATTAGGTATCCAGTGTAAGAGAATAAGGAATGAGTCGAGGTCAGTCGGTGTTCATGAAGCGAGAGAAAACCAAAGAGGATAAAACATGTTTTATGTTCCTTTAGCTAAACTTATTGAAGGCCGGACGGCCGTAAGCACGGCTTCAGGGAGGTGATGGACCTCATCGGTCGGCCAGCGGGACGCACCACTCCTACAGCCTCTGGGTTCTGGTTTGGTAAAGCAGGAGAGGGATGGATCTCCAGCGAACGTGAAACCGGAGCCTCTGGGAGAAAGACGTGAGGTTCACCCCCAGCGCGGCACTACTTTCTCTCTCCATCTGCCGTTACAGAGACCACAGGTGGAGTTTCACCCCCAGGGGAGAGGAGGCCACGCTGCGATGAAGAGGAGGGTAGATACAGACGTGAGGTGTGGGGTTACAGGTGCTGGTGGTTGTTGGGCGCTGAGTGTAACTGAGCATGAGACGCAGTGAAAGGAGTTAAAGTGCCACACGGAGGTCTTCTTACTTAACTTACCGTACTTTTCGGGTTATAAGCCGCTACTACCTTCGGTCAGTGTCCCCGTTAGCTCCCCGCTGTAGCCAGCTGGGGCTCCTGCTAGCGCTCCGTCACTTCCCCGCTAACTTCCGCTAGCTCCCTGAAAACCACCGAAGGTAGCGGGACCAGGCTCGACACCCGACTTGGGCAGAGGGGACGCGGGCAGTAGCAGCAGCAGCGGGCGGTAGCAGCAGAAGCGCTAGCTAGCAGCGCTACTAGCTTGCTACAGCGGGGACACTGATCAGCCGTAGGAGCGGCTTGTAACCCGAAAAGTACGGTAACTTAGTAGTTCTGAGCCATGATGATGAATATTGGTCGTATTTGGCCGGATTTTGAGATAAAATAATTCTGCCTCCGCGCGGAAAAAAATGGCGGTAAATGTGAGTTCAGCTCAATTACTACAGACCACGACGTGAACAGTGTTCCCTGAGTAACAAGGACACCGTTTCTGGGGTATTTTCCAAAAAACGACTGCTTGATATTTATCGGCCGTTTAAAACCGACCCCGTGATGGACGCTGATGTCACAATGGACTTCCTGTCTGGTTGTAAACACGCACTGAAAGACCGGGGTGACCCACACCACGAGGCGCTCAGCACCTTAACAGGGTGGACCGGGCGGTGGGGCAGACCTCCCCGGCGTCGCCCTCGTCCGGGCGGCCCGAGCGCGGCGACGCCCGCGTGGAGCCGTTGGTGCGGTCGGACGGGAGCTCGAGGTCGGCGTCGGACGCCGCGGACCCGTCTGCGAGACAACGGAAGAAACCAATACAATTACAGCGCCAATTAAGCAGGAAGTGAATGAAGACGGCGCTCCGCTAAGTTACCTTCTGGGCCGCGGAGGTCGCCGTCAAACTCGCTTTCGTTCAGGTCGGACACGGAGGCGACCTGAAGAACCTGGCGTGGAAAAGAAAAATTTGGGAATCTAAGAGGAGTGAGCTTTGGAAGAAATACAAAATAAAAGCAAAGAAATTGGAAGTGAGAGTGCAAAGAGAGCGGTGACCTGGAGTCTGAAGGTCACAAGCTAAGCTAATAGCTAAACTATATTCATCAATTATTAATCGCTGCATCTCTCACTGCGTTCTTTCCATCTTCTCTGAAACAGAAACGTTAATAAATGCATTGATGCTCACCAGTTGTGCGAACGTTGTCACCTTCAGCCGCTTGAAGATCTCATCTTTCCGATATCTGTAATCTGAAAACCAAAGAGGTGGAGAAGGAACATGAGCGTACGTTTAGGGTCTCATTCAGAGCTGAAGGTACCGGCTCTCTTCAAGGCTCAGACCCTTATTTTGTGTGAGTTTAACACCATTCAGCGCCAACGGACTCAACGGGGGTCAAAGGGTCAAAGGGTCAAAGCGGGTCGGAAGGAAGCTCAACTGGTGGTTTTATGAATGCAATTCTTCTTTATACACATGAGCAACATTCCCCAGAATCAACCTCAGACTTAAAACACATGTGAGGTGTTTGAGTGCATTAAGTGAATGAGTTACTCACTTTTTTTAATCTCCTCCAGCTTCTCCAGATACTTTGAGAGGCTGCATCCTATATTATATAAAACATGACACCACAGTAGAGCATTCACTCATCATTCCAGTCATAAACAACGTGAGATAGTAAGCTGGTTAAAGGATGAGAAACCTGTGTCCAGCCTGGTTTTGACATGTTGGTACTTTTCGTTTTTCGGGATCCTTTTCTTCATGTACTAGAAGGAGCAGAGAGCCGTGAGTTAGCCGCTAGGTATCGTGACGTCACCGTGCCAGCGTCACGGAGGGAGCTCGGTTACCGTAACCAGCTAGTTAACTCCAACACTGGCCTAGTTAACTAGTCAGCGGGTCAAGTAAAGGATGAAAACGTTACCTGGACGCTGCCGATGCCTCGACTGAGCGACATCTTTTCAAAAAGTGAAATACACAAACGTCAACTGTCCGCGCTTTACAATCTCGCCGCTGATTCGTCAGCGCTGTTCGCGCGGGCCAATCAGAGGCGCCGATACTCCGCCGAAGGGCGGAGCGTCATATGATACGGCTTGGCTAGTTGCTTAGCAGCGAGAGACGCGCGCCACCGTAGGGACGTGCCGCATTCAGGCTCACGTAGTAATAATCGAAATAATTTAGTTTGGGGTAGTTAACGTTTTATAAGTTGACAAAAAGTTCGTTGACAGCAGCCTGGACGTGTTCAAAGTCACATATACTACATTGTATAGCTGTCAGTCACTAAACACTGACCTAATATTCATGTTTTGTTTTGTTAATTTGAGTTTGTACTTGAATTCACTATTTTTTACTGCGGGTCTTTCTGTACACGGAACCCTCATTAAAAAGATGTACTGCCAAACTTTTAAGTTTCCCACTGAAGTTCAGTTACTATACTTACAACTTGAATGTTGTCGCGAATGGTATTTTTAACTAGTGAATGGAATATTTACATCGGGTGGTCGAATCTACACGTTTTCAGTCGCTCCGTGAACGCAGCACCAACTCTCTCCGGCTGCTGCATGATCAAACCGCAGGTGTTGCCACAGTTATACAGGTGGAATCACCGTTATTGTACACCAGCTGTTTGCTTGTATACCTTATGCAAACACACAACTCGGTATGAATTCATTCCAAGTTAATACAAGCAGTCAGTCAAGGCTGGCTGCCGGACTATCGAGCGGAGCATCGGGCTCTCCGGGCTCGACTGGTCGGGTCTGAGGCGGCTCTGCAGAAGGCGCTCTGTTTGACGGAGAGCTGCAGAGCAGCGGGCTCTCCCTCTGACAACCCCGCTCTCTAATGCCCGCTATGGCGTCTGTTATGGTGAGTGTGTTTTTGACAATACTTTCTTGTTTATAGTTGAGTATAAACGTGTTTTACTCGCTGCCAATAGTCGCTGAGTTCTCAAGTCAGCTGCTGCGTCTCCGCTAAGAGGATTTGCTGAGTGGCGGTCAACACACACGTCGGTCCTCCTCCTGTTACGTTGTTACACACGAAGTAGACCTGTTTGTTATAACTTGTTTTGTTGTTGTTGTTGTTGTTGTTTTTTAGCGCTTGAAGTTGTTGCACATTGTAATGTCTCTTTTAATGCGTTTCCTGAACGCAACCAAGCGCCGCTGACGCTATCCCACAGGGAGTTCTTGCCCTCCAGTACTAGACACACACACACACACACACACACACACACACACACACACACACACACACACACACTTGTTGTTGTTTTGTAGTGCTTGAAGTTGTTGCACATTGTTTAATGCGTTTCCTGAACGCAACCAAGCGCTGACGTTATCCCACAGGGAGTTCTTGCCCTCCAGTACACACACACACACACACACACACACACACACACACACACACACACACACACACACACACACACACACACACGGTTTAAACAGTTAAATAAGTGCAGTTTTTTTTCATGCTATCCTTCCCCACACCTTTTCCCCCCAACTTCATGTAAGATATAACAATACAACATTGCAAACCATTCCGTATGAGTGTGTGTGTGTGTGTGTGTGTGTGTGTGTGTGTGCGTGTGGTGAGGACTGACTCTGCGTGTCCGTTGCAGGAGGACCCGGCCCTCGAGAGACACTTCAAGGGCCACAAAGAGGCCGTCACCTGTGCAGACTTCAGCCCCAGCTGCAAACAGCTGGGTAACTCTCCCCTTGACCTTTTGGTGACATTTAAAGCAGAGACTGTTGTTTAGGATACCTTCTGGGGACCAAGCAGTGTGCGGTCTGTTCTTGGCTTTTCTTTCACATGAGACGTGTTAAAAACGCCTGTCCCCGTGTCCCCCGTGTCCCCGCAGCCTCGGGGTCGCTGGACAGGAGCCTGATGGTGTGGAACCTGGCTCCCAAGGCCAGGGCTTTCCGCTACGTGGGCCACCGGGACGCCGTCACCGCGGTGCAGTTCTCCCCGTGCGGCGGCCTGCTGGCCTCGTCCTCCACGGACAGGACGGTCCGGCTGTGGACGCCGTCCACGTAGGCGGCGCTTCTTTTGTCCTCGCTTTGAATCCGGACCTCTGGGGGCAGATGGGGTTCATATCAGTTGTGTTTAAGGTTCAATATGAGAGAAGCTTATTCATCTCAAAAGGAAGAATAATAAGAAAACATACAAATAATGGAGTAATCATCATTAAGTGTAAATTACACAGCACTGCAAAATTAAATATAAATAAGAGAAAATATAGAAAGTAGAACAGTTACATTGTGCATCATATTGAGTAACATTGCACATAATATAATGAAATGTAATACTGCACGAGGTTAAAAAAAACTAATATTGCACACATATATATATATATATATATATATATACATGTATATGTGTCTATTCTACGTCTATTCCCATTGTAATTACATGTTTATTCCGCATCTATTCCCAGTGTAATTCAGTGTATATTCCATGTCTATTCGTGTCTATTCCCAGTTTATTCCCAGTGTAATTGCACATCTATTCCATGTCTATTCCCAGTTTATTCCCAGTGTAATTGCACATCTATTCCGCATCTATTCCCAGTTTATTCCCAGTGTAATTGCACATCTATTCCATGTCTATTCCCGGTGTAATTCTGCATCTATTCCCGGTGTAATTCTGCATCTATTCCCGGTGTAATTCTGCATCTATTCCCGGTGTAATTCTGCATCTATTCCCGGTGTAATTCTGCATCTATTCCCAGTGTAATTCTGCATCTATTCCCAGTGTAATTCTGCATCTATTCCCAGTGTAATTCTGCATCTATTCCCAGTGTAATTCTGCATCTATTCCCAGTGTAATTCTGCATCTATTCCCGGTGTAATTCTGCATCTATTCCCAGTGTAATTCTGCATCTATTCCCAGTGTAATTCTGCATCTATTCCCGGTGTAATTCTGCATCTATTCCCAGTGTAATTCTGCATCTATTCCCGGTGTAATTCTGCATCTATTCCCGGTGTAATTCTGCATCTATTCCCGGTGTAATTCTGCATCTATTCCCGGTGTAATTCTGCATCTATTCCCGGTGTAATTCTGCATCTATTCCCGGTGTAATTCTGCATCTATTCCCGGTGTAATTCTGCATCTATTCCCGGTGTAATTCTGCATCTATTCCCGGTGTAATTCTGCATCTATTCCCAGTGTAATTCTGCATCTATTCCCAGTGTAATTCTGCATCTATTCCCAGTGTAATTCTGCATCTATTCCCAGTGTAATTCTGCATCTATTCCCGGTGTAATTCTGCATCTATTCCCAGTGTAATTCTGCATCTATTCCCAGTGTAATTCTGCATCTATTCCCAGTGTAATTCTGCATCTATTCCCGGTGTAATTCTGCATCTATTCCCAGTGTAATTCTGCATCTATTCCCGGTGTAATTCTGCATCTATTCCCGGTGTAATTCTGCATCTATTCCCGGTGTAATTCTGCATCTATTCCCGGTGTAATTCTGCATCTATTCCCGGTGTAATTCTGCATCTATTCCCGGTGTAATTCTGCATCTATTCCCGGTGTAATTCTGCATCTATTCCCGGTGTAATTCTGCATCTATTCCCGGTGTAATTCTGCATCTATTCCCAGTGTAATTCTGCATCTATTCCCAGTGTAATTCTGCATCTATTCCCAGTGTAATTCTGCATCTATTCCCAGTGTAATTCTGCATCTATTCCCGGTGTAATTCTGCATCTATTCCCGGTGTAATTCTGCATCTATTCCCGGTGTAATTCTGCATCTATTCCCGGTGTAATTCTGCATCTATTCCCGGTGTAATTCTGCATCTATTCCCGGTGTAATTCTGCATCTATTCCCGGTGTAATTCTGCATCTATTCCCAGTGTAATTCTGCATCTATTCCCGGTGTAATTCTGCATCTATTCCCGGTGTAATTCTGCATCTATTCCCAGTGTAATTCTGCATCTATTCCCGGTGTAATTCTGCATCTATTCCCGGTGTAATTCCGCATCTATTCCCGGTGTAATTCTGCATCTATTCCCGGTGTAATCCCCGTCTGCGCTCCACAGGAAAGCAGAGTCTTCCGTGTTCACGGCCCACTCGGCCGCCGTGCGCAGCGTCTCCTTCTCCCCCGACGGCCGCAGTCTGGCGACGGCGTCCGACGACCAGAGCGTGAAGGTGTGGAGCGTCCAGCGGCGGCGCCTCCTCTACGCGCTCAGCCAGCACACCCACCGGGTGCGCTGCGCCAGGTACCGGCCCGCCGCACAGACACCGGTCCCTCCGCACGCAGAGGCCTAGATGATTTGTTTTGGGTCTGCAGGTTCTCCCCGGACGGCCGTCTGATCGCGTCCTGCGGAGACGACCGCACCGTCCGGCTGTGGGACGCGTCCACCAAACACTGCGTCAACTGTTTCACCGACGCCGCGGGGTGAGTCCTCAGGGTGACGTCATCTTCTGAACCAAACAGTGTTTCTCTGTGGAAGTAATTGTACTTTATATATTTCCCATTAGTACATTTCACAAGAGCAGCTGGGTGATGTAGTTTCTGATTTCAGGTCCTAAAATATTACAACTAAAAGTTAGGAAAGGCGTTAAATTACAAGTTGAGCTAGTGGAGTCAGTACCTTTCCTCTCCCATAGAGGGCGGTGTTGTCTGTTGTTAACTGCTGCCGGTCACTTTGAGTGTTTTTTTTCTTCTTCTCCCAGATCGGTAACGTCTGTCGGCTTCAACTCCAGCGGCTCCTGCATCGCCTCCTCTGGAGCCGACAGCTCCCTGAAGATCTGGGATCTACGCTCCAACAAGCTGCTGCAGCATTACCACGGTCTCACACACACACACACACACACGCACACACACACACACACGCACACGCACACACACACACACACACACATTAACAGGGATGTTTCAGGTGGTGACTGTATCTCCCTTACTGTGTGTGTGTGTGTGTGTGTGTGTGTGTGTGTGTGTGTGTGTGTGTGTGTGTGTGTGTGTGTGTGTGTGTGTGTGTGTGTGTGTGTGTGTGTGTGTGTGTGTGTCAGTCCACTCCTCAGGAATCAACAGCTTCTGCTTCCACCCGTCCAACAACTTCCTGATCAGCGGCTCCAGTGACGGAACCGTGAAGATCCTGGACCTGCTGGAGGGCCGGCTCATCTACACACTGCACGCACACACGGTGAGACACACACACACACACACAGTGAGAGACACACACACACACACACACACACACGGTGAGACACACACACACACACACAGTGAGAGACACACACACGGTGAGACACACACACACACACACAGTGAGAGACACACACACGGTGAGAGACACACACACGGTGAGAGACACACACACACACACAGTGAGAGACACACACACACACACACGGTGAGAGACACACACACACACACGGTGAGAGACACACACACACGGTGAGAGACACACACACACACGGTGAGAGACACACACACACACGGTGAGAGACACACACACACGGTGAGAGACACACACACGGTGAGAGACACACACACACACACACACACACACACACGGTGAGAGACACACGCACACGGTGAGAGACACACACGCACACGGTGAGAGACACACACACACGGTGAGAGACACACACACGGTGAGAGACACACACACACACACACACGGTGAGAGACACACGCACACGGTGAGAGACACACACACACACGGTGAGACACACACACACACGGTGAGAGACACACACACACACGGTGAGAGACACACACACACACGGTGAGAGACACACACACACGGTGAGAGACACACACACGGTGAGAGACACACACACGGTGAGAGACACACACACACACACACACACACACGGTGAGAGACACACGCACACGGTGAGAGACACACACACACACGGTGAGAGACACACACACACACGGTGAGAGACACACACGCACACACACGGTGAGAGACACACACACACGGTGAGAGAGACACACACACACACACGCGCGGTGAGAGACACACACACACACACACGGTGAGAGACACACACACACACACACGGTGAGAGACACACGCACACACACACACGGTGTGAGAGATTTATATAGACTTCTATACAACCATAATAGTCACTCCCTGGTGGTCAGGAGAGAGAATGCAGCTTTAACACATGAAGCATAGACTTCTATACAACCAGAGCAGTCGCCCCCTGGTGGTCAGCAGAGAGAATGCAGCTCTAACTCATGAAGCATAGACTTCTATACAACCAGAGGAGTCGCCCCCTGGTGGTCAGGAGAGAGAATGCAGCTTTAACACATGAAGCATAGACTTCTATACAACCAGAGGAGTCGCCCCCTGGTGGTCAGGAGAGAGAATGCAGCTTTAACACATGAAGCATAGACTTCTATACAACCAGAGGAGTCGCCCCCTGGTGGTCAGGAGAGAGAATGCAGCTTTAACACATGAAGCATATACTTCTATACAACCAGAGGAGTCGCCCCCTGGTGGTCAGGAGAGAGAATGCAGCTTTAACACATGAAGCATAGACTTCTATACAACCAGAGGAGTCGCCCCCTGGTGGTCAGGAGAGAGAATGCAGCTTTAACACATGAAGCATAGACTTCTATACAACCAGAGGAGTCGCCCCCTGGTGGTCAGTAGAGATAATGCAGCTTTAACACATGAAGCATAGACTTCTATACAACCAGAGGAGTCGCCCCCTGGTGGTCAGGAGAGAGAATGCAGCTTTAACACATGAAGCATAGACTTCTATACAACCAGAGGAGTCGCCCCCTGGTGGTCAGGAGAGAGAATGCAGCTTTAACACATGAAGCATAGACTTCTATACAACCAGAGGAGTCGCCCCCTGGTGGTCAGTAGAGATAATGCAGCTTTAACACATGAAGCATAGACTTCTATACAACCAGAGGAGTCGCCCCCTGGTGGTCAGGAGAGAGAATGCAGCTTTAACACATGAAGCATAGACTTCTATACAACCAGAGGAGTCGCCCCCTGGTGGTCAGGAGAGAGAATGCAGCTTTAACACATGAAGCATAGACTTCTATACAACCAGAGGAGTCGCCCCCTGGTGGTCAGGAGAGAGAATGCAGCTTTAACACATGAAGCATAGACTTCTATACAACCAGAGGAGTCGCCCCCTGGTGGTCAGGAGAGAGAATGCAGCTTTAACACATGAATCATAGACTTCTATACAACCAGAGGAGTCGCCCCCTGGTGGTCAGGAGAGAGAATGCAGCTTTAACACATGAAGCATAGACTTCTATACAACCAGAGGAGTCGCCCCCTGGTGGTCAGTAGAGAGAATGCAGCTTTAACACATGAAGCATAGACTTCTATACAACCAGAGGAGTCGCCCCCTGGTGGTCAGGAGACAGAATGCAGCTTTAACACAGTTAACAGTTGTTTGGCTTCGTCCTTGGTGAGGTTTGTTTTCGTGATGTTTTGTATTATTTCTTGCTGCCTTTGTGTTTCAGGGCGCTGTGAACACGGCCGTGTTTTCCAGGGCAGGACAGCTCTTCGCCTCTGGGGGCGCCGACGCTCAGGTTCACCAACACTTCACTGACTTTGAGGTCACTTCTCTTTATTGTCGTCCTCTGCAGTAGTGAACTGTGCTCCTCCTCTCCCTGCAGGTTCTGATGTGGAGGACAAACTTCGACACCCGGTCCTACCAGGACGTCCTGCAGCAACACGGCCGGCGCTCCACCCCGGAGCCGGCGCCCCACCTGACCGACATCCACCCCAGAGCGCCCCACCTGCACCGCCCGGCGCCGGCGGCCATTCAGGTGCGTTCAGGACCCCGCGCTGTGACGCAGCAGCTCCTCTGTGTGTTCCCGCCGCGTGAAGAAGACTTTCCTGTCCTCACAGATCCGTCCGGCGGTGGCCGACACTCAGTCCACGGATCCCCACGTCGTGGAGCTCGGCCAATCGGTGCACGGCGCCACGGTAAGCCGCCGCCCTCGTGTTGCGTAACGGCAAAAATCGCCTCCAAAAAAAGTCTCTCTCTGGAAATCCAAACTCAATTTTATTCATAGAGCGGTTGAGCAAAGGGCGGTGCCATCAACTGTAGCAAATATATATTAAAAAAACATGATAATAATATTATTAAACAATGCAACCAGTGGGAAAATGGATGCTGGCGCAAAGAAACAACAACAACAACAACAACAACAACAACAACACACGTCGGTACACAGAGGGCTCTGCAGGAATGTTTACAGAGACACTGAATAATGTGGTGCATTTGTTGATGTTATTGTCATCATCATAGATGTTTTAATAGGTTCACATCATTTAAACAGTGGCAGATGTGTGTGGGATTTAAACAAGAACAAAAATATATACAGTATATTGAGAGCGTGTTGGTTCCTCACACGGCCACCAGGGGGCGGTGCAGACCTGTTCATTCACAGTGATTTCAGGTGGAAGGCTTTGCTCTTTAATTAAAATAAAGGAACTCTGCAGCGTCGAACATGTCAGCGTTTCAAAATGCATTTGTTTCAAATGTCGTCGTCATTTTCAGCCAAACTTTTGGTTTGTATCGTATTTTTCACTAAACCTCACCACGTAGCTCTGGAGTCTGTTTTGTTTCAGGTCACAGTGTTAAACTTTATGTTTTAATAAACTTTATGTTTTAATAAACTGTAGAACTAAAAGTACAGTAACGGGACGATGTTCATTCTGCGTTGTGATGTCTTAGAAAACAACAACACATTATTCTATGACTGAATATATTGAAATAACAAATATCAGTTTCTATAAAAGACACAATTATGAATCATTCATTCATTTAGAACCTCAAGAATGTTTTTCTCTTTGTTGCCACTAAAGACTGCAGCCAGCATCAGATTTCCTCTCCTTGCCTCCTCCCTCTTCCCTCCTTCCCTCCTTCCCTCCTTCCCTCCTCACTCCTCACTCCTCACTCCTTCCTCCCTCCTTCCCTCCTTCCCTCCTTCCCTCCTCCCTCCTCACTCCTCACTCCTCACTCCTCCCTCCTCACTCCTCACTCCTTCCTCCCTCCTTCCCTCCTCCCTCCTTCCCTCCTCCCTCCTCCCTCTCTGCGTAGCTGGAAGATCCTCTCCCTGCATGAATCACCCAAATGTGCCTGAATGAAAAGAGGAGAGAGGGAGGGAGAAGGAGAGGGAGAAGGAGAGGGAGAAGGAGAGGGAGAAGGAGAGGGAGAAGGAGAGGGAGAGGGAGAAGGAGAAGGAGAGGGAGAGGGAGGGAGAGGGAGAAGGAGAGGGAGAAGGAGAGGGAGAGGGAGAAGGAGAAGGAGAGGGAGAAGGAGAGGGAGAAGGAGAGGGAGAAGGAGAGGGAGAGGGAGAAGGAGAAGGAGAGGGAGAGGGAGGGAGAGGGAGAAGGAGAGGGAGAAGGAGAGGGAGAGGGAGAAGGAGAAGGAGAGGGAGAGGGAGAAGGAGAAGGAGAGGGAGAGGGAGGGAGAGGGAGAGGGAGAAGGAGAGGGAGAAGGAGAGGGAGAAGGAGAAGGAGAGGGAGAAGGAGAAGGAGAGGGAGAAGGAGAAGGAGAAGGAGAGGGAGAAGGAGAAGGAGAGGGAGAGGGAGAAGGAGAAGGAGAGGGAGAAGGAGAAGGAGAGGGAGAAGGAGAGGGAGAAGGAGAGGGAGAAGGAGAAGGAGAGGGAGAAGGAGAGGGAGAAGGAGAAGGAGAAGGAGAGGGAGAAGGAGAAGGAGAAGGAGAGGGAGAAGGAGAGGGAGAAGGAGAGGGAGAAGGAGAGGGAGAAGGAGAAGGAGAAGGAGAAGGAGAAGGAGAGGGAGAAGGAGAAGGAGAAGGAGAGGGAGAAGGAATCCGCATGCCGATGCTCCGGCATGCGGATTCCTCAGCATCTCTAATAATAGACGAGCTGGAGTTCCGGCTGATGCCTTTAACTCACACACACACACACACACACACTCACACACACACAACACTCACACACACACACACACTCACACTCACACACACCATTTTATCTTTGACCCAAATGACACGGCGGATGCTGGACCCTGACGTGTGTGTGTGTGTGTGTGTGTGTGTGTGTGTTGTGTGTGTGTGTGTGTGTGTGTGTGTGTGGTGTGTGTGTGTGTGTGTGTGTGTGTGTGTGTGGTGTGTGTGAGCGAACAAGCCTGCAGGTGTGTTAACGCAGTGTGTACATGTGCATGTGAGAGACTCTCTCCCCCCACAGTGTTGTTCGTTTTTAATTTGCGCCGCACGTTTACAGTCAAACATGATTTTTCTGTCCACATTAAACAGGACGACGTTATTAAATTCACTCGCGGCACCTTCTCCTTCCACGTTGAGCTTCTTTACGCTGACGTGCTAAAAGCTTAGCATCCGAATAATAATAATTTTATCTATAAATCACATTTTCCCAGACAAAAGAAGGTTAAAAAACAGTTAAAAACACATTAAAAGATGGAAGAGTTCAAAGAAAAAAGCCAGATAAGACGTGTTTGTTTCACAGAATCTCCTGGAAGCCAAACTCAACAATAAACACTTTCTGCTAATTAACAATATCTGCATCAAATAAGATTCTTCTTCACCGGAATTCAATGCATTTTCATTTTAATATCACGTTTATTACTCTCTGCAAGTTTGTTTGTTTTATTCAGTCAATCATTACAATATTCTATATAATATACAAAACAAAACAGAAAAGACTGAAAAGGTACAGATGCTTATATATTCCTATCCTAAATTATTATTATCAAATTAAATCACATAATTTAATTCGAAATAAGTGAATCCAAAACATCTGGGTCGCCCCCTGGTGGCCGACTGTTTTAATGTGTTTAACATATCCACATACAGTGTTTAATGTGTTTAACATATCCACATACAGTGTTTAATGTGTTTAACATATCCACATACAGTGTTTAATGTGTTTAAACATATCCACATACAGTGTTTAATGTGTTTAACATATCCACATACAGTGTTTAATGTGTTTAACATTCTCACATACAGTGTTTAATGTGTTTAACATATTCCACATACAGTGTTTTATGTGTTTAACATATCCACATACAGTGTTTTATGTGTTTAACATATCCACATACAGTGTTTTATGGTTTTAACATATCCACATACAGTGTTTAATGTGTTTTAACATATCCACATACAGTGTTTTAATGTGTTTAACATATCCACATACAGTGTTTTATGTGTTTAAACATATCCACATACAGTGTTTTATGTGTTTAAACATATCCACATACAGTGTTTTTAATGTGTTTAACATATCCACATACAGTGTTTTTAATGTGTTTAACATATCACATACAGTGTTTTTAATGTGTTATAACATATCCACATACAGTGTTTTATGTGTTTAACATATCCACATACAGGGTTTTTATGTGTTTAACATATCCACATACAGTGTTTAATGTGTTTAACATATCCACATACAGTGTTTTAATGTGTTTAACATATCCACATACAGTGTTTACATGTGTTTAACATATCCACATAACGAGTGTTTATGTGTTTAACATATCCACATTCAGTGTTTTATGTGTTTAACATATCCACATACAGTGTTTTTATGTGCAGCTGTTTTTAGTTTTTTTGTGGATTAAAATGAAACCGACTTTAAGGTGGACAGCGACACTCTTTGAAGTGAAGCCTGCAGGCGTCCTGTGTGAGGTGTGTGTGTGTGAGGTGTGTGTGTGTGTGATGTCACTGATGACACTGATTTGGCATCCAGCTGGGTGTTTGTCCTCTCTCTCTCTCTCTCTCTCTCTCTCTCTCTCTCTCTCTCTCTCTCTCTCTGCCATTAGCCATTCAGCTCTGCAGAGCGCTCAGTGCTTCTGAATGGAGTGCTTATCAACAAACACTCCTACAGGCCCGGTAGCACCCGTGGGGTGCTGCACACAGCCGCCAGTCCTGAGCTCTCGACCCTTTTATACCCACTCCTACGGAAACTTCTTCTTAGGACAAACAGATCAAGGAACAGAGCATGAGAATACCGTAGCTTTTAAAGAGTGTGTGTGTGTGTGAGTGTGTGTAGTGTGTGTGTGTGTGTGTGTGTGTGTGTGTGTGTGTGTGTGGTGTGTGTGTGTGTGTGGTTTTAAGAGGCCATGAGCACAGGGGTCAGATTTGGTTACTTGCGGCGTCTCCCGTGTCTCTGCCGACGCTCCGCTGTGACGCCGGTCAGACCAGACAAGGTGTCCTGTGTGTGTGTTGTGTGTGTGTGTGAGTGAGTGTGTGTGTGTGTGTGTGTGTGGTGTGTGTGTGTGTGATGAGTGAGTGTGTGTGAGTGTGAAGTCCTTTTAGTGAGCTCTACCCTTCAGACTGTCCGTGACTCTTTTCAGGCCTCCATCAACCGTAAAATATGTATCTACTGTAAGGAGGAGCATGTCGTGTAATGCAGTGTTTACTGTGTGTGTGTGTGTGTGTGTGTCTCTACGGTTACCCCCCCCCCCCCCCTCTCCCTTTCACCCTCCAGCTTCCTGTGCAGTGGGAGCAGGATATTGGATGCCCGGAGGTTTAGATACCAGATTTAAGTGCTTAGAGGCTAGAACACT
>JBAMJR010000296.1:177500-180000 GCA_038501785.1 Myoxocephalus aenaeus | reverse complement strand
GGGATTATAGAAAAGATCAAGGAAAAGTGGAAGGGGGGATTATATTACAGTAATGGGGCAGTTAATGCAAGGGGTGTAGCAATACTGGTGAACATGGATAAAGTAGATAATGTGAGCCAGGTCTATAAGGATAATGGAGGGAGGTTAGTAAGTATAGAATTTGAGTATATGGGGAGGAGATTTAGGCTAGTGAATGTATATATGCCGGTCGTTGAGCGGGAGAAAGGGGGGGTTATCGTAGAATTGAAAACGCTGTGTACGCCAAACTGCATAGTGGCAGGTGACTTCAATATAAAATTAAGTAGGTTAGATGTTGGGAAAGATGTAGTGTTCAGATGGGAAAAATCGAGGAGACTCTTAGTAGAGATGATGGAAGAAGGGAAATTAGTGGATGTGTGGAGATATTATAATCTGGATAAAAGGGAGTACTCGAGAAGGCAGGTCAGGGAGGGGGAACTGAAGCAGTCTAGGATTGATTTGTTGTTGGTAAAGGAAGACATTATGATATTTATAGATAGTACAAGGTATGAGTTTAATACGCTGAGTGACCATGCTGCGTTGTTATTTAAGATTAGAGGGTGGAGGGGGGAGAGGGGTGGGGGGCTTTGGATGATGAATGACAGCATTATGGAGGATAAAGAATATGATGAGCAGGTGAGGCAATTATTAATGGAGAAGCTTGACTATGTAAATAGTATAGAAGAGGATAGTATTGATGTGGGGGAATGGTGGGAAGCAGTAAAGGAGGAGGTCAAGGTGCTGAGTATAAGATATGCAAGGAAGAGGAATAGAAAACGGAGGGAGAAGGAAAGGGAGCCTAGGGAAGAATTAAATAGGGAAATGAGTAAAGCTGAGGATGAGCCCGGCTACAGTATAGAGGGTTTTTTGAGAGTTAGGGCAAAATTGGCAAAGTTTGAGAGGGAGAAATGTATGGGGGCAATTTTGAGGAGTAAAGCGAGATACACGTTGGAAGGAGAGAGGTGTACGGCGTTCTTTCTTGGGCAGGAAAAGAGGAAGCAAAGTAGGACATACATTTCAGAGTTAGTGGACGGTACTGGAAAGACAGTTGGGGACTATGTAGAGGTGCTGGAGACTGTGACACAATACTTTACAGAGTTATTTAGGAAGGGTGAGGTAGAGGAGCGTAGTATGACTACAGTGTTGGAGAATATCAAGAGTAAAATCGGATTAGCAGATAGGGAGGCGTGTGAGGGGGATATAACTGAGAGGGAGATACAGGTGGCGATAGAGGGGCTGAAAGGGGGGAAGAGTCCAGGGAGTGATGGGCTTGGTGGGGTTTTTTACAAAGTGTATAGGGAGGTGTTAGGGCCGATATTATTAAAAGTGTACAGATATGTAGAGAGAAGCAGGAGATTGCCAAGAACTATGGGGTTGGGGGTGGTAACACTGCTTTTTAAAAACAAGGGAAGCAAATTGGAGTTGGAGAATTACAGGCCAATAAGTGTTTTGAATAATGATTATAAAATCTTGACCAGGGTGTTTGCTAACAGATTGAAATATGTAGTAGGTGGAATAATAGGGGAATCACAAAGCTACAGTATACCAGGGAGGGATATAGCGGACAACATAAGTACGATAAGGGAAGTTGTCAAACTTATGAAGCATGATGGGAAGGGAGGGATAGTGGCTAGTGTAGATTTGAGTAAGGCTTTCGATAGGGTGGAACATGACTTTTTGTTTAAGACATTAGAGGGTTTTGGTTTTGGGGAGCGGATGGTTGGGTGGATTAGGTGTATATATAGGGATGCCAGGAGTTGTGTTAAAATAAATGGGGTGCTATCAGATAGTTTCAGGTTGGAAAGGTCAGTGAGGCAGGGGTGCCCCCTCAGTCCAATATTATATGCGTTATCTGTCGAGCCAATGCTAAGTATGATCAGGAATGACATGGAGGTGAACGGAATTGAGCTTGAACCAGGACAGACGGTCAAGATCAGCAGTTATGCAGATGATACAACCATCATGGTGAGGGATAGGGGGAGTATGGAGAGGGCTCTAGAGTTAATAGGGGTATATGGGAGGGCAGCAGGGGCTAAGGTAAATGTAGGAAAGTCAGAGGTTATGTATATAGGTGATGTAGAGAGAAGTGGTTTAGGGTTTAGGGTTAGAGAAGATTGCATAAACATGTTAGGGGTCTATCTAGGGATAAGGGAGACGGTGGGGAGGGACTTGACATGGACGGGGGTGTTGAACAAAATGAGGGGCGTGTGTGGGCTGTGGAAGAAGAGGGGCCTGAAGTTGAAGGGCAAAGTAGTGGTTATAAATTCTCTAGTGATGTCAGTGTGTGGGTATGTGTTAAGAGTACTGGATATGCCAGAATGGGTTAAAAAAGATCTGCAGAAAATAGTTGTGGACTTTCTGTGGGAAGGGAAAGGTGTGAGAATTGGGTACAAAACCCTGATAGGGAAAATAAAACAGGGAGGGCTGAAATTGGCAGATCTGGGAGCTCGGCAGAGGACTATGAGAATACAAACGGTAATTA
>JBAMJR010000296.1:0-150000 GCA_038501785.1 Myoxocephalus aenaeus | reverse complement strand
GCTTGTGGTGTCCTTCCTCTCGCTGCCTGTTTACGTAGAGGACAGGCACATCTATGAGAAACTGGGGGAATGGGGGGTGGCGGCGGTGTCAGGAATAAAGAGGAGAATGTGGCCGGGGACGGACATTGCAGACGGATCGAGGTACGTCAGAGTGAAGTTCACAGCCACAGTAAAATCTCTCCCGTATTCGACAAAGTTTGAAACAGCGGGTGGTTCAGAACATTTCCGTGTAATACATGATAGGCAAATTAAAGTGTGTCGCCTGTGCATCCAGCCAGGTCATGTGGTGAGGGATTGCCCGGACTTTAAATGCTTCAGGTGCGGGAGGTCTGGTCATTATGCTCGTGAGTGCGACGTGGGAAAACAATGTGAGGCCTGCAACAAGGACATTGCCCTGTGTGTGTGTGGGGAGACGTCAGGAGAGGAGTGGGAGGGAGGCTTCTCCGGAGAGGAAGGAGGGAGGGGCCCGACGGGGAAGAGGAAGGGGGAAGCAAAGGATCGCCGCCAGACGGAGGATAAAGGAGATCCTGGAGCTGCGGATGGCGGGAGCGGTGAGGCAGAGGGAGCCCCACAGCAGCAGCAGGCTGGGCAGAAGAAGGATGAGGATGCCACTCGTACAAGTGCCCAAGTGGGCTTGTCTCCAGCAGAGGGCGACGGACGCACAGGTGGAGAGAAGGGAGCAGCCAGCACCAAAGGAGGTCGGAGTAAAAGCTGCGACAAAGGTGTGGGAGGTCCAAAGGAACAGAAGGAAGGAGGGGGAGAGGGGGAGGGGCCGGCGCCCGGTGAAAAGTGCCCGGAAGAAGAGGTCATGGAGTTGGAAGGACAGGGAGGAGGGAAGAGGAAAGCAGGGACATTGAAGGATGGAAGCCCTAGAAAGAAGGTTTAAAGTGGGTATGGCTAGCATGTTGTTGTGTTATGTTTTGGTTTGTTTTTACTCTGGGTTTTTTCTCATGGCCACCGTCTTGTCGTTTAACGTAAATGGGTTGAGAGATATGGGGAAAGTCAGTAAAATATTGAAACTGTATGGATCTGATATTATGTGTTTCCAGGAAACACATTGGGATGATGGGATTATAGAAAAGATCAAGGAAAAGTGGAAGGGGGGATTATATTACAGTAATGGGGCAGTTAATGCAAGGGGTGTAGCAATACTGGTGAACATGGATAAAGTAGATAATGTGAGCCAGGTCTATAAGGATAATGGAGGGAGGTTAGTAAGTATAGAATTTGAGTATATGGGGAGGAGATTTAGGCTAGTGAATGTATATATGCCGGTCGTTGAGCGGGAGAAAGGGGGGGTTATCGTAGAATTGAAAACGCTGTGTACGCCAAACTGCATAGTGGCAGGTGACTTCAATATAAAATTAAGTAGGTTAGATGTTGGGAAAGATGTAGTGTTCAGATGGGAAAAATCGAGGAGACTCTTAGTAGAGATGATGGAAGAAGGGAAATTAGTGGATGTGTGGAGATATTATAATCTGGATAAAAGGGAGTACTCGAGAAGGCAGGTCAGGGAGGGGGAACTGAAGCAGTCTAGGATTGATTTGTTGTTGGTAAAGGAAGACATTATGATATTTATAGATAGTACTAGGTATGAGTTTAATACGCTGAGTGACCATGCTGCGTTGTTATTTAAGATTAGAGGGTGGAGGGGGGAGAGGGGTGGGGGGCTTTGGATGATGAATGACAGCATTATGGAGGATAAAGAATATGATGAGCAGGTGAGGCAATTATTAATGGAGAAGCTTGACTATGTAAATAGTATAGAAGAGGATAGTATTGATGTGGGGGAATGGTGGGAAGCAGTAAAGGAGGAGGTCAAGGTGCTGAGTATAAGATATGCAAGGAAGAGGAATAGAAAACGGAGGGAGAAGGAAAGGGAGCTTAGGGAAGAATTAAATAGGGAAATGAGTAAAGCTGAGGATGAGCCCGGCTACAGTATAGAGGGTTTTTTGAGAGTTAGGGCAAAATTGGCAAAGTTTGAGAGGGAGAAATGTATGGGGGCAATTTTGAGGAGTAAAGCGAGATACACGTTGGAAGGAGAGAGGTGTACGGCGTTCTTTCTTGGGCAGGAAAAGAGGAAGCAAAGTAGGACATACATTTCAGAGTTAGTGGACGGTACTGGAAAGACAGTTGGGGACTATGTAGAGGTGCTGGAGACTGTGACACAATACTTTACAGAGTTATTTAGGAAGGGTGAGGTAGAGGAGCGTAGTATGACTACAGTGTTGGAGAATATCAAGAGTAAAATCGGATTAGCAGATAGGGAGGCGTGTGAGGGGGATATAACTGAGAGGGAGATACAGGTGGCGATAGAGGGGCTGAAAGGGGGGAAGAGTCCAGGGAGTGATGGGCTTGGTGGGTTTTTTTACAAAGTGTATAGGGAGGTGTTAGGGCCGATATTATTAAAAGTGTACAGATATGTAGAGAGAAGCAGGAGATTGCCAAGAACTATGGGGTTGGGGGTGGTAACACTGCTTTTTAAAAACAAGGGAAGCAAATTGGAGTTGGAGAATTACAGGCCAATAAGTGTTTTGAATAATGATTATAAAATCTTGACCAGGGTGTTTGCTAACAGATTGAAATATGTAGTAGGTGGAATAATAGGGGAATCACAAAGCTACAGTATACCAGGGAGGGATATAGCGGACAACATAAGTACGATAAGGGAAGTTGTCAAACTTATGAAGCATGATGGGAAGGGAGGGATAGTGGCTAGTGTAGATTTGAGTAAGGCTTTCGATAGGGTGGAACATGACTTTTTGTTTAAGACATTAGAGGGTTTTGGTTTTGGGGAGCGGATGGTTGGGTGGATTAGGTGTATATATAGGGATGCCAGGAGTTGTGTTAAAATAAATGGGGTGCTATCAGATAGTTTCAGGTTGGAAAGGTCAGTGAGGCAGGGGTGCCCCCTCAGTCCAATATTATATGCGTTATCTGTCGAGCCAATGCTAAGTATGATCAGGAATGACATGGAGGTGAACGGAATTGAGCTTGAACCAGGACAGACGGTCAAGATCAGCAGTTATGCAGATGATACAACCATCATGGTGAGGGATAGGGGGAGTATGGAGAGGGCTCTAGAGTTAATAGGGGTATATGGGAGGGCAGCAGGGGCTAAGGTAAATGTAGGAAAGTCAGAGGTTATGTATATAGGTGATGTAGAGAGAAGTGGTTTAGGGTTTAGGGTTAGAGAAGATTGCATAAACATGTTAGGGGTCTATCTAGGGATAAGGGAGACGGTGGGGAGGGACTTGACATGGACGGGGGTGTTGAACAAAATGAGGGGCGTGTGTGGGCTGTGGAAGAAGAGGGGCCTGAAGTTGAAGGGCAAAGTAGTGGTTATAAATTCTCTAGTGATGTCAGTGTGTGGGTATGTGTTAAGAGTACTGGATATGCCAGAATGGGTTAAAAAAGATCTGCAGAAAATAGTTGTGGACTTTCTGTGGGAAGGGAAAGGTGTGAGAATTGGGTACAAAACCCTGATAGGGAAAATAAAACAGGGAGGGCTGAAATTGGCAGATCTGGGAGCTCGGCAGAGGGCTATGAGAATACAAACGGTAATTAGATATCTATATGGGGAAGGGGAACATGGTTGGAAGATCATCTTTAGACAGCAGCTGCAAAAATGTGGGAGGATGGGTGATAGCTTTCTCTTAATGAGGAGCAAAAAAACAATGACTGGGGGGATGTCAGAGGTGTTTAATGGAAAACATAGATTACGAATGTGAAGATTTGAAGGATATCATAAACCAGCCACTGTTCATGAACAATAAAATAAGGCATAATAATAAGGAAGTGTATCATAAGCTACTTTACGATGCAGGCATCCGGCAGGTTAAGGATGTAATGTATGAGGTAATACCCGGGTTTTTGAGGGTTGAGTGTATTTATGACAGCGTTTGTGAGGTGGAGGAAGAAGCCAGCTGGAAAGGGATTGAGAATATTTACAGTAGGATCAAAGCAAGTATACCGGAGAGATGGAGGCGCATTATAGATAGAGATATAGTTAAGGAGAGAACAAAGCAGATACCCGCTCTATACTTGGTGAAGGGGTGTTGGAGGAAGAGCCTAAGAGATGTGACGGCAAAAAACATATATAATATATTGATTGAGAAGGAATTTAAGGCCCCAGCGGCAGAAAGGGTGTGGGGAGAAGTGTTCCCCCACCTGAAAAAGAAAAACATATGGGCAAGTCTGAATGTAACGTATAATAGCCTTGAGTGTGAAAACAGTGACTTTATGATGCGGCATAATAGAATATTTACAAAAGTCGTGCTGCATAAAATTAACAATGACATAAGTGGGGATTGTGATGTGTGTAACGGTGGCCATGAGACTTTTATGCACTATTTTTTGGACTGTCAGGAGTTGCAGGCTTTTTTTGTTTATTTGAAACAACTGCTAGCCGAACGATGTAAATTGGATGCGAATGATTTGATGGACTGGAGGGTGGTGTTTTTGTTTGGGGTCCCGTACCAAAAGAAAGGGGTGAATCTAGAGTTGGTGAACTTTGTGTTGAGTCACGCGCGACGAGCAGTTGTGCTGAGGAGGAACTATGCTTATTTTGAGGGTAAAAAGGTGGATGTAAAAGCCCTATTTGAAGTTATTGTTAAAAGGGACACAACTCTGATTTATAAATATGGGAATGTAGAGGCAGAGAACTTTTTTGTGGCAGACAATACCCTTATTAGTATGGGGAAATGTGGGGATTTGTGTTTTCATTTTTAGCATGACCATTTGAGCGATATGTGTCGGCTGTATATGATGGAAAATAATTGCCCTTGTTTGTTTATTTATTTATTTGTTTTTCTTATTTTCTGAGCTTGATCAGAAAAGCTAAGTTGTGTTTATGTGTAAATTGAATTTTTTGATAATAAAAAGATAAAAAAAAAAAAGATCACGCCCGATCTCGTCCGATCTCGGAAGCTAAGCAGAGTTGGGCCTGGTCAGTACTTGGATGGGAGACCCCCTGGGAATACCAGGTGCTGTAAGCTATTCTTTTTTACTCTTTATGATTATCACTCCAGTTCACTGCAGATCACTCCAGGTCAATAAAACTCCCTTTGGTAGGCTCAGATTTCGCTTACGGCCACACCACTCTGATCACGCCCGATCTCGTCCGATCTCGGAAGCCAAGCAGAGTTGGGCCTGGTCAGTACTTGGATGGGAGACCGCCTGGGAATACCAGGTGCTGTAAGCTATTCTTTTTTACTCTTTATGATGTTCATTGCAGATCACTCCAGGTCAATAAAACTCCCTTTGGTAGGCTCAGTTTTCGCTTTTGGCCACACCACTCTGATCACGCCCGATCTCGTCCGACACAGCCACAGCAGGAGTATGATGCCTGGGATGGGGAGGTTGACACCGAGGGGCCAGTGATTGACACTGGGGGGAACATAAGTGCTCAAACCTGGGTAAACATGCATGCCATGTGACTTCTGGAGAACCAGACCCACCTCTGGAGCTCACCCCCCAACCCGGCTCACCCTCTGACCCCGTGGACCCACACTTAAGCACACCCCCTGAGTTAAAGACCCTATTTGGCCAATTTAGAGTTTCGTGCCCCTGGTACTCTAGAATAAGAGACATCCGGGTTATCGACTGATATTTGGGGACTGACATCCGGGTTACTGACATAGAGTTTTAATGTGTGGAGTAACAAGAATGAAGAACAGTGTTTCCGCCCAGTTTCGAACTGGGGACCTTTCGCGTGTGAGGCGAACGTGATAACCACTACACTACGAAAACTGCTGAAGTGGCCTTTTACGCACGTGCCCGGCCTAATCAAAAGCTGCCCGTATAACTCTTCGAAATCCATGTAAACGCCGAAAAGCTAGCCCATATTGCAGCTACAGCAGTCCTCGTTAGTATAGTGGCCAGTATCTCCGCTTGTCACGCGGAAGACCAGGGTTCGATTCCCTGACGGGGAGTTTTCTACTAGCTGCTAGTAGGACAATAGTCAAAATCAGTTTCCAACAGGGTGGACCGTTAGGCAAAAGTGATAACCACTACACTACGGAAACTGCTCAAGATGCCCCCCTACGTACGTGCCCGCCTTAATGCAACATTTGCACTTATCTGCAAACATTTATGAAGCCAAATTACGTGATTTTCAACTTGAAAGAGCATTGTTGCCGGGACAGCGTGTCCCTTATGCCAGGAGGTAACTCTTCGACCACCAGAGTAAAACCCTGCTGCATTGGCCGGGAATCGGACCCGGATCTCCCACGTGGCAGGCGAGAATTCTACCATTGAACCACCAATGCCTACATAACACAAAGGGGAGAAGGACGAATCCTTAGGCTTGAACTCGTAATTTAAGCTATCGATGAAAACCCAACACCAGCCTAAAGTCAACATTCTCGCCTTAACCTCGACCATCCGTGTGTGACTATTTCACTTGCCCGCGATGTCTAGAAAACCACCAATGTTTTCACATCCGGAGTAATCAGCACTGCTATGTCATTGAGGTCCGCAAATGTATAATGAACTCAAAAGCTCCCCGTATAACTCTTCGAAATCCATGTAAACGCCGAAAAGCTAGCCCATAATGCAGCTACAGCAGTCCTCGTTAGTATAGTGGCCAGTATCTCCGCTTGTCACGCGGAAGACCAGGGTTCGATTCCCTGACGGGGAGTTTTCTACTAGCTGCTAGTAGGACAATAGTCAAAATCAGTTTCCAACAGGGTGGACCGTTAGGCAAAAGTGATAACCACTACACTACGGAAACTGCTCAAGATGCCCCCCTACGTACGTGCCCGCCTTAATGCAACATTTGCACTTATCTGCAAACATTTATGAAGCCAAATTACATGATTTTCAACTTGAAAGAGCATTGTTGCCGGGACAGCGTGTCCCTTATGCCAGGAGGTAACTCTTCGACCACCAGAGTAAAACCCTGCTGCATTGGCCGGGAATCGGACCCGGATCTCCCACGTGGCAGGCGAGAATTCTACCATTGAACCACCAATGCCTACATAACACAAAGGGGAGAAGGACGAATCCTTAGGCTTGAACTCGTAATTTAAGCTATCGATGAAAACCCAACACCAGCCTAAAGTCAACATTCTCGCCTTAACCTCGACCATCCGTGTGTGACTATTTCACTTGCCCGCGATGTCTAGAAAACCACCAATGTTTTCACATCCGGAGTAATCAGCACTGCTATGTCATTGAGGTCCGCAAATGTATAATGAACTCAAAAGCTCCCCGTATAACTCTTCGAAATCCATGTAAACGCCGAAAAGCTAGCCCATAATGCAGCTACAGCAGTCCTCGTTAGTATAGTGGCCAGTATCTCCGCTTGTCACGCGGAAGACCAGGGTTCGATTCCCTGACGGGGAGTTTTCTGCTAGCAGGCCAAGAGTCAAAATCCTCTTGTTTGTCACTGAGCAGAAGGAAACGTCTGACAATATACAAAGTCTTTCAGCACTGACCGGGGAAGTTCTGCTCGTTATCCAGGTTACTGAACGTTCCACTAAGTAGAGCTTTAATGTGTGGAATAACACAAACAAAGAACAGTGTTTCCGCCCTGTTTCGAACAGGGGACCTTTCGCGTGTTAGGCGAACGTGATAACCACTACACTACGGAAACTGCTGAAGGTGACCTTTACGCACGTGCCCGGCTCAATGCAACATGCACACGTAACCGCAAACATTTATGATGCCAAATAGCGTGATTTTCAACTTGAATCATTCAAACCTGCTATGTCCCACATCATACAGACACAGCCACAGCAGGAGTATGATGCCTGGGATGGGGAGGTTGACACCGAGGGGCCAGTGATTGACACTGGGGGGAACATAAGTGCTCAAACCTGGGTAAACATGCATGCCATGTGACTTCTGGAGAACCAGACCCACCTCTGGAGCTCACCCCCCAACCCGGCTCACCCTCTGACCCCGTGGACCCACACTTAAGCACACCCCCTGAGTTAAAGACCCTATTTGGCCAATTTAGAGTTTCGTGCCCCTGGTACTCTAGAATAAGAGACATCCGGGTTATCGACTGATATTTGGGGACTGACATCCGGGTTACTGACATAGAGTTTTAATGTGTGGAGTAACAAGAATGAAGAACAGTGTTTCCGCCCAGTTTCGAACTGGGGACCTTTCGCGTGTGAGGCGAACGTGATAACCGCTACACTACGGAAACTGCTGAAGTGGCCTTTTACGCACGTGCCCGGCCTAATCAAAAGCTGCCCGTATAACTCTTCGAAATCCATGTAAACGCCGAAAAGCTAGCCCATGTTGCAGCTACAGCAGTCCTCGTTAGTATAGTGGCCAGTATCTCCGCTTGTCACGCGGAAGACCAGGGTTCGATTCCCTGACGGGGAGTTTTCTACTAGCTGCTAGTAGGACAATAGTCAAAATCAGTTTCCAACAGGGTGGACCGTTAGGCAAAAGTGATAACCACTACACTACGGAAACTGCTCAAGATGCCCCCCTACGTACGTGCCCGCCTTAATGCAACATTTGCACTTATCTGCAACTTCAACTTGAAAGAGCATTGTTGCCGGGACAGCGTGTCCCTTATGCCAGGAGGTAACTCTTCGACCACCAGAGTAAAACCCTGCTGCATTGGCCGGGAATCGGACCTGGATCTCCCACGTGGCAGGCGAGAATTCTACCATTGAACCACCAATGCCTACATAACGCAAAGGGGAGAAGGACGAATCCTTAGGCTTGAACTCGTAATTTAAGCTATCGATGAAAACCCAACACCAGCCTAAAGTCAACATTCTCGCCTTAACCTCGACCATCCGTGTGTGACTATTTCACTTGCCCGCGATGTCTAGAAAACCACCAATGTTTTCACATCCGGAGTAATCAGCACTGCTATGTCATTGAGGTCCGCAAATGTATAATGAACTCAAAAGCTCCCCGTATAACTCTTCGAAATCCATGTAAACGCCGAAAAGCTAGCCCATAATGCAGCTACAGCAGTCCTCGTTAGTATAGTGGCCAGTATCTCCGCTTGTCACGCGGAGGCAAGTCGTGTATAGCTGGTGTTCACTGACAGCCAATGAGATTGCAGCATTATCTGAGCCTGTCTGAGGGGATGAAAATCCCTGTTTTCAGCATCTGAGACTCAAATATTCTCCTGTTTTTTTTCTATTCTTGAGTCGTTTTGGGCAAAGCCACACATCAATGATGAAGAGCTAATCATGAATTAATAAAAGTGTACTGTAATAAGTTTACTGACTGTCACTATTGTAGTGGCAGACAGATTATATAAGTACTTGACTTATTTATGGCTATTTACTTATTATATTACAGTTTTCCTACTTATGAACATGTTAATTACAATTACTTCAATTAAATGTTTCTTTACTGTTAATGGTTCACATATTAATAAGACTTGTAGACATTAGTCCATGAAATATATTTATTAACCACAACATGACAGTAAATATTGAACACAGAGCCCACAGTCACACAAACACAAGACTAAATGTAAACAAATATAATAATGTATATATGCTGTTGTTGCTTTGTCTTCATCAGGATCCTCTGCTGCTGTGAACCGGTCCATGCTGACGTGGTGGAAGCAGGAAGCTGTGAGGACATGACGGCTCAGCTAGACGACAATAAAGACAAATAGACAAACAGTACAATAGTGCGTAACTTGATGTCATCTTTTTAAAATGTACACAACCAAATGAAGAACATTAAAAAACTGACTTTGATCTTTGTTCAGTTGACCGGCTCTGCAGACGTCTCAGGAGGAACCAGGAGGGCCTCTGACTCCACAGAGAACATTGAACATGTTGTTGTTGTTATTGACAGTGAGATGAAGCAGGAATGTAACATGATGTCTGTGACACTCAGCGAGCTGAACGCTGGATGCTGCCTCCTGAACACAGTGCACCAGTATCTCACTTACAACTATGACTATTTTAAAGATTGAACCGTTTTGATGGACACTACATATGGATATTTTGAGGATGCAAATACAGGTAAAATAATAAATACCAGGCACTGTGACGGATGAGCTGCTCCTGGCATCAGACACAGGAGCTGCTGGGGAACCGGCTCAGGTCTCTGGTCTCTTTACAGACGGCAAAGCAGAGGCTGCAGGGAGAGAAGGATCACAAAAAAGATGTTTCATAACTAATAAGCACAGTGAATATGACAGATACTGTTTCAATGAATAGACATAATTATGATTCATTTACCATCTACTTGTGAACCCTGAGAGCAACAGAAACACACTTGTTTGTTATTTATATTTTGACAATACTTTATATTTAAATACACGTCACTTTAACACTCACACCTACAGTACAGTTGTTTACAGTACTGCTATCTGTTGTGTTGATTGTGTGACGGTCCCTGTCTCTGTCCCTAATCACTGCAGGTGTGCTTTTCTCCCTTTGTCCCTGGAGAGCAGACGACGTGATGCAGAGCACCTGGTCCGGGAAGGGGGGACGGCATAAAAGCCCTGCAGTAGCGTTGCTCACGACGCGCAGGTTTTCCTCTCGGATGTAGGCTGAGTGACTCCAGGCCGTTGCCTCGCCTTGTGTTGCCTCGCCTTGTGTTGCGTTGCCTTGTGTTGCCTTGCCTTGTGTTGCGTTGCCTTGTGTTGCGTTGCCTTGTGTTGCCTCGCCTTGTGTTGCGTTGCCTTGTGTTGCCTCGCCTTGCGTTGCCTTGCCCTGTGTTTGCTTCTGCCGGCAACACCTACCTTCCATTTTACACGCCATAAAGGGTAAATATTCTATTATTTTGTAAGAATAAACGTCTTACGCTACCCTCCACTGTGGTCTGTCCGTATTTGTCATGGCCTAAGAGCCGGGTTATGACATTATGTTGTTGTTGGTCTAATGTATGCACCACCCTGCAAGACTAATTCTTCATATGTGTAAAACACACCTGGCAAATAAATGGTTCTGAATACACAAACTACTGTTGGTAAAGGCAGAAAGTATCACATGAATATCTGTTCTTACATAAAGGAAAAGGAGCATAAGGTAAAGATTGATACGTACCCTCATCACGGCTGGGATCAAGTCATAGTCACGAGAAGTAGAACTCCAGAACACGTCAACAGGAGACGGGACGATGAAGTCATGCTTCATGTGGGAGAAGAGCTCACGGTCCAGTGGTGTCGGTCGACGGCAGCACGTTTTCTCCATCACTGATGCAAACAGACTAGAATTACAATGTCATTAAATACACATCTGCTTGTAGGACTCACATCCCCACTAGTATGATGGAAGTGTACGACAGCGTATACATGTTTCTGTCAGAACAAATAGGACACAGACCCACCCTGGCTTCAGCAGGAGCAGGAGGGGTTTGTGTGGAGCTGGAGGTTGTTCTTCTGGAGCTGGAGGTTGTTCTACTGGAGCTGGAGGTTGAGCCTCTTGGTCCCTGCAGCACAGTGTTTCTTCACATGAAGATGCAGAGTCATCCTCCTGCTGTCCCACATCTCTGAAGAGTGAAGAGTCTCCTCAAGAAACGCCTCCTGACATCCCAAACAGACATGTGGCATATGATTAATATGTAATAAACAACTCTATCACATTCTGGTGTTCTCTGATTTTTTACAGATCTTGTACTTCAGTAAAACAAATGATATGACATGGTGTAAATAATGTAAATACTCTTTAACAAGTATGAGTCCTGTATATTAGTTGAGTATATGTTGTATGATAACCTTAATCTGCTAAATAACTAGGACCTCATTAGTAACTCTTTCTGTCACATACATGTGGAGCAGTTAATGTACATGACTGTAAACTACTACAGTAAACTACTACTATTATAAACTACTACTACTATAAACTAATACTACTACTACTGTAAACTACTACTATTATAAACTACTACTATTATAAACTAATACTACTACTACTACTACTGTAAACTAATACTATTATAAACTACTACTACTATAAACTACTACTACTACTACTACTTGAACCTTGAAGTAACGTTACTCAGCACGTGATTCAAATGAAGCTTAAACAACACTGAAGAAACACGACTAACTTTACAGCTTTCAAGTGAATAACAACATGTCAGCACTTATTCTCATGATATTTCAGGTCATTGTTATTAATTTAAATGACTTACTGTTTCACGTAACGGCCACACAACGGAGAGCTGCAGAAAATACGTGTTGTTTACACTCGTTTCCGGGTTGTGAGTGAAGCAGGAAGGGAGGGGGAGAGCAGGGGGAGGAGCCGGCGAAACTCAAAACGGCTCCACTGCGCCACTAGCGGCCAAATAAATATTACATCGGTAGTGGTTCAGCACTGCCATAGGGAATGAATGGAGGGTCCGTTTAGGGCGTTTAGCTAAAGAATCCCCGGCCGCCGCGCGGAAGACCAGGGTTCGATTCCCTGACGGGGAGTTTTCTGCTAGCAGGCCAAGAGTCAAAATCCTCTTGTTTGTCACTGAGCAGAAGGAAACGTCTGACAATATACAAAGTCTTTCAGCACTGACCGGGGCAGTTCTGCTCGTTATCCAGGTTACTGAACGTTCCACTAAGTAGAGCTTTAATGTGTGGAATAACACAAACAAAGAACAGTGTTTCCGCCCTGTTTCGAACAGGGGACCTTTCGCGTGTTAGGCGAACGTGATAACCACTACACTACGGAAACTGCTGAAGGTGACCTTTACGCACGTGCCCGGCTCAATGCAACATGCACACGTAACCGCAAACATTTATGATGCCAAATAGCGTGATTTTCAACTTGAATCATTCAAACCTGCTATGTCCCACATCATACAGACACAGCCACAGCAGGAGTATGATGCCTGGGATGGGGAGGTTGACACCGAGGGGCCAGTGATTGACACTGGGGGGAACATAAGTGCTCAAACCTGGGTAAACATGCATGCCATGTGACTTCTGGAGAACCAGACCCAACTCTGGAGCTCACCCCCCAACCCGGCTCACCCTCTGACCCCGTGGACCCACACTTAAGCACACCCCCTGAGTTAAAGACCCTATTTGGCCAATTTAGAGTTTCGTGCCCCTGGTACTCTAGAATAAGAGACATCCGGGTTATCGACTGATATTTGGGGACTGACATCCGGGTTACTGACATAGAGTTTTAATGTGTGGAGTAACAAGAATGAAGAACAGTGTTTCCGCCCAGTTTCGAACTGGGGACCTTTCGCGTGTGAGGCGAACGTGATAACCACTACACTACGGAAACTGCTGAAGTGGCCTTTTACGCACGTGCCCGGCCTAATCAAAAGCTGCCCGTATAACTCTTCGAAATCCATGTAAACGCCGAAAAGCTAGCCCATGTTGCAGCAACAGCAGTCCTCGTTAGTATAGTGGCCAGTATCTCCGCTTGTCACGCGGAAGACCAGGGTTCGATTCCCTGACGGGGAGTTTTCTACTAGCTGCTAGTAGGACAATAGTCAAAATCAGTTTCCAACAGGGTGGACCGTTAGGCAAAAGTGATAACCACTACACTACGGAAACTGCTCAAGATGCCCCCCTACGTACGTGCCCGCCTTAATGCAACATTTGCACTTATCTGCAAACATTTATGAAGCCAAATTACATGATTTTCAACTTGAAAGAGCATTGTTGCCGGGACAGCGTGTCCCTTATGCCAGGAGGTAACTCTCCGACCACCAGAGTAAAACCCTGCTGCATTGGCCGGGAATCGGACCCGGATCTCCCACGTGGCAGGCGAGAATTCTACCATTGAACCACCAATGCCTACATAACACAAAGGGGAGAAGGACGAATCCTTAGGCTTGAACTCGTAATTTAAGCTATCGATGAAAACCCAACACCAGCCTAAAGTCAACATTCTCGCCTTAACCTCGACCATCCGTGTGTGACTATTTCACTTGCCCGCGATGTCTAGAAAACCACCAATGTTTTCACATCCGGAGTAATCAGCACTGCTATGTCATTGAGGTCCGCAAATGTATAATGAACTCAAAAGCTCCCCGTATAACTCTTCGAAATCCATGTAAACGCCGAAAAGCTAGCCCATAATGCAGCTACAGCAGTCCTCGTTAGTATAGTGGCCAGTATCTCCGCTTGTCACGCGGAAGACCAGGGTTCGATTCCCTGACGGGGAGTTTTCTGCTAGCAGGCCAAGAGTCAAAATCCTCTTGTTTGTCACTGAGCAGAAGGAAACGTCTGACAATATACAAAGTCTTTCAGCACTGACCGGGGCAGTTCTGCTCGTTATCCAGGTTACTGAACGTTCCACTAAGTAGAGCTTTAATGTGTGGAATAACACAAACAAAGAACAGTGTTTCCGCCCTGTTTCGAACAGGGGACCTTTCGCGTGTTAGGCGAACGTGATAACCACTACACTACGGAAACTGCTGAAGGTGACCTTTACGCACGTGCCCGGCTCAATGCAACATGCACACGTAACCGCAAACATTTATGATGCCAAATAGCGTGATTTTCAACTTGAATCATTCAAACCTGCTATGTCCCACATCATACAGACACAGCCACAGCAGGAGTATGATGCCTGGGATGGGGAGGTTGACACCGAGGGGCCAGTGATTGACACTGGGGGGAACATAAGTGCTCAAACCTGGGTAAACATGCATGCCATGTGACTTCTGGAGAACCAGACCCACCTCTGGAGCTCACCCCCCAACCCGGCTCACCCTCTGACCCCGTGGACCCACACTTAAGCACACCCCCTGAGTTAAAGACCCTATTTGGCCAATTTAGAGTTTCGTGCCCCTGGTACTCTAGAATAAGAGACATCCGGGTTATCGACTGATATTTGGGGACTGACATCCGGGTTACTGACATAGAGTTTTAATGTGTGGAGTAACAAGAATGAAGAACAGTGTTTCCGCCCAGTTTCGAACTGGGGACCTTTCGCGTGTGAGGCGAACGTGATAACCACTACACTACGGAAACTGCTGAAGTGGCCTTTTACGCACGTGCCCGGCCTAATCAAAAGCTGCCCGTATAACTCTTCGAAATCCATGTAAACGCCGAAAAGCTAGCCCATGTTGCAGCAACAGCAGTCCTCGTTAGTATAGTGGCCAGTATCTCCGCTTGTCACGCGGAAGACCAGGGTTCGATTCCCTGACGGGGAGTTTTCTACTAGCTGCTAGTAGGACAATAGTCAAAATCAGTTTCCAACAGGGTGGACCGTTAGGCAAAAGTGATAACCACTACACTACGGAAACTGCTCAAGATGCCCCCCTACGTACGTGCCCGCCTTAATGCAACATTTGCACTTATCTGCAAACATTTATGAAGCCAAATTACATGATTTTCAACTTGAAAGAGCATTGTTGCCGGGACAGCGTGTCCCTTATGCCAGGAGGTAACTCTCCGACCACCAGAGTAAAACCCTGCTGCATTGGCCGGGAATCGGACCCGGATCTCCCACGTGGCAGGCGAGAATTCTACCATTGAACCACCAATGCCTACATAACACAAAGGGGAGAAGGACGAATCCTTAGGCTTGAACTCGTAATTTAAGCTATCGATGAAAACCCAACACCAGCCTAAAGTCAACATTCTCGCCTTAACCTCGACCATCCGTGTGTGACTATTTCACTTGCCCGCGATGTCTAGAAAACCACCAATGTTTTCACATCCGGAGTAATCAGCACTGCTATGTCATTGATGTCCGCAAATGTATAATGAACTCAAAAGCTCCCCGTATAACTCTTCGAAATCCATGTAAACGCCGAAAAGCTAGCCCATAATGCAGCTACAGCAGTCCTCGTTAGTATAGTGGCCAGTATCTCCGCTTGTCACGCGGAAGACCAGGGTTCGATTCCCTGACGGGGAGTTTTCTGCTAGCAGGCCAAGAGTCAAAATCCTCTTGTTTGTCACTGAGCAGAAGGAAACGTCTGACAATATACAAAGTCTTTCAGCACTGACCGGGGCAGTTCTGCTCGTTATCCAGGTTACTGAACGTTCCACTAAGTAGAGCTTTAATGTGTGGAATAACACAAACAAAGAACAGTGTTTCCGCCCTGTTTCGAACAGGGGACCTTTCGCGTGTTAGGCGAACGTGATAACCACTACACTACGGAAACTGCTGAAGGTGACCTTTACGCACGTGCCCGGCTCAATGCAACATGCACACGTAACCGCAAACATTTATGATGCCAAATAGCGTGATTTTCAACTTGAATCATTCAAACCTGCTATGTCCCACATCATACAGACACAGCCACAGCAGGAGTATGATGCCTGGGATGGGGAGGTTGACACCGAGGGGCCAGTGATTGACACTGGGGGGAACATAAGTGCTCAAACCTGGGTAAACATGCATGCCATGTGACTTCTGGAGAACCAGACCCAACTCTGGAGCTCACCCCCCAACCCGGCTCACCCTCTGACCCCGTGGACCCACACTTAAGCACACCCCCTGAGTTAAAGACCCTATTTGGCCAATTTAGAGTTTCGTGCCCCTGGTACTCTAGAATAAGAGACATCCGGGTTATCGACTGATATTTGGGGACTGACATCCGGGTTACTGACATAGAGTTTTAATGTGTGGAGTAACAAGAATGAAGAACAGTGTTTCCGCCCAGTTTCGAACTGGGGACCTTTCGCGTGTGAGGCGAACGTGATAACCACTACACTACGGAAACTGCTGAAGTGGCCTTTTACGCACGTGCCCGGCCTAATCAAAAGCTGCCCGTATAACTCTTCGAAATCCATGTAAACGCCGAAAAGCTAGCCCATGTTGCAGCAACAGCAGTCCTCGTTAGTATAGTGGCCAGTATCTCCGCTTGTCACGCGGAAGACCAGGGTTCGATTCCCTGACGGGGAGTTTTCTACTAGCTGCTAGTAGGACAATAGTCAAAATCAGTTTCCAACAGGGTGGACCGTTAGGCAAAAGTGATAACCACTACACTACGGAAACTGCTCAAGATGCCCCCCTACGTACGTGCCCGCCTTAATGCAACATTTGCACTTATCTGCAAACATTTATGAAGCCAAATTACATGATTTTCAACTTGAAAGAGCATTGTTGCCGGGACAGCGTGTCCCTTATGCCAGGAGGTAACTCTCCGACCACCAGAGTAAAACCCTGCTGCATTGGCCGGGAATCGGACCCGGATCTCCCACGTGGCAGGCGAGAATTCTACCATTGAACCACCAATGCCTACATAACACAAAGGGGAGAAGGACGAATCCTTAGGCTTGAACTCGTAATTTAAGCTATCGATGAAAACCCAACACCAGCCTAAAGTCAACATTCTCGCCTTAACCTCGACCATCCGTGTGTGACTATTTCACTTGCCCGCGATGTCTAGAAAACCACCAATGTTTTCACATCCGGAGTAATCAGCACTGCTATGTCATTGAGGTCCGCAAATGTATAATGAACTCAAAAGCTCCCCGTATAACTCTTCGAAATCCATGTAAACGCCGAAAAGCTAGCCCATAATGCAGCTACAGCAGTCCTCGTTAGTATAGTGGCCAGTATCTCCGCTTGTCACGCGGAAGACCAGGGTTCGATTCCCTGACGGGGAGTTTTCTGCTAGCAGGCCAAGAGTCAAAATCCTCTTGTTTGTCACTGAGCAGAAGGAAACGTCTGACAATATACAAAGTCTTTCAGCACTGACCGGGGCAGTTCTGCTCGTTATCCAGGTTACTGAACGTTCCACTAAGTAGAGCTTTAATGTGTGGAATAACACAAACAAAGAACAGTGTTTCCGCCCTGTTTCGAACAGGGGACCTTTCGCGTGTTAGGCGAACGTGATAACCACTACACTACGGAAACTGCTGAAGGTGACCTTTACGCACGTGCCCGGCTCAATGCAACATGCACACGTAACCGCAAACATTTATGATGCCAAATAGCGTGATTTTCAACTTGAATCATTCAAACCTGCTATGTCCCACATCATACAGACACAGCCACAGCAGGAGTATGATGCCTGGGATGGGGAGGTTGACACCGAGGGGCCAGTGATTGACACTGGGGGGAACATAAGTGCTCAAACCTGGGTAAACATGCATGCCATGTGACTTCTGGAGAACCAGACCCACCTCTGGAGCTCACCCCCCAACCCGGCTCACCCTCTGACCCCGTGGACCCACACTTAAGCACACCCCCTGAGTTAAAGACCCTATTTGGCCAATTTAGAGTTTCGAGCCCCTGGTACTCTAGAATAAGAGACATCCGGGTTATCGACTGATATTTGGGGACTGACATCCGGGTTACTGACATAGAGTTTTAATGTGTGGAGTAACAAGAATGAAGAACAGTGTTTCCGCCCAGTTTCGAACTGGGGACCTTTCGCGTGTAAGGCGAACGTGATAACCGCTACACTACGGAAACTGCTGAAGTGGCCTTTTACGCACGTGCCCGGCCTAATCAAAAGCTGCCCGTATAACTCTTCGAAATCCATGTAAACGCCGAAAAGCTAGCCCATGTTGCAGCAACAGCAGTCCTCGTTAGTATAGTGGCCAGTATCTCCGCTTGTCACGCGGAAGACCAGGGTTCGATTCCCTGACGGGGAGTTTTCTACTAGCTGCTAGTAGGACAATAGTCAAAATCAGTTTCCAACAGGGTGGACCGTTAGGCAAAAGTGATAACCACTACACTACGGAAACTGCTCAAGATGCCCCCCTACGTACGTGCCCGCCTTAATGCAACATTTGCACTTATCTGCAACTTCAACTTGAAAGAGCATTGTTGCCGGGACAGCGTGTCCCTTATGCCAGGAGGTAACTCTCCGACCACCAGAGTAAAACCCTGCTGCATTGGCCGGGAATCGGACCCGGATCTCCCACGTGGCAGGCGAGAATTCTACCATTGAACCACCAATGCCTACATAACACAAAGGGGAGAAGGACGAATCCTTAGGCTTGAACTCGTAATTTAAGCTATCGATGAAAACCCAACACCAGCCTAAAGTCAACATTCTCGCCTTAACCTCGACCATCCGTGTGTGACTATTTCACTTGCCCGCGATGTCTAGAAAACCACCAATGTTTTCACATCCGGAGTAATCAGCACTGCTATGTCATTGAGGTCCGCAAATGTATAATGAACTCAAAAGCTCCCCGTATAACTCTTCGAAATCCATGTAAACGCCGAAAAGCTAGCCCATAATGCAGCTACAGCAGTCCTCGTTAGTATAGTGGCCAGTATCTCCGCTTGTCACGCGGAAGACCAGGGTTCGATTCCCTGACGGGGAGTTTTCTGCTAGCAGGCCAAGAGTCAAAATCCTCTTGTTTGTCACTGAGCAGAAGGAAACGTCTGACAATATACAAAGTCTTTCAGCACTGACCGGGGCAGTTCTGCTCGTTATCCAGGTTACTGAACGTTCCACTAAGTAGAGCTTTAATGTGTGGAATAACACAAACAAAGAACAGTGTTTCCGCCCTGTTTCGAACAGGGGACCTTTCGCGTGTTAGGCGAACGTGATAACCACTACACTACGGAAACTGCTGAAGGTGACCTTTACGCACGTGCCCGGCTCAATGCAACATGCACACGTAACCGCAAACATTTATGATGCCAAATAGCGTGATTTTCAACTTGAATCATTCAAACCTGCTATGTCCCACATCATACAGACACAGCCACAGCAGGAGTATGATGCCTGGGATGGGGAGGTTGACACCGAGGGGCCAGTGATTGACACTGGGGGGAACATAAGTGCTCAAACCTGGGTAAACATGCATGCCATGTGACTTCTGGAGAACCAGACCCACCTCTGGAGCTCACCCCCCAACCCGGCTCACCCTCTGACCCCGTGGACCCACACTTAAGCACACCCCCTGAGTTAAAGACCCTATTTGGCCAATTTAGAGTTTCGAGCCCCTGGTACTCTAGAATAAGAGACATCCGGGTTATCGACTGATATTTGGGGACTGACATCCGGGTTACTGACATAGAGTTTTAATGTGTGGAGTAACAAGAATGAAGAACAGTGTTTCCGCCCAGTTTCGAACTGGGGACCTTTCGCGTGTAAGGCGAACGTGATAACCGCTACACTACGGAAACTGCTGAAGTGGCCTTTTACGCACGTGCCCGGCCTAATCAAAAGCTGCCCGTATAACTCTTCGAAATCCATGTAAACGCCGAAAAGCTAGCCCATGTTGCAGCAACAGCAGTCCTCGTTAGTATAGTGGCCAGTATCTCCGCTTGTCACGCGGAAGACCAGGGTTCGATTCCCTGACGGGGAGTTTTCTACTAGCTGCTAGTAGGACAATAGTCAAAATCAGTTTCCAACAGGGTGGACCGTTAGGCAAAAGTGATAACCACTACACTACGGAAACTGCTCAAGATGCCCCCCTACGTACGTGCCCGCCTTAATGCAACATTTGCACTTATCTGCAAACATTTATGAAGCCAAATTACATGATTTTCAACTTGAAAGAGCATTGTTGCCGGGACAGCGTGTCCCTTATGCCAGGAGGTAACTCTCCGACCACCAGAGTAAAACCCTGCTGCATTGGCCGGGAATCGGACCCGGATCTCCCACGTGGCAGGCGAGAATTCTACCATTGAACCACCAATGCCTACATAACACAAAGGGGAGAAGGACGAATCCTTAGGCTTGAACTCGTAATTTAAGCTATCGATGAAAACCCAACACCAGCCTAAAGTCAACATTCTCGCCTTAACCTCGACCATCCGTGTGTGACTATTTCACTTGCCCGCGATGTCTAGAAAACCACCAATGTTTTCACATCCGGAGTAATCAGCACTGCTATGTCATTGAGGTCCGCAAATGTATAATGAACTCAAAAGCTCCCCGTATAACTCTTCGAAATCCATGTAAACGCCGAAAAGCTAGCCCATAATGCAGCTACAGCAGTCCTCGTTAGTATAGTGGCCAGTATCTCCGCTTGTCACGCGGAAGACCAGGGTTCGATTCCCTGACGGGGAGTTTTCTGCTAGCAGGCCAAGAGTCAAAATCCTCTTGTTTGTCACTGAGCAGAAGGAAACGTCTGACAATATACAAAGTCTTTCAGCACTGACCGGGGCAGTTCTGCTCGTTATCCAGGTTACTGAACGTTCCACTAAGTAGAGCTTTAATGTGTGGAATAACACAAACAAAGAACAGTGTTTCCGCCCTGTTTCGAACAGGGGACCTTTCGCGTGTTAGGCGAACGTGATAACCACTACACTACGGAAACTGCTGAAGGTGACCTTTACGCACGTGCCCGGCTCAATGCAACATGCACACGTAACCGCAAACATTTATGATGCCAAATAGCGTGATTTTCAACTTGAATCATTCAAACCTGCTATGTCCCACATCATACAGACACAGCCACAGCAGGAGTATGATGCCTGGGATGGGGAGGTTGACACCGAGGGGCCAGTGATTGACACTGGGGGGAACATAAGTGCTCAAACCTGGGTAAACATGCATGCCATGTGACTTCTGGAGAACCAGACCCACCTCTGGAGCTCACCCCCCAACCCGGCTCACCCTCTGACCCCGTGGACCCACACTTAAGCACACCCCCTGAGTTAAAGACCCTATTTGGCCAATTTAGAGTTTCGTGCCCCTGGTACTCTAGAATAAGAGACATCCGGGTTATCGACTGATATTTGGGGACTGACATCCGGGTTACTGACATAGAGTTTTAATGTGTGGAGTAACAAGAATGAAGAACAGTGTTTCCGCCCAGTTTCGAACTGGGGACCTTTCGCGTGTGAGGCGAACGTGATAACCACTACACTACGGAAACTGCTGAAGTGGCCTTTTACGCACGTGCCCGGCCTAATCAAAAGCTGCCCGTATAACTCTTCGAAATCCATGTAAACGCCGAAAAGCTAGCCCATGTTGCAGCAACAGCAGTCCTCGTTAGTATAGTGGCCAGTATCTCCGCTTGTCACGCGGAAGACCAGGGTTCGATTCCCTGACGGGGAGTTTTCTACTAGCTGCTAGTAGGACAATAGTCAAAATCAGTTTCCAACAGGGTGGACCGTTAGGCAAAAGTGATAACCACTACACTACGGAAACTGCTCAAGATGCCCCCCTACGTACGTGCCCGCCTTAATGCAACATTTGCACTTATCTGCAAACATTTATGAAGCCAAATTACATGATTTTCAACTTGAAAGAGCATTGTTGCCGGGACAGCGTGTCCCTTATGCCAGGAGGTAACTCTCCGACCACCAGAGTAAAACCCTGCTGCATTGGCCGGGAATCGGACCCGGATCTCCCACGTGGCAGGCGAGAATTCTACCATTGAACCACCAATGCCTACATAACACAAAGGGGAGAAGGACGAATCCTTAGGCTTGAACTCGTAATTTAAGCTATCGATGAAAACCCAACACCAGCCTAAAGTCAACATTCTCGCCTTAACCTCGACCATCCGTGTGTGACTATTTCACTTGCCCGCGATGTCTAGAAAACCACCAATGTTTTCACATCCGGAGTAATCAGCACTGCTATGTCATTGATGTCCGCAAATGTATAATGAACTCAAAAGCTCCCCGTATAACTCTTCGAAATCCATGTAAACGCCGAAAAGCTAGCCCATAATGCAGCTACAGCAGTCCTCGTTAGTATAGTGGCCAGTATCTCCGCTTGTCACGCGGAAGACCAGGGTTCGATTCCCTGACGGGGAGTTTTCTGCTAGCAGGCCAAGAGTCAAAATCCTCTTGTTTGTCACTGAGCAGAAGGAAACGTCTGACAATATACAAAGTCTTTCAGCACTGACCGGGGCAGTTCTGCTCGTTATCCAGGTTACTGAACGTTCCACTAAGTAGAGCTTTAATGTGTGGAATAACACAAACAAAGAACAGTGTTTCCGCCCTGTTTCGAACAGGGGACCTTTCGCGTGTTAGGCGAACGTGATAACCACTACACTACGGAAACTGCTGAAGGTGACCTTTACGCACGTGCCCGGCTCAATGCAACATGCACACGTAACCGCAAACATTTATGATGCCAAATAGCGTGATTTTCAACTTGAATCATTCAAACCTGCTATGTCCCACATCATACAGACACAGCCACAGCAGGAGTATGATGCCTGGGATGGGGAGGTTGACACCGAGGGGCCAGTGATTGACACTGGGGGGAACATAAGTGCTCAAACCTGGGTAAACATGCATGCCATGTGACTTCTGGAGAACCAGACCCAACTCTGGAGCTCACCCCCCAACCCGGCTCACCCTCTGACCCCGTGGACCCACACTTAAGCACACCCCCTGAGTTAAAGACCCTATTTGGCCAATTTAGAGTTTCGTGCCCCTGGTACTCTAGAATAAGAGACATCCGGGTTATCGACTGATATTTGGGGACTGACATCCGGGTTACTGACATAGAGTTTTAATGTGTGGAGTAACAAGAATGAAGAACAGTGTTTCCGCCCAGTTTCGAACTGGGGACCTTTCGCGTGTGAGGCGAACGTGATAACCACTACACTACGGAAACTGCTGAAGTGGCCTTTTACGCACGTGCCCGGCCTAATCAAAAGCTGCCCGTATAACTCTTCGAAATCCATGTAAACGCCGAAAAGCTAGCCCATGTTGCAGCAACAGCAGTCCTCGTTAGTATAGTGGCCAGTATCTCCGCTTGTCACGCGGAAGACCAGGGTTCGATTCCCTGACGGGGAGTTTTCTACTAGCTGCTAGTAGGACAATAGTCAAAATCAGTTTCCAACAGGGTGGACCGTTAGGCAAAAGTGATAACCACTACACTACGGAAACTGCTCAAGATGCCCCCCTACGTACGTGCCCGCCTTAATGCAACATTTGCACTTATCTGCAAACATTTATGAAGCCAAATTACATGATTTTCAACTTGAAAGAGCATTGTTGCCGGGACAGCGTGTCCCTTATGCCAGGAGGTAACTCTCCGACCACCAGAGTAAAACCCTGCTGCATTGGCCGGGAATCGGACCCGGATCTCCCACGTGGCAGGCGAGAATTCTACCATTGAACCACCAATGCCTACATAACACAAAGGGGAGAAGGACGAATCCTTAGGCTTGAACTCGTAATTTAAGCTATCGATGAAAACCCAACACCAGCCTAAAGTCAACATTCTCGCCTTAACCTCGACCATCCGTGTGTGACTATTTCACTTGCCCGCGATGTCTAGAAAACCACCAATGTTTTCACATCCGGAGTAATCAGCACTGCTATGTCATTGAGGTCCGCAAATGTATAATGAACTCAAAAGCTCCCCGTATAACTCTTCGAAATCCATGTAAACGCCGAAAAGCTAGCCCATAATGCAGCTACAGCAGTCCTCGTTAGTATAGTGGCCAGTATCTCCGCTTGTCACGCGGAAGACCAGGGTTCGATTCCCTGACGGGGAGTTTTCTGCTAGCAGGCCAAGAGTCAAAATCCTCTTGTTTGTCACTGAGCAGAAGGAAACGTCTGACAATATACAAAGTCTTTCAGCACTGACCGGGGCAGTTCTGCTCGTTATCCAGGTTACTGAACGTTCCACTAAGTAGAGCTTTAATGTGTGGAATAACACAAACAAAGAACAGTGTTTCCGCCCTGTTTCGAACAGGGGACCTTTCGCGTGTTAGGCGAACGTGATAACCACTACACTACGGAAACTGCTGAAGGTGACCTTTACGCACGTGCCCGGCTCAATGCAACATGCACACGTAACCGCAAACATTTATGATGCCAAATAGCGTGATTTTCAACTTGAATCATTCAAACCTGCTATGTCCCACATCATACAGACACAGCCACAGCAGGAGTATGATGCCTGGGATGGGGAGGTTGACACCGAGGGGCCAGTGATTGACACTGGGGGGAACATAAGTGCTCAAACCTGGGTAAACATGCATGCCATGTGACTTCTGGAGAACCAGACCCACCTCTGGAGCTCACCCCCCAACCCGGCTCACCCTCTGACCCCGTGGACCCACACTTAAGCACACCCCCTGAGTTAAAGACCCTATTTGGCCAATTTAGAGTTTCGAGCCCCTGGTACTCTAGAATAAGAGACATCCGGGTTATCGACTGATATTTGGGGACTGACATCCGGGTTACTGACATAGAGTTTTAATGTGTGGAGTAACAAGAATGAAGAACAGTGTTTCCGCCCAGTTTCGAACTGGGGACCTTTCGCGTGTGAGGCGAACGTGATAACCACTACACTACGGAAACTGCTGAAGTGGCCTTTTACGCACGTGCCCGGCCTAATCAAAAGCTGCCCGTATAACTCTTCGAAATCCATGTAAACGCCGAAAAGCTAGCCCATATTGCAGCTACAGCAGTCCTCGTTAGTATAGTGGCCAGTATCTCCGCTTGTCACGCGGAAGACCAGGGTTCGATTCCCTGACGGGGAGTTTTCTACTAGCTGCTAGTAGGACAATAGTCAAAATCAGTTTCCAACAGGGTGGACCGTTAGGCAAAAGTGATAACCACTACACTACGGAAACTGCTCAAGATGCCCCCCTACGTACGTGCCCGCCTTAATGCAACATTTGCACTTATCTGCAAACATTTATGAAGCCAAATTACGTGATTTTCAACTTGAAAGAGCATTGTTGCCGGGACAGCGTCTCCCTTATGCCAGGAGGTAACTCTTCGACCACCAGAGTAAAACCCTGCTGCATTGGCCGGGAATCGGACCCGGATCTCCCACGTGGCAGGCGAGAATTCTACCATTGAACCACCAATGCCTACATAACACAAAGGGGAGAAGGACGAATCCTTAGGCTTGAACTCGTAATTTAAGCTATCGATGAAAACCCAACACCAGCCTAAAGTCAACATTCTCGCCTTAACCTCGACCATCCGTGTGTGACTATTTCACTTGCCCGCGATGTCTAGAAAACCACCAATGTTTTCACATCCGGAGTAATCAGCACTGCTATGTCATTGAGGTCCGCAAATGTATAATGAACTCAAAAGCTCCCCGTATAACTCTTCGAAATCCATGTAAACGCCGAAAAGCTAGCCCATAATGCAGCTACAGCAGTCCTCGTTAGTATAGTGGCCAGTATCTCCGCTTGTCACGTGGAAGACCAGGGTTCGATTCCCTGACGGGGAGTTTTCTGCTAGCAGGCCAAGAGTCAAAATCCTCTTGTTTGTCACTGAGCAGAAGGAAACGTCTGACAATATACAAAGTCTTTCAGCACTGACCGGGGCAGTTCTGCTCGTTATCCAGGTTACTGAACGTTCCACGAAGTAGAGCTTTAATGTGTGGAATAACACAAACAAAGAACAGTGTTTCCGCCCTGTTTCGAACAGGGGACCTTTCGCGTGTTAGGCGAACGTGATAACCACTACACTACGGAAACTGCTGAAGGTGACCTTTACGCACGTGCCCGGCTCAATGCAACATGCACACGTAACCGCAAACATTTATGATGCCAAATAGCGTGATTTTCAACTTGAATCATTCAAACCTGCTATGTCCCACATCATACAGACACAGCCACAGCAGGAGTATGATGCCTGGGATGGGGAGGTTGACACCGAGGGGCCAGTGATTGACACTGGGGGGAACATAAGTGCTCAAACCTGGGTAAACATGCATGCCATGTGACTTCTGGAGAACCAGACCCACCTCTGGAGCTCACCCCCCAACCCGGCTCACCCTCTGACCCCGTGGACCCACACTTAAGCACACCCCCTGAGTTAAAGACCCTATTTGGCCAATTTAGAGTTTCGAGCCCCTGGTACTCTAGAATAAGAGACATCCGGGTTATCGACTGATATTTGGGGACTGACATCCGGGTTACTGACATAGAGTTTTAATGTGTGGAGTAACAAGAATGAAGAACAGTGTTTCCGCCCAGTTTCGAACTGGGGACCTTTCGCGTGTGAGGCGAACGTGATAACCACTACACTACGGAAACTGCTGAAGTGGCCTTTTACGCACGTGCCCGGCCTAATCAAAAGCTGCCCGTATAACTCTTCGAAATCCATGTAAACGCCGAAAAGCTAGCCCATATTGCAGCTACAGCAGTCCTCGTTAGTATAGTGGCCAGTATCTCCGCTTGTCACGCGGAAGACCAGGGTTCGATTCCCTGACGGGGAGTTTTCTACTAGCTGCTAGTAGGACAATAGTCAAAATCAGTTTCCAACAGGGTGGACCGTTAGGCAAAAGTGATAACCACTACACTACGGAAACTGCTCAAGATGCCCCCCTACGTACGTGCCCGCCTTAATGCAACATTTGCACTTATCTGCAAACATTTATGAAGCCAAATTACGTGATTTTCAACTTGAAAGAGCATTGTTGCCGGGACAGCGTCTCCCTTATGCCAGGAGGTAACTCTTCGACCACCAGAGTAAAACCCTGCTGCATTGGCCGGGAATCGGACCCGGATCTCCCACGTGGCAGGCGAGAATTCTACCATTGAACCACCAATGCCTACATAACACAAAGGGGAGAAGGACGAATCCTTAGGCTTGAACTCGTAATTTAAGCTATCGATGAAAACCCAACACCAGCCTAAAGTCAACATTCTCGCCTTAACCTCGACCATCCGTGTGTGACTATTTCACTTGCCCGCGATGTCTAGAAAACCACCAATGTTTTCACATCCGGAGTAATCAGCACTGCTATGTCATTGAGGTCCGCAAATGTATAATGAACTCAAAAGCTCCCCGTATAACTCTTCGAAATCCATGTAAACGCCGAAAAGCTAGCCCATAATGCAGCTACAGCAGTCCTCGTTAGTATAGTGGCCAGTATCTCCGCTTGTCACGCGGAAGACCAGGGTTCGATTCCCTGACGGGGAGTTTTCTGCTAGCAGGCCAAGAGTCAAAATCCTCTTGTTTGTCACTGAGCAGAAGGAAACGTCTGACAATATACAAAGTCTTTCAGCACTGACCGGGGCAGTTCTGCTCGTTATCCAGGTTACTGAACGTTCCACGAAGTAGAGCTTTAATGTGTGGAATAACACAAACAAAGAACAGTGTTTCCGCCCTGTTTCGAACAGGGGACCTTTCGCGTGTTAGGCGAACGTGATAACCACTACACTACGGAAACTGCTGAAGGTGACCTTTACGCACGTGCCCGGCTCAATGCAACATGCACACGTAACCGCAAACATTTATGATGCCAAATAGCGTGATTTTCAACTTGAATCATTCAAACCTGCTATGTCCCACATCATACAGACACAGCCACAGCAGGAGTATGATGCCTGGGATGGGGAGGTTGACACCGAGGGGCCAGTGATTGACACTGGGGGGAACATAAGTGCTCAAACCTGGGTAAACATGCATGCCATGTGACTTCTGGAGAACCAGACCCACCTCTGGAGCTCACCCCCCAACCCGGCTCACCCTCTGACCCCGTGGACCCACACTTAAGCACACCCCCTGAGTTAAAGACCCTATTTGGCCAATTTAGAGTTTCGAGCCCCTGGTACTCTAGAATAAGAGACATCCGGGTTATCGACTGATATTTGGGGACTGACATCCGGGTTACTGACATAGAGTTTTAATGTGTGGAGTAACAAGAATGAAGAACAGTGTTTCCGCCCAGTTTCGAACTGGGGACCTTTCGCGTGTGAGGCGAACGTGATAACCACTACACTACGGAAACTGCTGAAGTGGCCTTTTACGCACGTGCCCGGCCTAATCAAAAGCTGCCCGTATAACGCTTCGAAATCCATGTAATCGCCGAAAAGCTAGCCCATATTGCAGCTACAGCAGTCCTCGTTAGTATAGTGGCCAGTATCTCCGCTTGTCACGCGGAAGACCAGGGTTCGATTCCCTGACGGGGAGTTTTCTACTAGCTGCTAGTAGGACAATAGTCAAAATCAGTTTCCAACAGGGTGGACCGTTAGGCAAAAGTGATAACCACTACACTACGGAAACTGCTCAAGATGCCCCCCTACGTACGTGCCCGCCTTAATGCAACATTTGCACTTATCTGCAAACATTTATGAAGCCAAATTACGTGATTTTCAACTTGAAAGAGCATTGTTGCCGGGACAGCGTCTCCCTTATGCCAGGAGGTAACTCTTCGACCACCAGAGTAAAACCCTGCTGCATTGGCCGGGAATCGGACCCGGATCTCCCACGTGGCAGGCGAGAATTCTACCATTGAACCACCAATGCCTACATAACACAAAGGGGAGAAGGACGAATCCTTAGGCTTGAACTCGTAATTTAAGCTATCGATGAAAACCCAACACCAGCCTAAAGTCAACATTCTCGCCTTAACCTCAACCATCCGTGTGTGACTATTTCACTTGCCCGCGATGTCTAGAAAACCACCAATGTTTTCACATCCGGAGTAATCAGCACTGCTATGTCATTGAGGTCCGCAAATGTATAATGAACTCAAAAGCTCCCCGTATAACTCTTCGAAATCCATGTAAACGCCGAAAAGCTAGCCCATAATGCAGCTACAGCAGTCCTCGTTAGTATAGTGGCCAGTATCTCCGCTTGTCACGCGGAAGACCAGGGTTCGATTCCCTGACGGGGAGTTTTCTGCTAGCAGGCCAAGAGTCAAAATCCTCTTGTTTGTCACTGAGCAGAAGGAAACGTCTGACAATATACAAAGTCTTTCAGCACTGACCGGGGCAGTTCTGCTCGTTATCCAGGTTACTGAACGTTCCACGAAGTAGAGCTTTAATGTGTGGAATAACACAAACAAAGAACAGTGTTTCCGCCCTGTTTCGAACAGGGGACCTTTCGCGTGTTAGGCGAACGTGATAACCACTACACTACGGAAACTGCTGAAGGTGACCTTTACGCACGTGCCCGGCTCAATGCAACATGCACACGTAACCGCAAACATTTATGATGCCAAATAGCGTGATTTTCAACTTGAATCATTCAAACCTGCTATGTCCCACATCATACAGACACAGCCACAGCAGGAGTATGATGCCTGGGATGGGGAGGTTGACACCGAGGGGCCAGTGATTGACACTGGGGGGAACATAAGTGCTCAAACCTGGGTAAACATGCATGCCATGTGACTTCTGGAGAACCAGACCCACCTCTGGAGCTCACCCCCCAACCCGGCTCACCCTCTGACCCCGTGGACCCACACTTAAGCACACCCCCTGAGTTAAAGACACTATTTGGCCAATTTAGAGTTTCGAGCCCCTGGTACTCTAGAATAAGAGACATCCGGGTTATCGACTGATATTTGGGGACTGACATCCGGGTTACTGACATAGAGTTTTAATGTGTGGAGTAACAAGAATGAAGAACAGTGTTTCCGCCCAGTTTCGAACTGGGGACCTTTCGCGTGTGAGGCGAACGTGATAACCACTACACTACGGAAACTGCTGAAGTGGCCTTTTACGCACGTGCCCGGCCTAATCAAAAGCTGCCCGTATAACGCTTCGAAATCCATGTAATCGCCGAAAAGCTAGCCCATATTGCAGCTACAGCAGTCCTCGTTAGTATAGTGGCCAGTATCTCCGCTTGTCACGCGGAAGACCAGGGTTCGATTCCCTGACGGGGAGTTTTCTACTAGCTGCTAGTAGGACAATAGTCAAAATCAGTTTCCAACAGGGTGGACCGTTAGGCAAAAGTGATAACCACTACACTACGGAAACTGCTCAAGATGCCCCCCTACGTACGTGCCCGCCTTAATGCAACATTTGCACTTATCTGCAAATATTTATGAAGCCAAATTACGTGATTTTCAACTTGAAAGAGCATTGTTGCCGGGACAGCGTCTCCCTTATGCCAGGAGGTAACTCTTCGACCACCAGAGTAAAACCCTGCTGCATTGGCCGGGAATCGGACCCAGATCTCCCACGTGGCAGGCGAGAATTCTACCATTGAACCACCAATGCCTACATAACACAAAGGGGAGAAGGACGAATCCTTAGGCTTGAACTCGTAATTTAAGCTATCGATGAAAACCCAACACCAGCCTAAAGTCAACATTCTCGCCTTAACCTCGACCATCCGTGTGTGACTATTTCACTTGCCCGCGATGTCTAGAAAACCACCAATGTTTTCACATCCGGAGTAATCAGCACTGCTATGTCATTGAGGTCCGCAAATGTATAATGAACTCAAAAGCTCCCCGTATAACTCTTCGAAATCCATGTAAACGCCGAAAAGCTAGCCCATAATGCAGCTACAGCAGTCCTCGTTAGTATAGTGGCCAGTATCTCCGCTTGTCACGCGGAAGACCAGGGTTCGATTCCCTGACGGGGAGTTTTCTGCTAGCAGGCCAAGAGTCAAAATCCTCTTGTTTGTCACTGAGCAGAAGGAAACGTCTGACAATATACAAAGTCTTTCAGCACTGACCGGGGCAGTTCTGCTCGTTATCCAGGTTACTGAACGTTCCACGAAGTAGAGCTTTAATGTGTGGAATAACACAAACAAAGAACAGTGTTTCCGCCCTGTTTCGAACAGGGGACCTTTCGCGTGTTAGGCGAACGTGATAACCACTACACTACGGAAACTGCTGAAGGTGACCTTTACGCACGTGCCCGGCTCAATGCAACATGCACACGTAACCGCAAACATTTATGATGCCAAATAGCGTGATTTTCAACTTGAATCATTCAAACCTGCTATGTCCCACATCATACAGACACAGCCACAGCAGGAGTATGATGCCTGGGATGGGGAGGTTGACACCGAGGGGCCAGTGATTGACACTGGGGGGAACATAAGTGCTCAAACCTGGGTAAACATGCATGCCATGTGACTTCTGGAGAACCAGACCCACCTCTGGAGCTCACCCCCCAACCCGGCTCACCCTCTGACCCCGTGGACCCACACTTAAGCACACCCCCTGAGTTAAAGACCCTATTTGGCCAATTTAGAGTTTCGAGCCCCTGGTACTCTAGAATAAGAGACATCCGGGTTATCGACTGATATTTGGGGACTGACATCCGGGTTACTGACATAGAGTTTTAATGTGTGGAGTAACAAGAATGAAGAACAGTGTTTCCGCCCAGTTTCGAACTGGGGACCTTTCGCGTGTGAGGCGAACGTGATAACCACTACACTACGGAAACTGCTGAAGTGGCCTTTTACGCACGTGCCCGGCCTAATCAAAAGCTGCCCGTATAACTCTTCGAAATCCATGTAAACGCCGAAAAGCTAGCCCATATTGCAGCTACAGCAGTCCTCGTTAGTATAGTGGCCAGTATCTCCGCTTGTCACGCGGAAGACCAGGGTTCGATTCCCTGACGGGGAGTTTTCTACTAGCTGCTAGTAGGACAATAGTCAAAATCAGTTTCCAACAGGGTGGACCGTTAGGCAAAAGTGATAACCACTACACTACGGAAACTGCTCAAGATGCCCCCCTACGTACGTGCCCGCCTTAATGCAACATTTGCACTTATCTGCAAACATTTATGAAGCCAAATTACATGATTTTCAACTTGAAAGAGCATTGTTGCCGGGACAGCGTCTCCCTTATGCCAGGAGGTAACTCTTCGACCACCAGAGTAAAACCCTGCTGCATTGGCCGGGAATCGGACCCGGATCTCCCACGTGGCAGGCGAGAATTCTACCATTGAACCACCAATGCCTACATAACACAAAGGGGAGAAGGACGAATCCTTAGGCTTGAACTCGTAATTTAAGCTATCGATGAAAACCCAACACCAGCCTAAAGTCAACATTCTCGCCTTAACCTCGACCATCCGTGTGTGACTATTTCACTTGCCCGCGATGTCTAGAAAACCACCAATGTTTTCACATCCGGAGTAATCAGCACTGCTATGTCATTGAGGTCCGCAAATGTATAATGAACTCAAAAGCTCCCCGTATAACTCTTCGAAATCCATGTAAACGCCGAAAAGCTAGCCCATAATGCAGCTACAGCAGTCCTCGTTAGTATAGTGGCCAGTATCTCCGCTTGTCACGCGGAAGACCAGGGTTCGATTCCCTGACGGGGAGTTTTCTGCTAGCAGGCCAAGAGTCAAAATCCTCTTGTTTGTCACTGAGCAGAAGGAAACGTCTGACAATATACAAAGTCTTTCAGCACTGACCGGGGCAGTTCTGCTCGTTATCCAGGTTACTGAACGTTCCACGAAGTAGAGCTTTAATGTGTGGAATAACACAAACAAAGAACAGTGTTTCCGCCCTGTTTCGAACAGGGGACCTTTCGCGTGTTAGGCGAACGTGATAACCACTACACTACGGAAACTGCTGAAGGTGACCTTTACGCACGTGCCCGGCTCAATGCAACATGCACACGTAACCGCAAACATTTATGATGCCAAATAGCGTGATTTTCAACTTGAATCATTCAAACCTGCTATGTCCCACATCATACAGACACAGCCACAGCAGGAGTATGATGCCTGGGATGGGGAGGTTGACACCGAGGGGCCAGTGATTGACACTGGGGGGAACATAAGTGCTCAAACCTGGGTAAACATGCATGCCATGTGACTTCTGGAGAACCAGACCCACCTCTGGAGCTCACCCCCCAACCCGGCTCACCCTCTGACCCCGTGGACCCACACTTAAGCACACCCCCTGAGTTAAAGACACTATTTGGCCAATTTAGAGTTTCGAGCCCCTGGTACTCTAGAATAAGAGACATCCGGGTTATCGACTGATATTTGGGGACTGACATCCGGGTTACTGACATAGAGTTTTAATGTGTGGAGTAACAAGAATGAAGAACAGTGTTTCCGCCCAGTTTCGAACTGGGGACCTTTCGCGTGTGAGGCGAACGTGATAACCACTACACTACGGAAACTGCTGAAGTGGCCTTTTACGCACGTGCCCGGCCTAATCAAAAGCTGCCCGTATAACGCTTCGAAATCCATGTAATCGCCGAAAAGCTAGCCCATATTGCAGCTACAGCAGTCCTCGTTAGTATAGTGGCCAGTATCTCCGCTTGTCACGCGGAAGACCAGGGTTCGATTCCCTGACGGGGAGTTTTCTACTAGCTGCTAGTAGGACAATAGTCAAAATCAGTTTCCAACAGGGTGGACCGTTAGGCAAAAGTGATAACCACTACACTACGGAAACTGCTCAAGATGCCCCCCTACGTACGTGCCCGCCTTAATGCAACATTTGCACTTATCTGCAAATATTTATGAAGCCAAATTACGTGATTTTCAACTTGAAAGAGCATTGTTGCCGGGACAGCGTCTCCCTTATGCCAGGAGGTAACTCTTCGACCACCAGAGTAAAACCCTGCTGCATTGGCCGGGAATCGGACCCAGATCTCCCACGTGGCAGGCGAGAATTCTACCATTGAACCACCAATGCCTACATAACACAAAGGGGAGAAGGACGAATCCTTAGGCTTGAACTCGTAATTTAAGCTATCGATGAAAACCCAACACCAGCCTAAAGTCAACATTCTCGCCTTAACCTCGACCATCCGTGTGTGACTATTTCACTTGCCCGCGATGTCTAGAAAACCACCAATGTTTTCACATCCGGAGTAATCAGCACTGCTATGTCATTGAGGTCCGCAAATGTATAATGAACTCAAAAGCTCCCCGTATAACTCTTCGAAATCCATGTAAACGCCGAAAAGCTAGCCCATAATGCAGCTACAGCAGTCCTCGTTAGTATAGTGGCCAGTATCTCCGCTTGTCACGCGGAAGACCAGGGTTCGATTCCCTGACGGGGAGTTTTCTGCTAGCAGGCCAAGAGTCAAAATCCTCTTGTTTGTCACTGAGCAGAAGGAAACGTCTGACAATATACAAAGTCTTTCAGCACTGACCGGGGCAGTTCTGCTCGTTATCCAGGTTACTGAACGTTCCACGAAGTAGAGCTTTAATGTGTGGAATAACACAAACAAAGAACAGTGTTTCCGCCCTGTTTCGAACAGGGGACCTTTCGCGTGTTAGGCGAACGTGATAACCACTACACTACGGAAACTGCTGAAGGTGACCTTTACGCACGTGCCCGGCTCAATGCAACATGCACACGTAACCGCAAACATTTATGATGCCAAATAGCGTGATTTTCAACTTGAATCATTCAAACCTGCTATGTCCCACATCATACAGACACAGCCACAGCAGGAGTATGATGCCTGGGATGGGGAGGTTGACACCGAGGGGCCAGTGATTGACACTGGGGGGAACATAAGTGCTCAAACCTGGGTAAACATGCATGCCATGTGACTTCTGGAGAACCAGACCCACCTCTGGAGCTCACCCCCCAACCCGGCTCACCCTCTGACCCCGTGGACCCACACTTAAGCACACCCCCTGAGTTAAAGACCCTATTTGGCCAATTTAGAGTTTCGAGCCCCTGGTACTCTAGAATAAGAGACATCCGGGTTATCGACTGATATTTGGGGACTGACATCCGGGTTACTGACATAGAGTTTTAATGTGTGGAGTAACAAGAATGAAGAACAGTGTTTCCGCCCAGTTTCGAACTGGGGACCTTTCGCGTGTGAGGCGAACGTGATAACCACTACACTACGGAAACTGCTGAAGTGGCCTTTTACGCACGTGCCCGGCCTAATCAAAAGCTGCCCGTATAACTCTTCGAAATCCATGTAAACGCCGAAAAGCTAGCCCATATTGCAGCTACAGCAGTCCTCGTTAGTATAGTGGCCAGTATCTCCGCTTGTCACGCGGAAGACCAGGGTTCGATTCCCTGACGGGGAGTTTTCTACTAGCTGCTAGTAGGACAATAGTCAAAATCAGTTTCCAACAGGGTGGACCGTTAGGCAAAAGTGATAACCACTACACTACGGAAACTGCTCAAGATGCCCCCCTACGTACGTGCCCGCCTTAATGCAACATTTGCACTTATCTGCAAACATTTATGAAGCCAAATTACATGATTTTCAACTTGAAAGAGCATTGTTGCCGGGACAGCGTCTCCCTTATGCCAGGAGGTAACTCTTCGACCACCAGAGTAAAACCCTGCTGCATTGGCCGGGAATCGGACCCGGATCTCCCACGTGGCAGGCGAGAATTCTACCATTGAACCACCAATGCCTACATAACACAAAGGGGAGAAGGACGAATCCTTAGGCTTGAACTCGTAATTTAAGCTATCGATGAAAACCCAACACCAGCCTAAAGTCAACATTCTCGCCTTAACCTCGACCATCCGTGTGTGACTATTTCACTTGCCCGCGATGTCTAGAAAACCACCAATGTTTTCACATCCGGAGTAATCAGCACTGCTATGTCATTGAGGTCCGCAAATGTATAATGAACTCAAAAGCTCCCCGTATAACTCTTCGAAATCCATGTAAACGCCGAAAAGCTAGCCCATAATGCAGCTACAGCAGTCCTCGTTAGTATAGTGGCCAGTATCTCCGCTTGTCACGCGGAAGACCAGGGTTCGATTCCCTGACGGGGAGTTTTCTGCTAGCAGGCCAAGAGTCAAAATCCTCTTGTTTGTCACTGAGCAGAAGGAAACGTCTGACAATATACAAAGTCTTTCAGCACTGACCGGGGCAGTTCTGCTCGTTATCCAGGTTACTGAACGTTCCACGAAGTAGAGCTTTAATGTGTGGAATAACACAAACAAAGAACAGTGTTTCCGCCCTGTTTCGAACAGGGGACCTTTCGCGTGTTAGGCGAACGTGATAACCACTACACTACGGAAACTGCTGAAGGTGACCTTTACGCACGTGCCCGGCTCAATGCAACATGCACACGTAACCGCAAACATTTATGATGCCAAATAGCGTGATTTTCAACTTGAATCATTCAAACCTGCTATGTCCCACATCATACAGACACAGCCACAGCAGGAGTATGATGCCTGGGATGGGGAGGTTGACACCGAGGGGCCAGTGATTGACACTGGGGGGAACATAAGTGCTCAAACCTGGGTAAACATGCATGCCATGTGACTTCTGGAGAACCAGAACCACCTCTGGAGCTCACCCCCCAACCCGGCTCACCCTCTGACCCCGTGGACCCACACTTAAGCACACCCCCTGAGTTAAAGACCCTATTTGGCCAATTTAGAGTTTCGTGCCCCTGGTACTCTAGAATAAGAGACATCCGGGTTATCGACTGATATTTGGGGACTGACATCCGGGTTACTGACATAGAGTTTTAATGTGTGGAGTAACAAGAATGAAGAACAGTGTTTCCGCCCAGTTTCGAACTGGGGACCTTTCGCGTGTGAGGCGAACGTGATAACCACTACACTACGGAAACTGCTGAAGTGGCCTTTTACGCACGTGCCCGGCCTAATCAAAAGCTGCCCGTATAACTCTTCGAAATCCATGTAAACGCCGAAAAGCTAGCCCATGTTGCAGCAACAGCAGTCCTCGTTAGTATAGTGGCCAGTATCTCCGCTTGTCACGCGGAAGACCAGGGTTCGATTCCCTGACGGGGAGTTTTCTACTAGCTGCTAGTAGGACAATAGTCAAAATCAGTTTCCAACAGGGTGGACCGTTAGGCAAAAGTGATAACCACTACACTACGGAAACTGCTCAAGATGCCCCCCTACGTACGTGCCCGCCTTAATGCAACATTTGCACTTATCTGCAAACATTTATGAAGCCAAATTACATGATTTTCAACTTGAAAGAGCATTGTTGCCGGGACAGCGTGTCCCTTATGCCAGGAGGTAACTCTCCGACCACCAGAGTAAAACCCTGCTGCATTGGCCGGGAATCGGACCCGGATCTCCTGCGCGGCGGCCGGGGATTCTTTAGCTAAACGCCCTAAACGGACCCTCCATTCATTCTCTATGGCAGTGCTGAAACACTACCGATGTAATATTTATTTGGCCGCTAGTGGCGCAGTGGAGCCGTTTTGAGTTTCGCCGGCTCCTCCCCCTGCTCTCCCCCTCCCTTCCTGCTTCACTCACAACCCGGAAACGAGTGTAAACAACACGTATTTTCTGCAGCTCTCCGTTGTGTGGCCGTTACGTGAAACAGTAAGTCATTTAAATTAATAACAATGACCTGAAATGTGATGAGAATAAGTGCTGACATGTTGTTATTCACTTGAAAGCTGTAAAGTTAGTGGTGTTTCTTCAGTGTTGTTTAAGCTTCATTTGAATCACGTGCTGAGTAACGTTACTTCAAGGTTCAAGTAGTAGTAGTAGTAGTAGTAGTTTATAGTAGTAGTAGTAGTTTATAATAGTAGTTTTTTACAGTAGTAGTTTATAGTAGTAGTAGTTTATAATAGTAGTAGTTTACAGTAGTAGTAGTAGTAGTAGTAGTTTATAGTAGTATTAGTTTATAATAGTAGTAGTTTACAGTAGTAGTAGTAGTAGTAGTATTAGTTTATAATAGTAGTAGTTTACAGTAGTAGTAGTAGTAGTTTATAGTAGTATTAGTTTATAATAGTAGTTTACAGTAGTAGTAGTAGTTTATAGTAGTATTAGTTTATAATAGTAGTTTACAGTAGTAGTAGTAGTAGTTTATAGTAGTATTAGTTTATAATAGTAGTTTACAGTAGTAGTAGTAGTTTATAGTAGTATTAGTTTATAATAGTAGTTTACAGTAGTAGTAGTAGTAGTAGTTTACAGTCATGTACATTAACTGCTCCACATGTATGTGACAGAAAGAGTTACTAATGAGGTCCTAGTTATTTAGCAGATTAAGGTTATCATACAACATATACTCAACTAATATACAGGACTCATACTTGTTAAAGAGTATTTACATTATTTACACCATGTCATATCATTTGTTTTACTGATGTACAAGATCTGTAAAAAATCAGAACACCAGACTGTGATAGAGTTGTTTATTACATAATATTCATATGCCACATGTCTGTTTGGGATTCAGGAGACGTTTCTTGAGGAGACTCTTCCCTCTTCAGAGATGTGGGACAGCAGGAGGATGACTCTGCATCTTCATGTGAAGAAACACCGTGCTGCAGGGACAGAGAGGCTCAACCTCCAGCTCCAGTAGAACAACCTCCAGCTCCTGCTGAAGCCAGGGTGGGTCTGTGTCCTATTTGTTCTGACAGGAAATGTACACGCTGTCGTACACTTCCATCATACCAGTGGGGATCTGAGTCCTACAAGCCCAAATACAAGATGTGTATTTAATGACATTGTAATTCTAGTCTGTTTGCATCAGTGATGGAGATGAAGATGAAGAGGGTGATGCTGAGTATCTCTCCTTGCAGGCAGCATGTGCAGAGCTGAGTAAACATGTGTTGTCTTTTATTTCTTTGTTTCTAGCTGAAGATTCTGTCGACGACACCACTGGACCGTGAGCTCTTCTCCCACATGAAGCATGACTTCATCATCCCGTCTCCTGTTGACGTGTTCTGGTCATGTGTGTTCTGGAGTTCTACTTCTCGTGACTATGACTTGATCCCAGCCGTGATGAGGGTACGTATCAGTCTTTACCTTATGCTCCTTTTCCTTTAGGTAAGAACAGATATTCATGTGACACTTTCTGCCTTCACTAACAGTAGTTTGTGTATTCAGAATCAGAACCATTTATTTGCCAGGTGTGTTTTACACATATGAAGAATTAGTCTTGGAAGGTGGTGCGTACATTAGACCAACAACAACAATCAACACAGTGCAATAGAAACATATTACATTTACAATAGAATATCAAACATAAAATAAAGTGCACAGAGAAACAGATAGCAGTACTGTAAACAAGTGTACTGTAGGTGTGAGTGTTAAAGTGACGTGTATTTAAATGTAAAGTATTGTCAAAATATAAATAACAAAGTGTGTTTCTGTTGCACTCAGGGTTCACAAGTAGATGGTAAATGAATCATAATGTCTATTCATTGAAACAGTGTCATATTCACTGTGCTTATTAGTTATGAAACATGAATTGATTCTTTTTTGTGATCCTTCTCTCCCTGCAGCCTCTGCTTTGCCGTCTGTAAAGAGACCAGAGACCTGAGCCGGTTCCCCAGCAGCTCCTGTGTCTGATGCCAGAAGGAGCAGCTCATCCGTCACAGTGCCTGGTGTTTATTATTTTACCTGTATTTGCATCCTCAAAATATCCATATGTAGTGTCCATCAAAACGGTTAATTCTTTAAAATATTCATAGTTGTAAGTGAGATACTGGTGCTCTGTGTTCAGGAGGAAGCATCCAGCGTTCAGCTCGCTGAGAGTCACAGACATCATGTTACATTCCTGCTTCATCTCACTGTCAATAACAACAACAACAACATGTTCAATGTTCTCTGTGGAGTCAGAGGCCCTCCTGGTTCCTCCTGAGACGTCTGCAGAGCCGGTCAACTGAACAAAGATCAAAGTCAGTATTTTAATGTTCTTCATTTGGTTGTGTACATTTTAAAAAGATGACATCAAGTTACGCACTATTGTACTCATTGTCTTTGTCTTTATTCTCGTCTAGCTGAGCCGTCATGTCCTCACAGCTTCCTGCTTCCACCACGTCAGCATGGACCGGTTCACAGCAGCAGAGGATCCTGATGAAGACAAAGCAACAACAGCATATATACATTATTATATTTGTTTACATTTAGTGTTGTGTTTGTGTGACTGTGGGCTCTGTGTTCAATATTTACTGTCATGTTGTGGTTAATAAATATATTTCATGGACTAATGTCTACAAGTCTTATTAATATGTGAACCATTAACAGTAAAGAAACATTTAATTGAAGTAATTGTAATTAACATGTTCATAAGTAGGAAAACTGTAATATAATAAGTAAATAGCCATAAATAAGTCAAGTACTTATATAATCTGTCTGCCACTACAATAGTGACAGTCAGTAAACTTATTACAGTACACTTTTATTAATTCATAATTAGCTCTTCATCATTGATGTGTGGCTTTGCCCAAAACGACTCAAGAATAGAACAAAACAGGAGAATATTTGAGTCTCAGATGCTGAAAACAGGGATTTTCATCCCCTCAGACAGGCTTTAATAATGCTGCAATCTCATTGGCTGTCAGTGAACACCAGCTATACACGACTTGCCCCCGCGTGGCAGGCGAGAATTCTACCATTGAACCACCAATGCCTACATAACACAAAGGGGAGAAGGACGAATCCTTAGGCTTGAACTCGTAATTTAAGCTATCGATGAAAACCCAACACCAGCCTAAAGTCAACATTCTCGCCTTAACCTCGACCATCCGTGTGTGACTATTTCACTTGCCCGCGATGTCTAGAAAACCACCAATGTTTTCACATCCGGAGTAATCAGCACTGCTATGTCATTGAGGTCCGCAAATGTATAATGAACTCAAAAGCTCCCCGTATAACTCTTCGAAATCCATGTAAACGCCGAAAAGCTAGCCCATAATGCAGCTACAGCAGTCCTCGTTAGTATAGTGGCCAGTATCTCCGCTTGTCACGCGGAAGACCAGGGTTCGATTCCCTGACGGGGAGTTTTCTGCTAGCAGGCCAAGAGTCAAAATCCTCTTGTTTGTCACTGAGCAGAAGGAAACGTCTGACAATATACAAAGTCTTTCAGCACTGACCGGGGCAGTTCTGCTCGTTATCCAGGTTACTGAACGTTCCACTAAGTAGAGCTTTAATGTGTGGAATAACACAAACAAAGAACAGTGTTTCCGCCCTGTTTCGAACAGGGGACCTTTCGCGTGTTAGGCGAACGTGATAACCACTACACTACGGAAACTGCTGAAGGTGACCTTTACGCACGTGCCCGGCTCAATGCAACATGCACACGTAACCGCAAACATTTATGATGCCAAATAGCGTGATTTTCAACTTGAATCATTCAAACCTGCTATGTCCCACATCATACAGACACAGCCACAGCAGGAGTATGATGCCTGGGATGGGGAGGTTGACACCGAGGGGCCAGTGATTGACACTGGGGGGAACATAAGTGCTCAAACCTGGGTAAACATGCATGCCATGTGACTTCTGGAGAACCAGACCCACCTCTGGAGCTCACCCCCCAACCCGGCTCACCCTCTGACCCCGTGGACCCACACTTAAGCACACCCCCTGAGTTAAAGACCCTATTTGGCCAATTTAGAGTTTCGTGCCCCTGGTACTCTAGAATAAGAGACATCCGGGTTATCGACTGATATTTGGGGACTGACATCCGGGTTACTGACATAGAGTTTTAATGTGTGGAGTAACAAGAATGAAGAACAGTGTTTCCGCCCAGTTTCGAACTGGGGACCTTTCGCGTGTGAGGCGAACGTGATAACCACTACACTACGGAAACTGCTGAAGTGGCCTTTTACGCACGTGCCCGGCCTAATCAAAAGCTGCCCGTATAACTCTTCGAAATCCATGTAAACGCCGAAAAGCTAGCCCATGTTGCAGCAACAGCAGTCCTCGTTAGTATAGTGGCCAGTATCTCCGCTTGTCACGCGGAAGACCAGGGTTCGATTCCCTGACGGGGAGTTTTCTACTAGCTGCTAGTAGGACAATAGTCAAAATCAGTTTCCAACAGGGTGGACCGTTAGGCAAAAGTGATAACCACTACACTACGGAAACTGCTCAAGATGCCCCCCTACGTACGTGCCCGCCTTAATGCAACATTTGCACTTATCTGCAAACATTTATGAAGCCAAATTACATGATTTTCAACTTGAAAGAGCATTGTTGCCGGGACAGCGTGTCCCTTATGCCAGGAGGTAACTCTCCGACCACCAGAGTAAAACCCTGCTGCATTGGCCGGGAATCGGACCCGGATCTCCCACGTGGCAGGCGAGAATTCTACCATTGAACCACCAATGCCTACATAACACAAAGGGGAGAAGGACGAATCCTTAGGCTTGAACTCGTAATTTAAGCTATCGATGAAAACCCAACACCAGCCTAAAGTCAACATTCTCGCCTTAACCTCGACCATCCGTGTGTGACTATTTCACTTGCCCGCGATGTCTAGAAAACCACCAATGTTTTCACATCCGGAGTAATCAGCACTGCTATGTCATTGAGGTCCGCAAATGTATAATGAACTCAAAAGCTCCCCGTATAACTCTTCGAAATCCATGTAAACGCCGAAAAGCTAGCCCATAATGCAGCTACAGCAGTCCTCGTTAGTATAGTGGCCAGTATCTCCGCTTGTCACGCGGAAGACCAGGGTTCGATTCCCTGACGGGGAGTTTTCTGCTAGCAGGCCAAGAGTCAAAATCCTCTTGTTTGTCACTGAGCAGAAGGAAACGTCTGACAATATACAAAGTCTTTCAGCACTGACCGGGGCAGTTCTGCTCGTTATCCAGGTTACTGAACGTTCCACTAAGTAGAGCTTTAATGTGTGGAATAACACAAACAAAGAACAGTGTTTCCGCCCTGTTTCGAACAGGGGACCTTTCGCGTGTTAGGCGAACGTGATAACCACTACACTACGGAAACTGCTGAAGGTGACCTTTACGCACGTGCCCGGCTCAATGCAACATGCACACGTAACCGCAAACATTTATGATGCCAAATAGCGTGATTTTCAACTTGAATCATTCAAACCTGCTATGTCCCACATCATACAGACACAGCCACAGCAGGAGTATGATGCCTGGGATGGGGAGGTTGACACCGAGGGGCCAGTGATTGACACTGGGGGGAACATAAGTGCTCAAACCTGGGTAAACATGCATGCCATGTGACTTCTGGAGAACCAGACCCACCTCTGGAGCTCACCCCCCAACCCGGCTCACCCTCTGACCCCGTGGACCCACACTTAAGCACACCCCCTGAGTTAAAGACCCTATTTGGCCAATTTAGAGTTTCGTGCCCCTGGTACTCTAGAATAAGAGACATCCGGGTTATCGACTGATATTTGGGGACTGACATCCGGGTTACTGACATAGAGTTTTAATGTGTGGAGTAACAAGAATGAAGAACAGTGTTTCCGCCCAGTTTCGAACTGGGGACCTTTCGCGTGTGAGGCGAACGTGATAACCACTACACTACGGAAACTGCTGAAGTGGCCTTTTACGCACGTGCCCGGCCTAATCAAAAGCTGCCCGTATAACTCTTCGAAATCCATGTAAACGCCGAAAAGCTAGCCCATGTTGCAGCAACAGCAGTCCTCGTTAGTATAGTGGCCAGTATCTCCGCTTGTCACGCGGAAGACCAGGGTTCGATTCCCTGACGGGGAGTTTTCTACTAGCTGCTAGTAGGACAATAGTCAAAATCAGTTTCCAACAGGGTGGACCGTTAGGCAAAAGTGATAACCACTACACTACGGAAACTGCTCAAGATGCCCCCCTACGTACGTGCCCGCCTTAATGCAACATTTGCACTTATCTGCAAACATTTATGAAGCCAAATTACATGATTTTCAACTTGAAAGAGCATTGTTGCCGGGACAGCGTGTCCCTTATGCCAGGAGGTAACTCTCCGACCACCAGAGTAAAACCCTGCTGCATTGGCCGGGAATCGGACCCGGATCTCCCACGTGGCAGGCGAGAATTCTACCATTGAACCACCAATGCCTACATAACACAAAGGGGAGAAGGACGAATCCTTAGGCTTGAACTCGTAATTTAAGCTATCGATGAAAACCCAACACCAGCCTAAAGTCAACATTCTCGCCTTAACCTCGACCATCCGTGTGTGACTATTTCACTTGCCCGCGATGTCTAGAAAACCACCAATGTTTTCACATCCGGAGTAATCAGCACTGCTATGTCATTGAGGTCCGCAAATGTATAATGAACTCAAAAGCTCCCCGTATAACTCTTCGAAATCCATGTAAACGCCGAAAAGCTAGCCCATAATGCAGCTACAGCAGTCCTCGTTAGTATAGTGGCCAGTATCTCCGCTTGTCACGCGGAAGACCAGGGTTCGATTCCCTGACGGGGAGTTTTCTGCTAGCAGGCCAAGAGTCAAAATCCTCTTGTTTGTCACTGAGCAGAAGGAAACGTCTGACAATATACAAAGTCTTTCAGCACTGACCGGGGCAGTTCTGCTCGTTATCCAGGTTACTGAACGTTCCACTAAGTAGAGCTTTAATGTGTGGAATAACACAAACAAAGAACAGTGTTTCCGCCCTGTTTCGAACAGGGGACCTTTCGCGTGTTAGGCGAACGTGATAACCACTACACTACGGAAACTGCTGAAGGTGACCTTTACGCACGTGCCCGGCTCAATGCAACATGCACACGTAACCGCAAACATTTATGATGCCAAATAGCGTGATTTTCAACTTGAATCATTCAAACCTGCTATGTCCCACATCATACAGACACAGCCACAGCAGGAGTATGATGCCTGGGATGGGGAGGTTGACACCGAGGGGCCAGTGATTGACACTGGGGGGGAACATAAGTGCTCAAACCTGGGTAAACATGCATGCCATGTGACTTCTGGAGAACCAGACCCACCTCTGGAGCTCACCCCCCAACCCGGCTCACCCTCTGACCCCGTGGACCCACACTTAAGCACACCCCCTGAGTTAAAGACCCTATTTGGCCAATTTAGAGTTTCGTGCCCCTGGTACTCTAGAATAAGAGACATCCGGGTTATCGACTGATATTTGGGGACTGACATCCGGGTTACTGACATAGAGTTTTAATGTGTGGAGTAACAAGAATGAAGAACAGTGTTTCCGCCCAGTTTCGAACTGGGGACCTTTCGCGTGTGAGGCGAACGTGATAACCACTACACTACGGAAACTGCTGAAGTGGCCTTTTACGCACGTGCCCGGCCTAATCAAAAGCTGCCCGTATAACTCTTCGAAATCCATGTAAACGCCGAAAAGCTAGCCCATGTTGCAGCAACAGCAGTCCTCGTTAGTATAGTGGCCAGTATCTCCGCTTGTCACGCGGAAGACCAGGGTTCGATTCCCTGACGGGGAGTTTTCTACTAGCTGCTAGTAGGACAATAGTCAAAATCAGTTTCCAACAGGGTGGACCGTTAGGCAAAAGTGATAACCACTACACTACGGAAACTGCTCAAGATGCCCCCCCTACGTACGTGCCCGCCTTAATGCAACATTTGCACTTATCTGCAAACATTTATGAAGCCAAATTACATGATTTTCAACTTGAAAGAGCATTGTTGCCGGGACAGCGTGTCCCTTATGCCAGGAGGTAACTCTCCGACCACCAGAGTAAAACCCTGCTGCATTGGCCGGGAATCGGACCCGGATCTCCCACGTGGCAGGCGAGAATTCTACCATTGAACCACCAATGCCTACATAACACAAAGGGGAGAAGGACGAATCCTTAGGCTTGAACTCGTAATTTAAGCTATCGATGAAAACCCAACACCAGCCTAAAGTCAACATTCTCGCCTTAACCTCGACCATCCGTGTGTGACTATTTCACTTGCCCGCGATGTCTAGAAAACCACCAATGTTTTCACATCCGGAGTAATCAGCACTGCTATGTCATTGAGGTCCGCAAATGTATAATGAACTCAAAAGCTCCCCGTATAACTCTTCGAAATCCATGTAAACGCCGAAAAGCTAGCCCATAATGCAGCTACAGCAGTCCTCGTTAGTATAGTGGCCAGTATCTCCGCTTGTCACGCGGAAGACCAGGGTTCGATTCCCTGACGGGGAGTTTTCTGCTAGCAGGCCAAGAGTCAAAACTCTTGTTTGTCACTGAGCAGAAGGAAACGTCTGACAATATACAAAGTCTTTCAGCACTGACCGGGGCAGTTCTGCTCGTTATCCAGGTTACTGAACGTTCCACTAAGTAGAGCTTTAATGTGTGGAATAACACAAACAAAGAACAGTGTTTCCGCCCTGTTTCGAACAGGGGACCTTTCGCGTGTTAGGCGAACGTGATAACCACTACACTACGGAAACTGCTGAAGGTGACCTTTACGCACGTGCCCGGCTCAATGCAACATGCACACGTAACCGCAAACATTTATGATGCCAAATAGCGTGATTTTCAACTTGAATCATTCAAACCTGCTATGTCCCACATCATACAGACACAGCCACAGCAGGAGTATGATGCCTGGGATGGGGAGGTTGACACCGAGGGGCCAGTGATTGACACTGGGGGGAACATAAGTGCTCAAACCTGGGTAAACATGCATGCCATGTGACTTCTGGAGAACCAGACCCACCTCTGGAGCTCACCCCCCAACCCGGCTCACCCTCTGACCCCGTGGACCCACACTTAAGCACACCCCCTGAGTTAAAGACCCTATTTGGCCAATTTAGAGTTTCGTGCCCCTGGTACTCTAGAATAAGAGACATCCGGGTTATCGACTGATATTTGGGGACTGACATCCGGGTTACTGACATAGAGTTTTAATGTGTGGAGTAACAAGAATGAAGAACAGTGTTTCCGCCCAGTTTCGAACTGGGGACCTTTCGCGTGTGAGGCGAACGTGATAACCACTACACTACGGAAACTGCTGAAGTGGCCTTTTACGCACGTGCCCGGCCTAATCAAAAGCTGCCCGTATAACTCTTCGAAATCCATGTAAACGCCGAAAAGCTAGCCCATGTTGCAGCAACAGCAGTCCTCGTTAGTATAGTGGCCAGTATCTCCGCTTGTCACGCGGAAGACCAGGGTTCGATTCCCTGACGGGGAGTTTTCTACTAGCTGCTAGTAGGACAATAGTCAAAATCAGTTTCCAACAGGGTGGACCGTTAGGCAAAAGTGATAACCACTACACTACGGAAACTGCTCAAGATGCCCCCCTACGTACGTGCCCGCCTTAATGCAACATTTGCACTTATCTGCAAACATTTATGAAGCCAAATTACATGATTTTCAACTTGAAAGAGCATTGTTGCCGGGACAGCGTGTCCCTTATGCCAGGAGGTAACTCTCCGACCACCAGAGTAAAACCCTGCTGCATTGGCCGGGAATCGGACCCGGATCTCCCACGTGGCAGGCGAGAATTCTACCATTGAACCACCAATGCCTACATAACACAAAGGGGAGAAGGACGAATCCTTAGGCTTGAACTCGTAATTTAAGCTATCGATGAAAACCCAACACCAGCCTAAAGTCAACATTCTCGCCTTAACCTCGACCATCCGTGTGTGACTATTTCACTTGCCCGCGATGTCTAGAAAACCACCAATGTTTTCACATCCGGAGTAATCAGCACTGCTATGTCATTGAGGTCCGCAAATGTATAATGAACTCAAAAGCTCCCCGTATAACTCTTCGAAATCCATGTAAACGCCGAAAAGCTAGCCCATAATGCAGCTACAGCAGTCCTCGTTAGTATAGTGGCCAGTATCTCCGCTTGTCACGCGGAAGACCAGGGTTCGATTCCCTGACGGGGAGTTTTCTGCTAGCAGGCCAAGAGTCAAAATCCTCTTGTTTGTCACTGAGCAGAAGGAAACGTCTGACAATATACAAAGTCTTTCAGCACTGACCGGGGCAGTTCTGCTCGTTATCCAGGTTACTGAACGTTCCACTAAGTAGAGCTTTAATGTGTGGAATAACACAAACAAAGAACAGTGTTTCCGCCCTGTTTCGAACAGGGGACCTTTCGCGTGTTAGGCGAACGTGATAACCACTACACTACGGAAACTGCTGAAGGTGACCTTTACGCACGTGCCCGGCTCAATGCAACATGCACACGTAACCGCAAACATTTATGATGCCAAATAGCGTGATTTTCAACTTGAATCATTCAAACCTGCTATGTCCCACATCATACAGACACAGCCACAGCAGGAGTATGATGCCTGGGATGGGGAGGTTGACACCGAGGGGCCAGTGATTGACACTGGGGGGAACATAAGTGCTCAAACCTGGGTAAACATGCATGCCATGTGACTTCTGGAGAACCAGACCCACCTCTGGAGCTCACCCCCCAACCCGGCTCACCCTCTGACCCCGTGGACCCACACTTAAGCACACCCCCTGAGTTAAAGACCCTATTTGGCCAATTTAGAGTTTCGTGCCCCTGGTACTCTAGAATAAGAGACATCCGGGTTATCGACTGATATTTGGGGACTGACATCCGGGTTACTGACATAGAGTTTTAATGTGTGGAGTAACAAGAATGAAGAACAGTGTTTCCGCCCAGTTTCGAACTGGGGACCTTTCGCGTGTGAGGCGAACGTGATAACCACTACACTACGGAAACTGCTGAAGTGGCCTTTTACGCACGTGCCCGGCCTAATCAAAAGCTGCCCGTATAACTCTTCGAAATCCATGTAAACGCCGAAAAGCTAGCCCATGTTGCAGCAACAGCAGTCCTCGTTAGTATAGTGGCCAGTATCTCCGCTTGTCACGCGGAAGACCAGGGTTCGATTCCCTGACGGGGAGTTTTCTACTAGCTGCTAGTAGGACAATAGTCAAAATCAGTTTCCAACAGGGTGGACCGTTAGGCAAAAGTGATAACCACTACACTACGGAAACTGCTCAAGATGCCCCCCTACGTACGTGCCCGCCTTAATGCAACATTTGCACTTATCTGCAAACATTTATGAAGCCAAATTACATGATTTTCAACTTGAAAGAGCATTGTTGCCGGGACAGCGTGTCCCTTATGCCAGGAGGTAACTCTCCGACCACCAGAGTAAAACCCTGCTGCATTGGCCGGGAATCGGACCCGGATCTCCCACGTGGCAGGCGAGAATTCTACCATTGAACCACCAATGCCTACATAACACAAAGGGGAGAAGGACGAATCCTTAGGCTTGAACTCGTAATTTAAGCTATCGATGAAAACCCAACACCAGCCTAAAGTCAACATTCTCGCCTTAACCTCGACCATCCGTGTGTGACTATTTCACTTGCCCGCGATGTCTAGAAAACCACCAATGTTTTCACATCCGGAGTAATCAGCACTGCTATGTCATTGAGGTCCCGCAAATGTATAATGAACTCAAAAGCTCCCCGTATAACTCTTCGAAATCCATGTAAACGCCGAAAAGCTAGCCCATAATGCAGCTACAGCAGTCCTCGTTAGTATAGTGGCCAGTATCTCCGCTTGTCACGCGGAAGACCAGGGTTCGATTCCCTGACGGGGAGTTTTCTGCTAGCAGGCCAAGAGTCAAAATCCTCTTGTTTGTCACTGAGCAGAAGGAAACGTCTGACAATATACAAAGTCTTTCAGCACTGACCGGGGCAGTTCTGCTCGTTATCCAGGTTACTGAACGTTCCACTAAGTAGAGCTTTAATGTGTGGAATAACACAAACAAAGAACAGTGTTTCCGCCCTGTTTCGAACAGGGGACCTTTCGCGTGTTAGGCGAACGTGATAACCACTACACTACGGAAACTGCTGAAGGTGACCTTTACGCACGTGCCCGGCTCAATGCAACATGCACACGTAACCGCAAACATTTATGATGCCAAATAGCGTGATTTTCAACTTGAATCATTCAAACCTGCTATGTCCCACATCATACAGACACAGCCACAGCAGGAGTATGATGCCTGGGATGGGGAGGTTGACACCGAGGGGCCAGTGATTGACACTGGGGGGAACATAAGTGCTCAAACCTGGGTAAACATGCATGCCATGTGACTTCTGGAGAACCAGACCCACCTCTGGAGCTCACCCCCCAACCCGGCTCACCCTCTGACCCCGTGGACCCACACTTAAGCACACCCCCTGAGTTAAAGACCCTATTTGGCCAATTTAGAGTTTCGTGCCCCTGGTACTCTAGAATAAGAGACATCCGGGTTATCGACTGATATTTGGGGACTGACATCCGGGTTACTGACATAGAGTTTTAATGTGTGGAGTAACAAGAATGAAGAACAGTGTTTCCGCCCAGTTTCGAACTGGGGACCTTTCGCGTGTGAGGCGAACGTGATAACCACTACACTACGGAAACTGCTGAAGTGGCCTTTTACGCACGTGCCCGGCCTAATCAAAAGCTGCCCGTATAACTCTTCGAAATCCATGTAAACGCCGAAAAGCTAGCCCATGTTGCAGCAACAGCAGTCCTCGTTAGTATAGTGGCCAGTATCTCCGCTTGTCACGCGGAAGACCAGGGTTCGATTCCCTGACGGGGAGTTTTCTACTAGCTGCTAGTAGGACAATAGTCAAAATCAGTTTCCAACAGGGTGGACCGTTAGGCAAAAGTGATAACCACTACACTACGGAAACTGCTCAAGATGCCCCCCTACGTACGTGCCCGCCTTAATGCAACATTTGCACTTATCTGCAAACATTTATGAAGCCAAATTACATGATTTTCAACTTGAAAGAGCATTGTTGCCGGGACAGCGTGTCCCTTATGCCAGGAGGTAACTCTCCGACCACCAGAGTAAAACCCTGCTGCATTGGCCGGGAATCGGACCCGGATCTCCCACGTGGCAGGCGAGAATTCTACCATTGAACCACCAATGCCTACATAACACAAAGGGGAGAAGGACGAATCCTTAGGCTTGAACTCGTAATTTAAGCTATCGATGAAAACCCAACACCAGCCTAAAGTCAACATTCTCGCCTTAACCTCGACCATCCGTGTGTGACTATTTCACTTGCCCGCGATGTCTAGAAAACCACCAATGTTTTCACATCCGGAGTAATCAGCACTGCTATGTCATTGAGGTCCGCAAATGTATAATGAACTCAAAAGCTCCCCGTATAACTCTTCGAAATCCATGTAAACGCCGAAAAGCTAGCCCATAATGCAGCTACAGCAGTCCTCGTTAGTATAGTGGCCAGTATCTCCGCTTGTCACGCGGAAGACCAGGGTTCGATTCCCTGACGGGGAGTTTTCTGCTAGCAGGCCAAGAGTCAAAATCCTCTTGTTTGTCACTGAGCAGAAGGAAACGTCTGACAATATACAAAGTCTTTCAGCACTGACCGGGGCAGTTCTGCTCGTTATCCAGGTTACTGAACGTTCCACTAAGTAGAGCTTTAATGTGTGGAATAACACAAACAAAGAACAGTGTTTCCGCCCTGTTTCGAACAGGGGACCTTTCGCGTGTTAGGCGAACGTGATAACCACTACACTACGGAAACTGCTGAAGGTGACCTTTACGCACGTGCCCGGCTCAATGCAACATGCACACGTAACCGCAAACATTTATGATGCCAAATAGCGTGATTTTCAACTTGAATCATTCAAACCTGCTATGTCCCACATCATACAGACACAGCCACAGCAGGAGTATGATGCCTGGGATGGGGAGGTTGACACCGAGGGGCCAGTGATTGACACTGGGGGGAACATAAGTGCTCAAACCTGGGTAAACATGCATGCCATGTGACTTCTGGAGAACCAGACCCACCTCTGGAGCTCACCCCCCAACCCGGCTCACCCTCTGACCCCGTGGACCCACACTTAAGCACACCCCCTGAGTTAAAGACCCTATTTGGCCAATTTAGAGTTTCGTGCCCCTGGTACTCTAGAATAAGAGACATCCGGGTTATCGACTGATATTTGGGGACTGACATCCGGGTTACTGACATAGAGTTTTAATGTGTGGAGTAACAAGAATGAAGAACAGTGTTTCCGCCCAGTTTCGAACTGGGGACCTTTCGCGTGTGAGGCGAACGTGATAACCACTACACTACGGAAACTGCTGAAGTGGCCTTTTACGCACGTGCCCGGCCTAATCAAAAGCTGCCCGTATAACTCTTCGAAATCCATGTAATCGCCGAAAAGCTAGCCCATGTTGCAGCAACAGCAGTCCTCGTTAGTATAGTGGCCAGTATCTCCGCTTGTCACGCGGAAGACCAGGGTTCGATTCCCTGACGGGGAGTTTTCTACTAGCTGCTAGTAGGACAATAGTCAAAATCAGTTTCCAACATGGTGGACCGTTAGGCAAAAGTGATAACCACTACACTACGGAAACTGCTCAAGATGCCCCCCTACGTACGTGCCCGCCTTAATGCAACATTTGCACTTATCTGCAAACATTTATGAAGCCAAATTACATGATTTTCAACTTGAAAGAGCATTGTTGCCGGGACAGCGTGTCCCTTATGCCAGGAGGTAACTCTCCGACCACCAGAGTAAAACCCTGCTGCATTGGCCGGGAATCGGACACGGATCTCCCACGTGGCAGGCGAGAATTCTACCATTGAACCACCAATGCCTACATAACACAAAGGGGAGAAGGACGAATCCTTAGGCTTGAACTCGTAATTTAAGCTATCGATGAAAACCCAACACCAGCCTAAAGTCAACATTCTCGCCTTAACCTCGACCATCCGTGTGTGACTATTTCACTTGCCCGCGATGTCTAGAAAACCACCAATGTTTTCACATCCGGAGTAATCAGCACTGCTATGTCATTGAGGTCCGCAAATGTATAATGAACTCAAAAGCTCCCCGTATAACTCTTCGAAATCCATGTAAACGCCGAAAAGCTAGCCCATAATGCAGCTACAGCAGTCCTCGTTAGTATAGTGGCCAGTATCTCCGCTTGTCACGCGGAAGACCAGGGTTCGATTCCCTGACGGGGAGTTTTCTGCTAGCAGGCCAAGAGTCAAAATCCTCTTGTTTGTCACTGAGCAGAAGGAAACGTCTGACAATATACAAAGTCTTTCAGCACTGACCGGGGCAGTTCTGCTCGTTATCCAGGTTACTGAACGTTCCACTAAGTAGAGCTTTAATGTGTGGAATAACACAAACAAAGAACAGTGTTTCCGCCCTGTTTCGAACAGGGGACCTTTCGCGTGTTAGGCGAACGTGATAACCACTACACTACGGAAACTGCTGAAGGTGACCTTTACGCACGTGCCCGGCTCAATGCAACATGCACACGTAACCGCAAACATTTATGATGCCAAATAGCGTGATTTTCAACTTGAATCATTCAAACCTGCTATGTCCCACATCATACAGACACAGCCACAGCAGGAGTATGATGCCTGGGATGGGGAGGTTGACACCGAGGGGCCAGTGATTGACACTGGGGGGAACATAAGTGCTCAAACCTGGGTAAACATGCATGCCATGTGACTTCTGGAGAACCAGACCCACCTCTGGAGCTCACCCCCCAACCCGGCTCACCCTCTGACCCCGTGGACCCACACTTAAGCACACCCCCTGAGTTAAAGACCCTATTTGGCCAATTTAGAGTTTCGTGCCCCTGGTACTCTAGAATAAGAGACATCCGGGTTATCGACTGATATTTGGGGACTGACATCCGGGTTACTGACATAGAGTTTTAATGTGTGGAGTAACAAGAATGAAGAACAGTGTTTCCGCCCAGTTTCGAACTGGGGACCTTTCGCGTGTGAGGCGAACGTGATAACCACTACACTACGGAAACTGCTGAAGTGGCCTTTTACGCACGTGCCCGGCCTAATCAAAAGCTGCCCGTATAACTCTTCGAAATCCATGTAAACGCCGAAAAGCTAGCCCATGTTGCAGCAACAGCAGTCCTCGTTAGTATAGTGGCCAGTATCTCCGCTTGTCACGCGGAAGACCAGGGTTCGATTCCCTGACGGGGAGTTTTCTACTAGCTGCTAGTAGGACAATAGTCAAAATCAGTTTCCAACAGGGTGGACCGTTAGGCAAAAGTGATAACCACTACACTACGGAAACTGCTCAAGATGCCCCCCTACGTACGTGCCCGCCTTAATGCAACATTTGCACTTATCTGCAAACATTTATGAAGCCAAATTACATGATTTTCAACTTGAAAGAGCATTGTTGCCGGGACAGCGTGTCCCTTATGCCAGGAGGTAACTCTCCGACCACCAGAGTAAAACCCTGCTGCATTGGCCGGGAATCGGACCCGGATCTCCCACGTGGCAGGCGAGAATTCTACCATTGAACCACCAATGCCTACATAACACAAAGGGGAGAAGGACGAATCCTTAGGCTTGAACTCGTAATTTAAGCTATCGATGAAAACCCAACACCAGCCTAAAGTCAACATTCTCGCCTTAACCTCGACCATCCGTGTGTGACTATTTCACTTGCCCGCGATGTCTAGAAAACCACCAATGTTTTCACATCCGGAGTAATCAGCACTGCTATGTCATTGAGGTCCGCAAATGTATAATGAACTCAAAAGCTCCCCGTATAACTCTTCGAAATCCATGTAAACGCCGAAAAGCTAGCCCATAATGCAGCTACAGCAGTCCTCGTTAGTATAGTGGCCAGTATCTCCGCTTGTCACGCGGAAGACCAGGGTTCGATTCCCTGACGGGGAGTTTTCTGCTAGCAGGCCAAGAGTCAAAATCCTCTTGTTTGTCACTGAGCAGAAGGAAACGTCTGACAATATACAAAGTCTTTCAGCACTGACCGGGGCAGTTCTGCTCGTTATCCAGGTTACTGAACGTTCCACTAAGTAGAGCTTTAATGTGTGGAATAACACAAACAAAGAACAGTGTTTCCGCCCTGTTTCGAACAGGGGACCTTTCGCGTGTTAGGCGAACGTGATAACCACTACACTACGGAAACTGCTGAAGGTGACCTTTACGCACGTGCCCGGCTCAATGCAACATGCACACGTAACCGCAAACATTTATGATGCCAAATAGCGTGATTTTCAACTTGAATCATTCAAACCTGCTATGTCCCACATCATACAGACACAGCCACAGCAGGAGTATGATGCCTGGGATGGGGAGGTTGACACCGAGGGGCCAGTGATTGACACTGGGGGGAACATAAGTGCTCAAACCTGGGTAAACATGCATGCCATGTGACTTCTGGAGAACCAGACCCACCTCTGGAGCTCACCCCCCAACCCGGCTCACCCTCTGACCCCGTGGACCCACACTTAAGCACACCCCCTGAGTTAAAGACCCTATTTGGCCAATTTAGAGTTTCGTGCCCCTGGTACTCTAGAATAAGAGACATCCGGGTTATCGACTGATATTTGGGGACTGACATCCGGGTTACTGACATAGAGTTTTAATGTGTGGAGTAACAAGAATGAAGAACAGTGTTTCCGCCCAGTTTCGAACTGGGGACCTTTCGCGTGTGAGGCGAACGTGATAACCACTACACTACGGAAACTGCTGAAGTGGCCTTTTACGCACGTGCCCGGCCTAATCAAAAGCTGCCCGTATAACTCTTCGAAATCCATGTAATCGCCGAAAAGCTAGCCCATGTTGCAGCAACAGCAGTCCTCGTTAGTATAGTGGCCAGTATCTCCGCTTGTCACGCGGAAGACCAGGGTTCGATTCCCTGACGGGGAGTTTTCTACTAGCTGCTAGTAGGACAATAGTCAAAATCAGTTTCCAACATGGTGGACCGTTAGGCAAAAGTGATAACCACTACACTACGGAAACTGCTCAAGATGCCCCCCTACGTACGTGCCCGCCTTAATGCAACATTTGCACTATCTGCAAACATTTATGAAGCCAAATTACATGATTTTCAACTTGAAAGAGCATTGTTGCCGGACAGCGTGTCCCTTATGCCAGGAGGTAACTCTCCGACCACCAGAGTAAAACCCTGCTGCATTGGCCGGGATCGGACACGGATCTCCCACGTGGCAGGCGAGAATTCTACCATTGAACCACCAATGCCTACATAACACAAAGGGGAGAAGGACGAATCCTTAGGGCTTGAACTCGTAATTTAAGCTATCGATGAAAACCCAACACCAGCCTAAAGTCAACATTCTCGCCTTAACCTCGACCATCCGTGTGTGACTATTTCACTTGCCCGCGATGTCTAGAAAACCACCAATGTTTTCACATCCGGAGTAATCAGCACTGCTATGTCATTGAGGTCCGCAAATGTATAATGAACTCAAAAGCTCCCCGTATAACTCTTCGAAATCCATGTAAACGCCGAAAAGCTAGCCCATAATGCAGCTACAGCAGTCCTCGTTAGTATAGTGGCCAGTATCTCCGCTTGTCACGCGGAAGACCAGGGTTCGATTCCCTGACGGGGAGTTTCTTCTGCTAGCAGGCCAAGAGTCAAATCCTCTTGTTTGTCACTGAGCAGAAGGAAACGTCTGACAATATACAAAGTCTTTCAGCACTGACCGGGGCAGTTCTGCTCGTTATCCAGGTTACTGAACGTTCCACTAAGTAGAGCTTTAATGTGTGGAATAACACAACAAAGAACAGTGTTTCCGCCCTGTTTCGAACAGGGGACCTTTCGCGTGTTAGGCGAACGTGATAACCACTACACTACGGAAACTGCTGAAGGTGACCTTTACGCACGTGCCCGGCTCAATGCAACATGCACACGTAACCGCAAACATTTATGATGCCAAATAGCGTGATTTTCAACTTGAATCATTCAAACCTGCTATGTCCCCACATCATACAGACACAGCCACAGCAGGAGTATGATGCCTGGATGGGGAGGTTGACACCGAGGGGCCAGTGATTGACACTGGGGGGAACATAAGTGCTCAAACCTGGGTAAAACATGCATGCCATGTGACTTCTGGAGAACCAGACCCACCTCTGGAGCTCACCCCCCAACCCGGCTCACCCTCTGACCCCGTGGACCCACACTTAAGCACACCCCCTGAGTTAAAGACCCTATTTGGCCAATTTAGAGTTTCGTGCCCCTGGTACTCTAGAATAAGAGACATCCGGGTTATCGACTGATATTTGGGGACTGACATCCGGGTTACTGACATAGAGTTTTAATGTGTGGAGTAACAAGAATGAAGAACAGTGTTTCCGCCCAGTTTCGAACTGGGGACCTTTCGCGTGTGAGGCGAACGTGATAACCACTACACTACGGAAACTGCTGAAGTGGCCTTTTACGCACGTGCCCGGCCTAATCAAAAGCTGCCCGTATAACTCTTCGAAATCCATGTAAACGCCGAAAAGCTAGCCCATGTTGCAGCAACAGCAGTCCTCGTTAGTATAGTGGCCAGTATCTCCGCTTGTCACGCGGAAGACCAGGGTTCGATTCCCTGACGGGGAGTTTTCTACTAGCTGCTAGTAGGACAATAGTCAAAATCAGTTTCCAACAGGGTGGACCGTTAGGCAAAAGTGATAACCACTACACTACGGAAACTGCTCAAGATGCCCCCCTACGTACGTGCCCGCCTTAATGCAACATTTGCACTTATCTGCAAACATTTATGAAGCCAAATTACATGATTTTCAACTTGAAAGAGCATTGTTGCCGGGACAGCGTGTCCCTTATGCCAGGAGGTAACTCTCCGACCACCAGAGTAAAACCCTGCTGCATTGGCCGGGAATCGGACCCGGATCTCCCACGTGGCAGGCGAGAATTCTACCATTGAACCACCAATGCCTACATAACACAAAGGGGAGAAGGACGAATCCTTAGGCTTGAACTCGTAATTTAAGCTATCGATGAAAACCCAACACCAGCCTAAAGTCAACATTCTCGCCTTAACCTCGACCATCCGTGTGTGACTATTTCACTTGCCCGCGATGTCTAGAAAACCACCAATGTTTTCACATCCGGAGTAATCAGCACTGCTATGTCATTGAGGTCCGCAAATGTATAATGAACTCAAAAGCTCCCCGTATAACTCTTCGAAATCCATGTAAACGCCGAAAAGCTAGCCCATAATGCAGCTACAGCAGTCCTCGTTAGTATAGTGGCCAGTATCTCCGCTTGTCACGCGGAAGACCAGGGTTCGATTCCCTGACGGGGAGTTTTCTGCTAGCAGGCCAAGAGTCAAAATCCTCTTGTTTGTCACTGAGCAGAAGGAAACGTCTGACAATATACAAAGTCTTTCAGCACTGACCGGGGCAGTTCTGCTCGTTATCCAGGTTACTGAACGTTCCACTAAGTAGAGCTTTAATGTGTGGAATAACACAAACAAAGAACAGTGTTTCCGCCCTGTTTCGAACAGGGGACCTTTCGCGTGTTAGGCGAACGTGATAACCACTTACACTACGGAAACTGCTGAAGGTGACCTTTACGCACGTGCCCGGCTCAATGCAACATGCACACGTAACCGCAAACATTTATGATGCCAAATAGCGTGATTTTCAACTTGAATCATTCAAAACCTGCTATGTCCCACATCATACAGACACAGCCACAGCAGGAGTATGATGCCTGGGATGGGGAGGTTGACACCGAGGGGCCAGTGATTGACACTGGGGGGAACATAAGTGCTAAACCTGGGTAAACATGCATGCCATGTGACTTCTGGAGAACCAGACCCAACTCTGGAGCTCACCCCCCAACCCGGCTCACCCTCTGACCCCGTGGACCCACACTTAAGCACACCCCCTGAGTTAAAGACCCTATTTGGCCAATTTAGAGTTTCGTGCCCCTGGTACTCTAGAATAAGAGACATCCGGGTTATCGACTGATATTTGGGGACTGACATCCGGGTTACTGACATAGAGTTTTAATGTGTGGAGTAACAAGAATGAAGAACAGTGTTTCCGCCCAGTTTCGAACTGGGGACCTTTCGCGTGTGAGGCGAACGTGATAACCACTACACTACGGAAACTGCTGAAGTGGCCTTTTACGCACGTGCCCGGCCTAATCAAAAGCTGCCCGTATAACTCTTCGAAATCCATGTAAACGCCGAAAAGCTAGCCCATGTTGCAGCAACAGCAGTCCTCGTTAGTATAGTGGCCAGTATCTCCGCTTGTCACGCGGAAGACCAGGGTTCGATTCCCTGACGGGGAGTTTTCTACTAGCTGCTAGTAGGACAATAGTCAAAATCAGTTTCCAACAGGGTGGACCGTTAGGCAAAAGTGATAACCACTACACTACGGAAACTGCTCAAGATGCCCCCCTACGTACGTGCCCGCCTTAATGCAACATTTGCACTTATCTGCAAACATTTATGAAGCCAAATTACATGATTTTCAACTTGAAAGAGCATTGTTGCCGGGACAGCGTGTCCCTTATGCCAGGAGGTAACTCTCCGACCACCAGAGTAAAACCCTGCTGCATTGGCCGGGAATCGGACCCGGATCTCCCACGTGGCAGGCGAGAATTCTACCATTGAACCACCAATGCCTACATAACACAAAGGGGAGAAGGACGAATCCTTAGGCTTGAACTCGTAATTTAAGCTATCGATGAAAACCCAACACCAGCCTAAAGTCAACATTCTCGCCTTAACCTCGACCATCCGTGTGTGACTATTTCACTTGCCCGCGATGTCTAGAAAACCACCAATGTTTTCACATCCGGAGTAATCAGCACTGCTATGTCATTGAGGTCCGCAAATGTATAATGAACTCAAAAGCTCCCCGTATAACTCTTCGAAATCCATGTAAACGCCGAAAAGCTAGCCCATAATGCAGCTACAGCAGTCCTCGTTAGTATAGTGGCCAGTATCTCCGCTTGTCACGCGGAAGACCAGGGTTCGATTCCCTGACGGGGAGTTTTCTGCTAGCAGGCCAAGAGTCAAAATCCTCTTGTTTGTCACTGAGCAGAAGGAAACGTCTGACAATATACAAAGTCTTTCAGCACTGACCGGGGCAGTTCTGCTCGTTATCCAGGTTACTGAACGTTCCACTAAGTAGAGCTTTAATGTGTGGAATAACACAAACAAAGAACAGTGTTTCCGCCCTGTTTCGAACAGGGGACCTTTCGCGTGTTAGGCGAACGTGATAACCACTACACTACGGAAACTGCTGAAGGTGACCTTTACGCACGTGCCCGGCTCAATGCAACATGCACACGTAACCGCAAACATTTATGATGCCAAATAGCGTGATTTTCAACTTGAATCATTCAAACCTGCTATGTCCCACATCATACAGACACAGCCACAGCAGGAGTATGATGCCTGGGATGGGGAGGTTGACACCGAGGGGCCAGTGATTGACACTGGGGGGAACATAAGTGCTCAAACCTGGGTAAACATGCATGCCATGTGACTTCTGGAGAACCAGACCCAACTCTGGAGCTCACCCCCCAACCCGGCTCACCCTCTGACCCCGTGGACCCACACTTAAGCACACCCCCTGAGTTAAAGACCCTATTTGGCCAATTTAGAGTTTCGTGCCCCTGGTACTCTAGAATAAGAGACATCCGGGTTATCGACTGATATTTGGGGACTGACATCCGGGTTACTGACATAGAGTTTTAATGTGTGGAGTAACAAGAATGAAGAACAGTGTTTCCGCCCAGTTTCGAACTGGGGACCTTTCGCGTGTGAGGCGAACGTGATAACCACTACACTACGGAAACTGCTGAAGTGGCCTTTTACGCACGTGCCCGGCCTAATCAAAAGCTGCCCGTATAACTCTTCGAAATCCATGTAAACGCCGAAAAGCTAGCCCATGTTGCAGCTACAGCAGTCCTCGTTAGTATAGTGGCCAGTATCTCCGCTTGTCACGCGGAAGACCAGGGTTCGATTCTCTGACGGGGAGTTTTCTACTAGCTGCTAGTAGGACAATAGTCAAAATCAGTTTCCAACAGGGTGGACCGTTAGGCAAAAGTGATAACCACTACACTACGGAAACTGCTCAAGATGCCCCCCTACGTACGTGCCCGCCTTAATGCAACATGCACACGTAACCGCAAACATTCATGATGCCAAATAGCGTGATTTTCAACTTGAATCATTCAAACCTGCTATGTCCCACATCATACAGACACAGCCACAGCAGGAGTATGATGCCTGGGATGGGGAGGTTGACACCGAGGGGCCAGTGATTGACACTGGGGGGAACATAAGTGCTCAAACCTGGGTAAACATGCATGCCATGTGACTTCTGGAGAACCAGACCCACCTCTGGAGCTCACCCCCCAACCCGGCTCACCCTCTGACCCCGTGGACCCACACTTAAGCACACCCCCTGAGTTAAAGACCCTATTTGGCCAATTTAGAGTTTCGTGCCCCTGGTACTCTAGAATAAGAGACATCCGGGTTATCGACTGATATTTGGGGACTGACATCCGGGTTACTGACATAGAGTTTTAATGTGTGGAGTAACAAGAATGAAGAACAGTGTTTCCGCCCAGTTTCGAACTGGGGACCTTTCGCGTGTGAGGCGAACGTGATAACCACTACACTACGGAAACTGCTGAAGTGGCCTTTTACGCACGTGCCCGGCCTAATCAAAAGCTGCCCGTATAACTCTTCGAAATCAATGTAAACGCCGAAAAGCTAGCCCATGTTGCAGCTACAGCAGTCCTCGTTAGTATAGTGGCCAGTATCTCCGCTTGTCACGCGGAAGACCAGGGTTCGATTCTCTGACGGGGAGTTTTCTACTAGCTGCTAGTAGGACAATAGTCAAAATCAGTTTCCAACAGGGTGGACCGTTAGGCAAAAGTGATAACCACTACACTACGGAAACTGCTCAAGATGCCCCCCTACGTACGTGCCCGCCTTAATGCAACATGCACACGTAACCGCAAACATTTATGATGCCAAATAGCGTGATTTTCAACTTGAATCATTCAAACCTGCTATGTCCCACATCATACAGACACAGCCACAGCAGGAGTATGATGCCTGGGATGGGGAGGTTGACACCGAGGGGCCAGTGATTGACACTGGGGGGAACATAAGTGCTCAAACCTGGGTAAACATGCATGCCATGTGACTTCTGGAGAACCAGACCCAACTCTGGAGCTCACCCCCCAACCCGGCTCACCCTCTGACCCCGTGGACCCACACTTAAGCACACCCCCTGAGTTAAAGACCCTATTTGGCCAATTTAGAGTTTCGTGCCCCTGGTACTCTAGAATAAGAGACATCCGGGTTATCGACTGATATTTGGGGACTGACATCCGGGTTACTGACATAGAGTTTTAATGTGTGGAGTAACAAGAATGAAGAACAGTGTTTCCGCCCAGTTTCGAACTGGGGACCTTTCGCGTGTGAGGCGAACGTGATAACCACTACACTACGGAAACTGCTGAAGTGGCCTTTTACGCACGTGCCCGGCCTAATCAAAAGCTGCCCGTATAACTCTTCGAAATCCATGTAAACGCCGAAAAGCTAGCCCATGTTGCAGCAACAGCAGTCCTCGTTAGTATAGTGGCCAGTATCTCCGCTTGTCACGCGGAAGACCAGGGTTCGATTCCCTGACGGGGAGTTTTCTACTAGCTGCTAGTAGGACAATAGTCAAAATCAGTTTCCAACAGGGTGGACCGTTAGGCAAAAGTGATAACCACTACACTACGGAAACTGCTCAAGATGCCCCCCTACGTACGTGCCCGCCTTAATGCAACATTTGCACTTATCTGCAAACATTTATGAAGCCAAATTACATGATTTTCAACTTGAAAGAGCATTGTTGCCGGGACAGCGTCTCCCTTATGCCAGGAGGTAACTCTTCGACCACCAGAGTAAAACCCTGCTGCATTGGCCGGGAATCGGACCCAGATCTCCCACGTGGCAGGCGAGAATTCTACCATTGAACCACCAATGCCTACATAACACAAAGGGGAGAAGGACGAATCCTTAGGCTTGAACTCGTAATTTAAGCTATCGATGAAAACCCAACACCAGCCTAAAGTCAACATTCTCGCCTTAACCTCGACCATCCGTGTGTGACTATTTCACTTGCCCGCGATGTCTAGAAAACCACCAATGTTTTCACATCCGGAGTAATCAGCACTGCTATGTCATTGAGGTCCGCAAATGTATAATGAACTCAAAAGCTCCCCGTATAACTCTTCGAAATCCATGTAAACGCCGAAAAGCTAGCCCATAATGCAGCTACAGCAGTCCTCGTTAGTATAGTGGCCAGTATCTCCGCTTGTCACGCGGAAGACCAGGGTTCGATTCCCTGACGGGGAGTTTTCTGCTAGCAGGCCAAGAGTCAAAATCCTCTTGTTTGTCACTGAGCAGAAGGAAACGTCTGACAATATACAAAGTCTTTCAGCACTGACCGGGGCAGTTCTGCTCGTTATCCAGGTTACTGAACGTTCCACGAAGTAGAGCTTTAATGTGTGGAATAACACAAACAAAGAACAGTGTTTCCGCCCTGTTTCGAACAGGGGACCTTTCGCGTGTTAGGCGAACGTGATAACCACTACACTACGGAAACTGCTGAAGGTGACCTTTACGCACGTGCCCGGCTCAATGCAACATGCACACGTAACCGCAAACATTTATGATGCCAAATAGCGTGATTTTCAACTTGAATCATTCAAACCTGCTATGTCCCACATCATACAGACACAGCCACAGCAGGAGTATGATGCCTGGGATGGGGAGGTTGACACCGAGGGGCCAGTGATTGACACTGGGGGGAACATAAGTGCTCAAACCTGGGTAAACATGCATGCCATGTGACTTCTGGAGAACCAGACCCACCTCTGGAGCTCACCCCCCAACCCGGCTCACCCTCTGACCCCGTGGACCCACACTTAAGCACACCCCCTGAGTTAAAGACCCTATTTGGCCAATTTAGAGTTTCGAGCCCCTGGTACTCTAGAATAAGAGACATCCGGGTTATCGACTGATATTTGGGGACTGACATCCGGGTTACTGACATAGAGTTTTAATGTGTGGAGTAACAAGAATGAAGAACAGTGTTTCCGCCCAGTTTCGAACTGGGGACCTTTCGCGTGTGAGGCGAACGTGATAACCACTACACTACGGAAACTGCTGAAGTGGCCTTTTACGCACGTGCCCGGCCTAATCAAAAGCTGCCCGTATAACTCTTCGAAATCCATGTAAACGCCGAAAAGCTAGCCCATATTGCAGCTACAGCAGTCCTCGTTAGTATAGTGGCCAGTATCTCCGCTTGTCACGCGGAAGACCAGGGTTCGATTCCCTGACGGGGAGTTTTCTACTAGCTGCTAGTAGGACAATAGTCAAAATCAGTTTCCAACAGGGTGGACCGTTAGGCAAAAGTGATAACCACTACACTACGGAAACTGCTCAAGATGCCCCCCTACGTACGTGCCCGCCTTAATGCAACATTTGCACTTATCTGCAAACATTTATGAAGCCAAATTACATGATTTTCAACTTGAAAGAGCATTGTTGCCGGGACAGCGTCTCCCTTATGCCAGGAGGTAACTCTTCGACCACCAGAGTAAAACCCTGCTGCATTGGCCGGGAATCGGACCCGGATCTCCCACGTGGCAGGCGAGAATTCTACCATTGAACCACCAATGCCTACATAACACAAAGGGGAGAAGGACGAATCCTTAGGCTTGAACTCGTAATTTAAGCTATCGATGAAAACCCAACACCAGCCTAAAGTCAACATTCTCGCCTTAACCTCGACCATCCGTGTGTGACTATTTCACTTGCCCGCGATGTCTAGAAAACCACCAATGTTTTCACATCCGGAGTAATCAGCACTGCTATGTCATTGAGGTCCGCAAATGTATAATGAACTCAAAAGCTCCCCGTATAACTCTTCGAAATCCATGTAAACGCCGAAAAGCTAGCCCATAATGCAGCTACAGCAGTCCTCGTTAGTATAGTGGCCAGTATCTCCGCTTGTCACGCGGAAGACCAGGGTTCGATTCCCTGACGGGGAGTTTTCTGCTAGCAGGCCAAGAGTCAAAATCCTCTTGTTTGTCACTGAGCAGAAGGAAACGTCTGACAATATACAAAGTCTTTCAGCACTGACCGGGGCAGTTCTGCTCGTTATCCAGGTTACTGAACGTTCCACGAAGTAGAGCTTTAATGTGTGGAATAACACAAACAAAGAACAGTGTTTCCGCCCTGTTTCGAACAGGGGACCTTTCGCGTGTTAGGCGAACGTGATAACCACTACACTACGGAAACTGCTGAAGGTGACCTTTACGCACGTGCCCGGCTCAATGCAACATGCACACGTAACCGCAAACATTTATGATGCCAAATAGCGTGATTTTCAACTTGAATCATTCAAACCTGCTATGTCCCACATCATACAGACACAGCCACAGCAGGAGTATGATGCCTGGGATGGGGAGGTTGACACCGAGGGGCCAGTGATTGACACTGGGGGGAACATAAGTGCTCAAACCTGGGTAAACATGCATGCCATGTGACTTCTGGAGAACCAGACCCACCTCTGGAGCTCACCCCCCAACCCGGCTCACCCTCTGACCCCGTGGACCCACACTTAAGCACACCCCCTGAGTTAAAGACCCTATTTGGCCAATTTAGAGTTTCGAGCCCCTGGTACTCTAGAATAAGAGACATCCGGGTTATCGACTGATATTTGGGGACTGACATCCGGGTTACTGACATAGAGTTTTAATGTGTGGAGTAACAAGAATGAAGAACAGTGTTTCCGCCCAGTTTCGAACTGGGGACCTTTCGCGTGTGAGGCGAACGTGATAACCACTACACTACGGAAACTGCTGAAGTGGCCTTTTACGCACGTGCCCGGCCTAATCAAAAGCTGCCCGTATAACTCTTCGAAATCCATGTAAACGCCGAAAAGCTAGCCCATATTGCAGCTACAGCAGTCCTCGTTAGTATAGTGGCCAGTATCTCCGCTTGTCACGCGGAAGACCAGGGTTCGATTCCCTGACGGGGAGTTTTCTACTAGCTGCTAGTAGGACAATAGTCAAAATCAGTTTCCAACAGGGTGGACCGTTAGGCAAAAGTGATAACCACTACACTACGGAAACTGCTCAAGATGCCCCCCTACGTACGTGCCCGCCTTAATGCAACATTTGCACTTATCTGCAAACATTTATGAAGCCAAATTACATGATTTTCAACTTGAAAGAGCATTGTTGCCGGGACAGCGTCTCCCTTATGCCAGGAGGTAACTCTTCGACCACCAGAGTAAAACCCTGCTGCATTGGCCGGGAATCGGACCCGGATCTCCCACGTGGCAGGCGAGAATTCTACCATTGAACCACCAATGCCTACATAACACAAAGGGGAGAAGGACGAATCCTTAGGCTTGAACTCGTAATTTAAGCTATCGATGAAAACCCAACACCAGCCTAAAGTCAACATTCTCGCCTTAACCTCGACCATCCGTGTGTGACTATTTCACTTGCCCGCGATGTCTAGAAAACCACCAATGTTTTCACATCCGGAGTAATCAGCACTGCTATGTCATTGAGGTCCGCAAATGTATAATGAACTCAAAAGCTCCCCGTATAACTCTTCGAAATCCATGTAAACGCCGAAAAGCTAGCCCATAATGCAGCTACAGCAGTCCTCGTTAGTATAGTGGCCAGTATCTCCGCTTGTCACGCGGAAGACCAGGGTTCGATTCCCTGACGGGGAGTTTTCTGCTAGCAGGCCAAGAGTCAAAATCCTCTTGTTTGTCACTGAGCAGAAGGAAACGTCTGACAATATACAAAGTCTTTCAGCACTGACCGGGGCAGTTCTGCTCGTTATCCAGGTTACTGAACGTTCCACGAAGTAGAGCTTTAATGTGTGGAATAACACAAACAAAGAACAGTGTTTCCGCCCTGTTTCGAACAGGGGACCTTTCGCGTGTTAGGCGAACGTGATAACCACTACACTACGGAAACTGCTGAAGGTGACCTTTACGCACGTGCCCGGCTCAATGCAACATGCACACGTAACCGCAAACATTTATGATGCCAAATAGCGTGATTTTCAACTTGAATCATTCAAACCTGCTATGTCCCACATCATACAGACACAGCCACAGCAGGAGTATGATGCCTGGGATGGGGAGGTTGACACCGAGGGGCCAGTGATTGACACTGGGGGGAACATAAGTGCTCAAACCTGGGTAAACATGCATGCCATGTGACTTCTGGAGAACCAGAACCACCTCTGGAGCTCACCCCCCAACCCGGCTCACCCTCTGACCCCGTGGACCCACACTTAAGCACACCCCCTGAGTTAAAGACCCTATTTGGCCAATTTAGAGTTTCGTGCCCCTGGTACTCTAGAATAAGAGACATCCGGGTTATCGACTGATATTTGGGGACTGACATCCGGGTTACTGACATAGAGTTTTAATGTGTGGAGTAACAAGAATGAAGAACAGTGTTTCCGCCCAGTTTCGAACTGGGGACCTTTCGCGTGTGAGGCGAACGTGATAACCACTACACTACGGAAACTGCTGAAGTGGCCTTTTACGCACGTGCCCGGCCTAATCAAAAGCTGCCCGTATAACTCTTCGAAATCCATGTAAACGCCGAAAAGCTAGCCCATGTTGCAGCAACAGCAGTCCTCGTTAGTATAGTGGCCAGTATCTCCGCTTGTCACGCGGAAGACCAGGGTTCGATTCCCTGACGGGGAGTTTTCTACTAGCTGCTAGTAGGACAATAGTCAAAATCAGTTTCCAACAGGGTGGACCGTTAGGCAAAAGTGATAACCACTACACTACGGAAACTGCTCAAGATGCCCCCCTACGTACGTGCCCGCCTTAATGCAACATTTGCACTTATCTGCAAACATTTATGAAGCCAAATTACATGATTTTCAACTTGAAAGAGCATTGTTGCCGGGACAGCGTGTCCCTTATGCCAGGAGGTAACTCTCCGACCACCAGAGTAAAACCCTGCTGCATTGGCCGGGAATCGGACCCGGATCTCCTGCGCGGCGGCCGGGGATTCTTTAGCTAAACGCCCTAAACGGACCCTCCATTCATTCTCTATGGCAGTGCTGAAACACTACCGATGTAATATTTATTTGGCCGCTAGTGGCGCAGTGGAGCCGTTTTGAGTTTCGCCGGCTCCTCCCCCTGCTCTCCCCCTCCCTTCCTGCTTCACTCACAACCCGGAAACGAGTGTAAACAACACGTATTTTCTGCAGCTCTCCGTTGTGTGGCCGTTACGTGAAACAGTAAGTCATTTAAATTAATAACAATGACCTGAAATGTGATGAGAATAAGTGCTGACATGTTGTTATTCACTTGAAAGCTGTAAAGTTAGTGGTGTTTCTTCAGTGTTGTTTAAGCTTCATTTGAATCACGTGCTGAGTAACGTTACTTCAAGGTTCAAGTAGTAGTAGTAGTAGTAGTAGTTTATAGTAGTAGTAGTAGTTTATAATAGTAGTTTTTTACAGTAGTAGTTTATAGTAGTAGTAGTTTATAATAGTAGTAGTTTACAGTAGTAGTAGTAGTAGTAGTAGTTTATAGTAGTATTAGTTTATAATAGTAGTAGTTTACAGTAGTAGTAGTAGTAGTAGTATTAGTTTATAATAGTAGTAGTTTACAGTAGTAGTAGTAGTAGTTTATAGTAGTATTAGTTTATAATAGTAGTTTACAGTAGTAGTAGTAGTTTATAGTAGTATTAGTTTATAATAGTAGTTTACAGTAGTAGTAGTAGTAGTTTATAGTAGTATTAGTTTATAATAGTAGTTTACAGTAGTAGTAGTAGTTTATAGTAGTATTAGTTTATAATAGTAGTTTACAGTAGTAGTAGTAGTAGTAGTTTACAGTCATGTACATTAACTGCTCCACATGTATGTGACAGAAAGAGTTACTAATGAGGTCCTAGTTATTTAGCAGATTAAGGTTATCATACAACATATACTCAACTAATATACAGGACTCATACTTGTTAAAGAGTATTTACATTATTTACACCATGTCATATCATTTGTTTTACTGATGTACAAGATCTGTAAAAAATCAGAACACCAGACTGTGATAGAGTTGTTTATTACATAATATTCATATGCCACATGTCTGTTTGGGATTCAGGAGACGTTTCTTGAGGAGACTCTTCCCTCTTCAGAGATGTGGGACAGCAGGAGGATGACTCTGCATCTTCATGTGAAGAAACACCGTGCTGCAGGGACAGAGAGGCTCAACCTCCAGCTCCAGTAGAACAACCTCCAGCTCCTGCTGAAGCCAGGGTGGGTCTGTGTCCTATTTGTTCTGACAGGAAATGTACACGCTGTCGTACACTTCCATCATACCAGTGGGGATCTGAGTCCTACAAGCCCAAATACAAGATGTGTATTTAATGACATTGTAATTCTAGTCTGTTTGCATCAGTGATGGAGATGAAGATGAAGAGGGTGATGCTGAGTATCTCTCCTTGCAGGCAGCATGTGCAGAGCTGAGTAAACATGTGTTGTCTTTTATTTCTTTGTTTCTAGCTGAAGATTCTGTCGACGACACCACTGGACCGTGAGCTCTTCTCCCACATGAAGCATGACTTCATCATCCCGTCTCCTGTTGACGTGTTCTGGTCATGTGTGTTCTGGAGTTCTACTTCTCGTGACTATGACTTGATCCCAGCCGTGATGAGGGTACGTATCAGTCTTTACCTTATGCTCCTTTTCCTTTAGGTAAGAACAGATATTCATGTGACACTTTCTGCCTTCACTAACAGTAGTTTGTGTATTCAGAATCAGAACCATTTATTTGCCAGGTGTGTTTTACACATATGAAGAATTAGTCTTGGAAGGTGGTGCGTACATTAGACCAACAACAACAATCAACACAGTGCAATAGAAACATATTACATTTACAATAGAATATCAAACATAAAATAAAGTGCACAGAGAAACAGATAGCAGTACTGTAAACAAGTGTACTGTAGGTGTGAGTGTTAAAGTGACGTGTATTTAAATGTAAAGTATTGTCAAAATATAAATAACAAAGTGTGTTTCTGTTGCACTCAGGGTTCACAAGTAGATGGTAAATGAATCATAATGTCTATTCATTGAAACAGTGTCATATTCACTGTGCTTATTAGTTATGAAACATGAATTGATTCTTTTTTGTGATCCTTCTCTCCCTGCAGCCTCTGCTTTGCCGTCTGTAAAGAGACCAGAGACCTGAGCCGGTTCCCCAGCAGCTCCTGTGTCTGATGCCAGAAGGAGCAGCTCATCCGTCACAGTGCCTGGTGTTTATTATTTTACCTGTATTTGCATCCTCAAAATATCCATATGTAGTGTCCATCAAAACGGTTAATTCTTTAAAATATTCATAGTTGTAAGTGAGATACTGGTGCTCTGTGTTCAGGAGGAAGCATCCAGCGTTCAGCTCGCTGAGAGTCACAGACATCATGTTACATTCCTGCTTCATCTCACTGTCAATAACAACAACAACAACATGTTCAATGTTCTCTGTGGAGTCAGAGGCCCTCCTGGTTCCTCCTGAGACGTCTGCAGAGCCGGTCAACTGAACAAAGATCAAAGTCAGTATTTTAATGTTCTTCATTTGGTTGTGTACATTTTAAAAAGATGACATCAAGTTACGCACTATTGTACTCATTGTCTTTGTCTTTATTCTCGTCTAGCTGAGCCGTCATGTCCTCACAGCTTCCTGCTTCCACCACGTCAGCATGGACCGGTTCACAGCAGCAGAGGATCCTGATGAAGACAAAGCAACAACAGCATATATACATTATTATATTTGTTTACATTTAGTGTTGTGTTTGTGTGACTGTGGGCTCTGTGTTCAATATTTACTGTCATGTTGTGGTTAATAAATATATTTCATGGACTAATGTCTACAAGTCTTATTAATATGTGAACCATTAACAGTAAAGAAACATTTAATTGAAGTAATTGTAATTAACATGTTCATAAGTAGGAAAACTGTAATATAATAAGTAAATAGCCATAAATAAGTCAAGTACTTATATAATCTGTCTGCCACTACAATAGTGACAGTCAGTAAACTTATTACAGTACACTTTTATTAATTCATAATTAGCTCTTCATCATTGATGTGTGGCTTTGCCCAAAACGACTCAAGAATAGAACAAAACAGGAGAATATTTGAGTCTCAGATGCTGAAAACAGGGATTTTCATCCCCTCAGACAGGCTTTAATAATGCTGCAATCTCATTGGCTGTCAGTGAACACCAGCTATACACGACTTGCCCCCGCGTGGCAGGCGAGAATTCTACCATTGAACCACCAATGCCTACATAACACAAAGGGGAGAAGGACAAATCCTTAGGCTTGAACTCGTAATTTAAGCTATCGATGAAAACCCAACACCAGCCTAAAGTCAACATTCTCGCCTTAACCTCGACCATCCGTGTGTGACTATTTCACTTGCCCGCGATGTCTAGAAAACCACCAATGTTTTCACATCCGGAGTAATCAGCACTGCTATGTCATTGAGGTCCGCAAATGTATAATGAACTCAAAAGCTCCCCGTATAACTCTTCGAAATCCATGTAAACGCCGAAAAGCTAGCCCATAATGCAGCTACAGCAGTCCTCGTTAGTATAGTGGCCAGTATCTCCGCTTGTCACGCGGAAGACCAGGGTTCGATTCCCTGACGGGGAGTTTTCTGCTAGCAGGCCAAGAGTCAAAATCCTCTTGTTTGTCACTGAGCAGAAGGAAACGTCTGACAATATACAAAGTCTTTCAGCACTGACCGGGGCAGTTCTGCTCGTTATCCAGGTTACTGAACGTTCCACTAAGTAGAGCTTTAATGTGTGGAATAACACAAACAAAGAACAGTGTTTCCGCCCTGTTTCGAACAGGGGACCTTTCGCGTGTTAGGCGAACGTGATAACCACTACACTACGGAAACTGCTGAAGGTGACCTTTACGCACGTGCCCGGCTCAATGCAACATGCACACGTAACCGCAAACATTTATGATGCCAAATAGCGTGATTTTCAACTTGAATCATTCAAACCTGCTATGTCCCACATCATACAGACACAGCCACAGCAGGAGTATGATGCCTGGGATGGGGAGGTTGACACCGAGGGGCCAGTGATTGACACTGGGGGGAACATAAGTGCTCAAACCTGGGTAAACATGCATGCCATGTGACTTCTGGAGAACCAGACCCACCTCTGGAGCTCACCCCCCAACCCGGCTCACCCTCTGACCCCGTGGACCCACACTTAAGCACACCCCCTGAGTTAAAGACCCTATTTGGCCAATTTAGAGTTTCGTGCCCCTGGTACTCTAGAATAAGAGACATCCGGGTTATCGACTGATATTTGGGGACTGACATCCGGGTTACTGACATAGAGTTTTAATGTGTGGAGTAACAAGAATGAAGAACAGTGTTTCCGCCCAGTTTCGAACTGGGGACCTTTCGCGTGTGAGGCGAACGTGATAACCACTACACTACGGAAACTGCTGAAGTGGCCTTTTACGCACGTGCCCGGCCTAATCAAAAGCTGCCCGTATAACTCTTCGAAATCCATGTAAACGCCGAAAAGCTAGCCCATGTTGCAGCAACAGCAGTCCTCGTTAGTATAGTGGCCAGTATCTCCGCTTGTCACGCGGAAGACCAGGGTTCGATTCCCTGACGGGGAGTTTTCTACTAGCTGCTAGTAGGACAATAGTCAAAATCAGTTTCCAACAGGGTGGACCGTTAGGCAAAAGTGATAACCACTACACTACGGAAACTGCTCAAGATGCCCCCCTACGTACGTGCCCGCCTTAATGCAACATTTGCACTTATCTGCAAACATTTATGAAGCCAAATTACATGATTTTCAACTTGAAAGAGCATTGTTGCCGGGACAGCGTGTCCCTTATGCCAGGAGGTAACTCTCCGACCACCAGAGTAAAACCCTGCTGCATTGGCCGGGAATCGGACCCGGATCTCCCACGTGGCAGGCGAGAATTCTACCATTGAACCACCAATGCCTACATAACACAAAGGGGAGAAGGACGAATCCTTAGGCTTGAACTCGTAATTTAAGCTATCGATGAAAACCCAACACCAGCCTAAAGTCAACATTCTCGCCTTAACCTCGACCATCCGTGTGTGACTATTTCACTTGCCCGCGATGTCTAGAAAACCACCAATGTTTTCACATCCGGAGTAATCAGCACTGCTATGTCATTGAGGTCCGCAAATGTATAATGAACTCAAAAGCTCCCCGTATAACTCTTCGAAATCCATGTAAACGCCGAAAAGCTAGCCCATAATGCAGCTACAGCAGTCCTCGTTAGTATAGTGGCCAGTATCTCCGCTTGTCACGCGGAAGACCAGGGTTCGATTCCCTGACGGGGAGTTTTCTGCTAGCAGGCCAAGAGTCAAAATCCTCTTGTTTGTCACTGAGCAGAAGGAAACGTCTGACAATATACAAAGTCTTTCAGCACTGACCGGGGCAGTTCTGCTCGTTATCCAGGTTACTGAACGTTCCACTAAGTAGAGCTTTAATGTGTGGAATAACACAAACAAAGAACAGTGTTTCCGCCCTGTTTCGAACAGGGGACCTTTCGCGTGTTAGGCGAACGTGATAACCACTACACTACGGAAACTGCTGAAGGTGACCTTTACGCACGTGCCCGGCTCAATGCAACATGCACACGTAACCGCAAACATTTATGATGCCAAATAGCGTGATTTTCAACTTGAATCATTCAAACCTGCTATGTCCCACATCATACAGACACAGCCACAGCAGGAGTATGATGCCTGGGATGGGGAGGTTGACACCGAGGGGCCAGTGATTGACACTGGGGGGAACATAAGTGCTCAAACCTGGGTAAACATGCATGCCATGTGACTTCTGGAGAACCAGACCCACCTCTGGAGCTCACCCCCCAACCCGGCTCACCCTCTGACCCCGTGGACCCACACTTAAGCACACCCCCTGAGTTAAAGACCCTATTTGGCCAATTTAGAGTTTCGTGCCCCTGGTACTCTAGAATAAGAGACATCCGGGTTATCGACTGATATTTGGGGACTGACATCCGGGTTACTGACATAGAGTTTTAATGTGTGGAGTAACAAGAATGAAGAACAGTGTTTCCGCCCAGTTTCGAACTGGGGACCTTTCGCGTGTGAGGCGAACGTGATAACCACTACACTACGGAAACTGCTGAAGTGGCCTTTTACGCACGTGCCCGGCCTAATCAAAAGCTGCCCGTATAACTCTTCGAAATCCATGTAAACGCCGAAAAGCTAGCCCATGTTGCAGCAACAGCAGTCCTCGTTAGTATAGTGGCCAGTATCTCCGCTTGTCACGCGGAAGACCAGGGTTCGATTCCCTGACGGGGAGTTTTCTACTAGCTGCTAGTAGGACAATAGTCAAAATCAGTTTCCAACAGGGTGGACCGTTAGGCAAAAGTGATAACCACTACACTACGGAAACTGCTCAAGATGCCCCCCTACGTACGTGCCCGCCTTAATGCAACATTTGCACTTATCTGCAAACATTTATGAAGCCAAATTACATGATTTTCAACTTGAAAGAGCATTGTTGCCGGGACAGCGTGTCCCTTATGCCAGGAGGTAACTCTCCGACCACCAGAGTAAAACCCTGCTGCATTGGCCGGGAATCGGACCCGGATCTCCCACGTGGCAGGCGAGAATTCTACCATTGAACCACCAATGCCTACATAACACAAAGGGGAGAAGGACGAATCCTTAGGCTTGAACTCGTAATTTAAGCTATCGATGAAAACCCAACACCAGCCTAAAGTCAACATTCTCGCCTTAACCTCGACCATCCGTGTGTGACTATTTCACTTGCCCGCGATGTCTAGAAAACCACCAATGTTTTCACATCCGGAGTAATCAGCACTGCTATGTCATTGAGGTCCGCAAATGTATAATGAACTCAAAAGCTCCCCGTATAACTCTTCGAAATCCATGTAAACGCCGAAAAGCTAGCCCATAATGCAGCTACAGCAGTCCTCGTTAGTATAGTGGCCAGTATCTCCGCTTGTCACGCGGAAGACCAGGGTTCGATTCCCTGACGGGGAGTTTTCTGCTAGCAGGCCAAGAGTCAAAATCCTCTTGTTTGTCACTGAGCAGAAGGAAACGTCTGACAATATACAAAGTCTTTCAGCACTGACCGGGGCAGTTCTGCTCGTTATCCAGGTTACTGAACGTTCCACTAAGTAGAGCTTTAATGTGTGGAATAACACAAACAAAGAACAGTGTTTCCGCCCTGTTTCGAACAGGGGACCTTTCGCGTGTTAGGCGAACGTGATAACCACTACACTACGGAAACTGCTGAAGGTGACCTTTACGCACGTGCCCGGCTCAATGCAACATGCACACGTAACCGCAAACATTTATGATGCCAAATAGCGTGATTTTCAACTTGAATCATTCAAACCTGCTATGTCCCACATCATACAGACACAGCCACAGCAGGAGTATGATGCCTGGGATGGGGAGGTTGACACCGAGGGGCCAGTGATTGACACTGGGGGGAACATAAGTGCTCAAACCTGGGTAAACATGCATGCCATGTGACTTCTGGAGAACCAGACCCACCTCTGGAGCTCACCCCCCAACCCGGCTCACCCTCTGACCCCGTGGACCCACACTTAAGCACACCCCCTGAGTTAAAGACCCTATTTGGCCAATTTAGAGTTTCGTGCCCCTGGTACTCTAGAATAAGAGACATCCGGGTTATCGACTGATATTTGGGGACTGACATCCGGGTTACTGACATAGAGTTTTAATGTGTGGAGTAACAAGAATGAAGAACAGTGTTTCCGCCCAGTTTCGAACTGGGGACCTTTCGCGTGTGAGGCGAACGTGATAACCACTACACTACGGAAACTGCTGAAGTGGCCTTTTACGCACGTGCCCGGCCTAATCAAAAGCTGCCCGTATAACTCTTCGAAATCCATGTAAACGCCGAAAAGCTAGCCCATGTTGCAGCAACAGCAGTCCTCGTTAGTATAGTGGCCAGTATCTCCGCTTGTCACGCGGAAGACCAGGGTTCGATTCCCTGACGGGGAGTTTTCTACTAGCTGCTAGTAGGACAATAGTCAAAATCAGTTTCCAACAGGGTGGACCGTTAGGCAAAAGTGATAACCACTACACTACGGAAACTGCTCAAGATGCCCCCCTACGTACGTGCCCGCCTTAATGCAACATTTGCACTTATCTGCAAACATTTATGAAGCCAAATTACATGATTTTCAACTTGAAAGAGCATTGTTGCCGGGACAGCGTGTCCCTTATGCCAGGAGGTAACTCTCCGACCACCAGAGTAAAACCCTGCTGCATTGGCCGGGAATCGGACCCGGATCTCCCACGTGGCAGGCGAGAATTCTACCATTGAACCACCAATGCCTACATAACACAAAGGGGAGAAGGACGAATCCTTAGGCTTGAACTCGTAATTTAAGCTATCGATGAAAACCCAACACCAGCCTAAAGTCAACATTCTCGCCTTAACCTCGACCATCCGTGTGTGACTATTTCACTTGCCCGCGATGTCTAGAAAACCACCAATGTTTTCACATCCGGAGTAATCAGCACTGCTATGTCATTGAGGTCCGCAAATGTATAATGAACTCAAAAGCTCCCCGTATAACTCTTCGAAATCCATGTAAACGCCGAAAAGCTAGCCCATAATGCAGCTACAGCAGTCCTCGTTAGTATAGTGGCCAGTATCTCCGCTTGTCACGCGGAAGACCAGGGTTCGATTCCCTGACGGGGAGTTTTCTGCTAGCAGGCCAAGAGTCAAAATCCTCTTGTTTGTCACTGAGCAGAAGGAAACGTCTGACAATATACAAAGTCTTTCAGCACTGACCGGGGCAGTTCTGCTCGTTATCCAGGTTACTGAACGTTCCACTAAGTAGAGCTTTAATGTGTGGAATAACACAAACAAAGAACAGTGTTTCCGCCCTGTTTCGAACAGGGGACCTTTCGCGTGTTAGGCGAACGTGATAACCACTACACTACGGAAACTGCTGAAGGTGACCTTTACGCACGTGCCCGGCTCAATGCAACATGCACACGTAACCGCAAACATTTATGATGCCAAATAGCGTGATTTTCAACTTGAATCATTCAAACCTGCTATGTCCCACATCATACAGACACAGCCACAGCAGGAGTATGATGCCTGGGATGGGGAGGTTGACACCGAGGGGCCAGTGATTGACACTGGGGGGAACATAAGTGCTCAAACCTGGGTAAACATGCATGCCATGTGACTTCTGGAGAACCAGACCCACCTCTGGAGCTCACCCCCCAACCCGGCTCACCCTCTGACCCCGTGGACCCACACTTAAGCACACCCCCTGAGTTAAAGACCCTATTTGGCCAATTTAGAGTTTCGTGCCCCTGGTACTCTAGAATAAGAGACATCCGGGTTATCGACTGATATTTGGGGACTGACATCCGGGTTACTGACATAGAGTTTTAATGTGTGGGAGTAACAAGAATGAAGAACAGTGTTTCCGCCCAGTTTCGAACTGGGGACCTTTCGCGTGTGAGGCGAACGTGATAACCCACTACACTACGGAAACTGCTGAAGTGGCCTTTTACGCACGTGCCCGGCCTAATCAAAAGCTGCCCGTATAACTCTTCGAAATCCATGTAAACGCCGAAAAGCTAGCCCATGTTGCAGCAACAGCAGTCCTCGTTAGTATAGTGGCCAGTATCTCCGCTTGTCACGCGGAAGACCAGGGTTCGATTCCCTGACGGGGGAGTTTTCTACTAGCTGCTAGTAGGACAATAGTCAAAATCAGTTTCCAACAGGGTGGACCGTTAGGCAAAAGTGATAACCACTACACTACGGAAACTGCTCAAGATGCCCCCCTACGTACGTGCCCGCCTTAATGCAACATTTGCACTTATCTGCAAACATTTATGAAGCCAAATTACATGATTTTCAACTTGAAAGAGCATTGTTGCCGGGGACAGCGTTGTCCCTTATGCCAGGAGGTAACTCTCCGACCACCAGAGTAAAACCCTGCTGCATTGGCCGGGAATCGGACCCGGATCTCCCACGTGGCAGGCGAGAATTCTACCATTGAACCACCAATGCCTACATAACACAAAGGGGAGAAGGACGAATCCTTAGGCTTGAACTCGTAATTTAAGCTATCGATGAAAACCCAACACCAGCCTAAAGTCAACATTCTCGCCTTAACCTCGACCATCCGTGTGTGACTATTTCACTTGCCCGCGATGTCTAGAAAACCACCAATGTTTTCACATCCGGAGTAATCAGCACTGCTATGTCATTGAGGTCCGCAAATGTATAATGAACTCAAAAGCTCCCCGTATAACTCTTCGAAATCCATGTAAACGCCGAAAAGCTAGCCCATAATGCAGCTACAGCAGTCCTCGTTAGTATAGTGGCCAGTATCTCCGCTTGTCACGCGGAAGACCAGGGTTCGATTCCCTGACGGGGAGTTTTCTGCTAGCAGGCCAAGAGTCAAAATCCTCTTGTTTGTCACTGAGCAGAAGGAAACGTCTGACAATATACAAAGTCTTTCAGCACTGACCGGGGCAGTTCTGCTCGTTATCCAGGTTACTGAACGTTCCACTAAGTAGAGCTTTAATGTGTGGAATAACACAAACAAAGAACAGTGTTTCCGCCCTGTTTCGAACAGGGGACCTTTCGCGTGTTAGGCGAACGTGATAACCACTACACTACGGAAACTGCTGAAGGTGACCTTTACGCACGTGCCCGGCTCAATGCAACATGCACACGTAACCGCAAACATTTATGATGCCAAATAGCGTGATTTTCAACTTGAATCATTCAAACCTGCTATGTCCCACATCATACAGACACAGCCACAGCAGGAGTATGATGCCTGGGATGGGGGAGGTTGACACCGAGGGGCCAGTGATTGACACTGGGGGGAACATAAGTGCTCAAACCTGGGTAAACATGCATGCCATGTGACTTCTGGAGAACCAGACCCACCTCTGGAGCTCACCCCCCAACCCGGCTCACCCTCTGACCCCGTGGACCCACACTTAAGCACACCCCCTGAGTTAAAGACCCTATTTGGCCAATTTAGAGTTTCGTGCCCCTGGTACTCTAGAATAAGAGACATCCGGGTTATCGACTGATATTTGGGGACTGACATCCGGGTTACTGACATAGAGTTTTAATGTGTGGAGTAACAAGAATGAAGAACAGTGTTTCCGCCCAGTTTCGAACTGGGGACCTTTCGCGTGTGAGGCGAACGTGATAACCACTACACTACGGAAACTGCTGAAGTGGCCTTTTACGCACGTGCCCGGCCTAATCAAAAGCTGCCCGTATAACTCTTCGAAATCCATGTAAACGCCGAAAAGCTAGCCCATGTTGCAGCAACAGCAGTCCTCGTTAGTATAGTGGCCAGTATCTCCGCTTGTCACGCGGAAGACCAGGGTTCGATTCCCTGACGGGGAGTTTTCTACTAGCTGCTAGTAGGACAATAGTCAAAATCAGTTTCCAACAGGGTGGACCGTTAGGCAAAAGTGATAACCACTACACTACGGAAACTGCTCAAGATGCCCCCCCTACGTACGTGCCCGCCTTAATGCAACATTTGCACTTATCTGCAAACATTTATGAAGCCAAATTACATGATTTTCAACTTGAAAGAGCATTGTTGCCGGGACAGCGTGTCCCTTATGCCAGGAGGTAACTCTCCGACCACCAGAGTAAAACCCTGCTGCATTGGCCGGGAATCGGACCCGGATCTCCCACGTGGCAGGCGAGAATTCTACCATTGAACCACCAATGCCTACATAACACAAAGGGGAGAAGGACGAATCCTTAGGCTTGAACTCGTAATTTAAGCTATCGATGAAAACCCAACACCAGCCTAAAGTCAACATTCTCGCCTTAACCTCGACCATCCGTGTGTGACTATTTCACTTGCCCGCGATGTCTAGAAAACCACCAATGTTTTCACATCCGGAGTAATCAGCACTGCTATGTCATTGAGGTCCGCAAATGTATAATGAACTCAAAAGCTCCCCGTATAACTCTTCGAAATCCATGTAAACGCCGAAAAGCTAGCCCATAATGCAGCTACAGCAGTCCTCGTTAGTATAGTGGCCAGTATCTCCGCTTGTCACGCGGAAGACCAGGGTTCGATTCCCTGACGGGGAGTTTTCTGCTAGCAGGCCAAGAGTCAAAATCCTCTTGTTTGTCACTGAGCAGAAGGAAACGTCTGACAATATACAAAGTCTTTCAGCACTGACCGGGGCAGTTCTGCTCGTTATCCAGGTTACTGAACGTTCCACTAAGTAGAGCTTTAATGTGTGGAATAACACAAACAAAGAACAGTGTTTCCGCCCTGTTTCGAACAGGGGACCTTTCGCGTGTTAGGCGAACGTGATAACCACTACACTACGGAAACTGCTGAAGGTGACCTTTACGCACGTGCCCGGCTCAATGCAACATGCACACGTAACCGCAAACATTTATGATGCCAAATAGCGTGATTTTCAACTTGAATCATTCAAACCTGCTATGTCCCACATCATACAGACACAGCCACAGCAGGAGTATGATGCCTGGGATGGGGAGGTTGACACCGAGGGGCCAGTGATTGACACTGGGGGGAACATAAGTGCTCAAACCTGGGTAAACATGCATGCCATGTGACTTCTGGAGAACCAGACCCACCTCTGGAGCTCACCCCCCAACCCGGCTCACCCTCTGACCCCGTGGACCCACACTTAAGCACACCCCCTGAGTTAAAGACCCTATTTGGCCAATTTAGAGTTTCGTGCCCCTGGTACTCTAGAATAAGAGACATCCGGGTTATCGACTGATATTTGGGGACTGACATCCGGGTTACTGACATAGAGTTTTAATGTGTGGAGTAACAAGAATGAAGAACAGTGTTTCCGCCCAGTTTCGAACTGGGGACCTTTCGCGTGTGAGGCGAACGTGATAACCACTACACTACGGAAACTGCTGAAGTGGCCTTTTACGCACGTGCCCGGCCTAATCAAAAGCTGCCCGTATAACTCTTCGAAATCCATGTAAACGCCGAAAAGCTAGCCCATGTTGCAGCAACAGCAGTCCTCGTTAGTATAGTGGCCAGTATCTCCGCTTGTCACGCGGAAGACCAGGGTTCGATTCCCTGACGGGGAGTTTTCTACTAGCTGCTAGTAGGACAATAGTCAAAATCAGTTTCCAACAGGGTGGACCGTTAGGCAAAAGTGATAACCACTACACTACGGAAACTGCTCAAGATGCCCCCCTACGTACGTGCCCGCCTTAATGCAACATTTGCACTTATCTGCAAACATTTATGAAGCCAAATTACATGATTTTCAACTTGAAAGAGCATTGTTGCCGGGACAGCGTGTCCCTTATGCCAGGAGGTAACTCTCCGACCACCAGAGTAAAACCCTGCTGCATTGGCCGGGAATCGGACCCGGATCTCCCACGTGGCAGGCGAGAATTCTACCATTGAACCACCAATGCCTACATAACACAAAGGGGAGAAGGACGAATCCTTAGGCTTGAACTCGTAATTTAAGCTATCGATGAAAACCCAACACCAGCCTAAAGTCAACATTCTCGCCTTAACCTCGACCATCCGTGTGTGACTATTTCACTTGCCCGCGATGTCTAGAAAACCACCAATGTTTTCACATCCGGAGTAATCAGCACTGCTATGTCATTGAGGTCCGCAAATGTATAATGAACTCAAAAGCTCCCCGTATAACTCTTCGAAATCCATGTAAACGCCGAAAAGCTAGCCCATAATGCAGCTACAGCAGTCCTCGTTAGTATAGTGGCCAGTATCTCCGCTTGTCACGCGGAAGACCAGGGTTCGATTCCCTGACGGGGAGTTTTCTGCTAGCAGGCCAAGAGTCAAAATCCTCTTGTTTGTCACTGAGCAGAAGGAAACGTCTGACAATATACAAAGTCTTTTCAGCACTGACCGGGGCAGTTCTGCTCGTTATCCAGGTTACTGAACGTTCCACTAAGTAGAGCTTTAATGTGTGGAATAACACAAACAAAGAACAGTGTTTCCGCCCTGTTTCGAACAGGGGACCTTTCGCGTGTTAGGCGAACGTGATAACCACTACACTACGGAAACTGCTGAAGGTGACCTTTACGCACGTGCCCGGCTCAATGCAACATGCACACGTAACCGCAAATGATGCCAAATAGCGTGATTTTCAACTTGAATCATTCAAACCTGCTATGTCCCACATCATACAGACACAGCCACAGCAGGAGTATGATGCCTGGGATGGGGAGGTTGACACCGAGGGGCCAGTGATTGACACTGGGGGGAACATAAGTGCTCAAACCTGGGTAAACATGCATGCCATGTGACTTCTGGAGAACCAGACCCACCTCTGGAGCTCACCCCCCAACCCGGCTCACCCTCTGACCCCGTGGACCCACACTTAAGCACACCCCCTGAGTTAAAGACCCTATTTGGCCAATTTAGAGTTTCGTGCCCCTGGTACTCTAGAATAAGAGACATCCGGGTTATCGACTGATATTTGGGGACTGACATCCGGGTTACTGACATAGAGTTTTAATGTGTGGAGTAACAAGAATGAAGAACAGTGTTTCCGCCCAGTTTCGAACTGGGGACCTTTCGCGTGTGAGGCGAACGTGATAACCACTACACTACGGAAACTGCTGAAGTGGCCTTTTACGCACGTGCCCGGCCTAATCAAAAGCTGCCCGTATAACTCTTCGAAATCCATGTAAACGCCGAAAAGCTAGCCCATGTTGCAGCAACAGCAGTCCTCGTTAGTATAGTGGCCAGTATCTCCGCTTGTCACGCGGAAGACCAGGGTTCGATTCCCTGACGGGGAGTTTTCTACTAGCTGCTAGTAGGACAATAGTCAAAATCAGTTTCCAACAGGGTGGACCGTTAGGCAAAAGTGATAACCACTACACTACGGAAACTGCTCAAGATGCCCCCCTACGTACGTGCCCGCCTTAATGCAACATTTGCACTTATCTGCAAACATTTATGAAGCCAAATTACATGATTTTCAACTTGAAAGAGCATTGTTGCCGGGACAGCGTGTCCCTTATGCCAGGAGGTAACTCTCCGACCACCAGAGTAAAACCCTGCTGCATTGGCCGGGAATCGGACCCGGATCTCCCACGTGGCAGGCGAGAATTCTACCATTGAACCACCAATGCCTACATAACACAAAGGGGAGAAGGACGAATCCTTAGGCTTGAACTCGTAATTTAAGCTATCGATGAAAACCCAACACCAGCCTAAAGTCAACATTCTCGCCTTAACCTCGACCATCCGTGTGTGACTATTTCACTTGCCCGCGATGTCTAGAAAACCACCAATGTTTTCACATCCGGAGTAATCAGCACTGCTATGTCATTGAGGTCCGCAAATGTATAATGAACTCAAAAGCTCCCCGTATAACTCTTCGAAATCCATGTAAACGCCGAAAAGCTAGCCCATAATGCAGCTACAGCAGTCCTCGTTAGTATAGTGGCCAGTATCTCCGCTTGTCACGCGGAAGACCAGGGTTCGATTCCCTGACGGGGAGTTTTCTGCTAGCAGGCCAAGAGTCAAAAGCCTCTTGTTTGTCACTGAGCAGAAGGAAACGTCTGACAATATACAAAGTCTTTCAGCACTGACCGGGGCAGTTCTGCTCGTTATCCAGGTTACTGAACGTTCCACTAAGTAGAGCTTTAATGTGTGGAATAACACAAACAAAGAACAGTGTTTCCGCCCTGTTTCGAACAGGGGACCTTTCGCGTGTTAGGCGAACGTGATAACCACTACACTACGGAAACTGCTGAAGGTGACCTTTACGCACGTGCCCGGCTCAATGCAACATGCACACGTAACCGCAAACATTTATGATGCCAAATAGCGTGATTTTCAACTTGAATCATTCAAACCTGCTATGTCCCACATCATACAGACACAGCCACAGCAGGAGTATGATGCCTGGGATGGGGAGGTTGACACCGAGGGGCCAGTGATTGACACTGGGGGGAACATAAGTGCTCAAACCTGGGTAAACATGCATGCCATGTGACTTCTGGAGAACCAGACCCACCTCTGGAGCTCACCCCCCAACCCGGCTCACCCTCTGACCCCGTGGACCCACACTTAAGCACACCCCCTGAGTTAAAGACCCTATTTGGCCAATTTAGAGTTTCGTGCCCCTGGTACTCTAGAATAAGAGACATCCGGGTTATCGACTGATATTTGGGGACTGACATCCGGGTTACTGACATAGAGTTTTAATGTGTGGAGTAACAAGAATGAAGAACAGTGTTTCCGCCCAGTTTCGAACTGGGGACCTTTCGCGTGTGAGGCGAACGTGATAACCACTACACTACGGAAACTGCTGAAGTGGCCTTTTACGCACGTGCCCGGCCTAATCAAAAGCTGCCCGTATAACTCTTCGAAATCCATGTAATCGCCGAAAAGCTAGCCCATGTTGCAGCAACAGCAGTCCTCGTTAGTATAGTGGCCAGTATCTCCGCTTGTCACGCGGAAGACCAGGGTTCGATTCCCTGACGGGGAGTTTTCTACTAGCTGCTAGTAGGACAATAGTCAAAATCAGTTTCCAACATGGTGGACCGTTAGGCAAAAGTGATAACCACTACACTACGGAAACTGCTCAAGATGCCCCCCTACGTACGTGCCCGCCTTAATGCAACATTTGCACTTATCTGCAAACATTTATGAAGCCAAATTACATGATTTTCAACTTGAAAGAGCATTGTTGCCGGGACAGCGTGTCCCTTATGCCAGGAGGTAACTCTCCGACCACCAGAGTAAAACCCTGCTGCATTGGCCGGGAATCGGACACGGATCTCCCACGTGGCAGGCGAGAATTCTACCATTGAACCACCAATGCCTACATAACACAAAGGGGAGAAGGACGAATCCTTAGGCTTGAACTCGTAATTTAAGCTATCGATGAAAACCCAACACCAGCCTAAAGTCAACATTCTCGCCTTAACCTCGACCATCCGTGTGTGACTATTTCACTTGCCCGCGATGTCTAGAAAACCACCAATGTTTTCACATCCGGAGTAATCAGCACTGCTATGTCATTGAGGTCCGCAAATGTATAATGAACTCAAAAGCTCCCCGTATAACTCTTCGAAATCCATGTAAACGCCGAAAAGCTAGCCCATAATGCAGCTACAGCAGTCCTCGTTAGTATAGTGGCCAGTATCTCCGCTTGTCACGCGGAAGACCAGGGTTCGATTCCCTGACGGGGAGTTTTCTGCTAGCAGGCCAAGAGTCAAAATCCTCTTGTTTGTCACTGAGCAGAAGGAAACGTCTGACAATATACAAAGTCTTTCAGCACTGACCGGGGCAGTTCTGCTCGTTATCCAGGTTACTGAACGTTCCACTAAGTAGAGCTTTAATGTGTGGAATAACACAAACAAAGAACAGTGTTTCCGCCCTGTTTCGAACAGGGGACCTTTCGCGTGTTAGGCGAACGTGATAACCACTACACTACGGAAACTGCTGAAGGTGACCTTTACGCACGTGCCCGGCTCAATGCAACATGCACACGTAACCGCAAACATTTATGATGCCAAATAGCGTGATTTTCAACTTGAATCATTCAAACCTGCTATGTCCCACATCATACAGACACAGCCACAGCAGGAGTATGATGCCTGGGATGGGGAGGTTGACACCGAGGGGCCAGTGATTGACACTGGGGGGAACATAAGTGCTCAAACCTGGGTAAACATGCATGCCATGTGACTTCTGGAGAACCAGACCCACCTCTGGAGCTCACCCCCCAACCCGGCTCACCCTCTGACCCCGTGGACCCACACTTAAGCACACCCCCTGAGTTAAAGACCCTATTTGGCCAATTTAGAGTTTCGTGCCCCTGGTACTCTAGAATAAGAGACATCCGGGTTATCGACTGATATTTGGGGACTGACATCCGGGTTACTGACATAGAGTTTTAATGTGTGGAGTAACAAGAATGAAGAACAGTGTTTCCGCCCAGTTTCGAACTGGGGACCTTTCGCGTGTGAGGCGAACGTGATAACCACTACACTACGGAAACTGCTGAAGTGGCCTTTTACGCACGTGCCCGGCCTAATCAAAAGCTGCCCGTATAACTCTTCGAAATCCATGTAAACGCCGAAAAGCTAGCCCATGTTGCAGCAACAGCAGTCCTCGTTAGTATAGTGGCCAGTATCTCCGCTTGTCACGCGGAAGACCAGGGTTCGATTCCCTGACGGGGAGTTTTCTACTAGCTGCTAGTAGGACAATAGTCAAAATCAGTTTCCAACAGGGTGGACCGTTAGGCAAAAGTGATAACCACTACACTACGGAAACTGCTCAAGATGCCCCCCTACGTACGTGCCCGCCTTAATGCAACATTTGCACTTATCTGCAAACATTTATGAAGCCAAATTACATGATTTTCAACTTGAAAGAGCATTGTTGCCGGGACAGCGTGTCCCTTATGCCAGGAGGTAACTCTCCGACCACCAGAGTAAAACCCTGCTGCATTGGCCGGGAATCGGACCCGGATCTCCCACGTGGCAGGCGAGAATTCTACCATTGAACCACCAATGCCTACATAACACAAAGGGGAGAAGGACGAATCCTTAGGCTTGAACTCGTAATTTAAGCTATCGATGAAAACCCAACACCAGCCTAAAGTCAACATTCTCGCCTTAACCTCGACCATCCGTGTGTGACTATTTCACTTGCCCGCGATGTCTAGAAAACCACCAATGTTTTCACATCCGGAGTAATCAGCACTGCTATGTCATTGAGGTCCGCAAATGTATAATGAACTCAAAAGCTCCCCGTATAACTCTTCGAAATCCATGTAAACGCCGAAAAGCTAGCCCATAATGCAGCTACAGCAGTCCTCGTTAGTATAGTGGCCAGTATCTCCGCTTGTCACGCGGAAGACCAGGGTTCGATTCCCTGACGGGGAGTTTTCTGCTAGCAGGCCAAGAGTCAAAATCCTCTTGTTTGTCACTGAGCAGAAGGAAACGTCTGACAATATACAAAGTCTTTCAGCACTGACCGGGGCAGTTCTGCTCGTTATCCAGGTTACTGAACGTTCCACTAAGTAGAGCTTTAATGTGTGGAATAACACAAACAAAGAACAGTGTTTCCGCCCTGTTTCGAACAGGGGACCTTTCGCGTGTTAGGCGAACGTGATAACCACTACACTACGGAAACTGCTGAAGGTGACCTTTACGCACGTGCCCGGCTCAATGCAACATGCACACGTAACCGCAAACATTTATGATGCCAAATAGCGTGATTTTCAACTTGAATCATTCAAACCTGCTATGTCCCACATCATACAGACACAGCCACAGCAGGAGTATGATGCCTGGGATGGGGAGGTTGACACCGAGGGGCCAGTGATTGACACTGGGGGGAACATAAGTGCTCAAACCTGGGTAAACATGCATGCCATGTGACTTCTGGAGAACCAGACCCACCTCTGGAGCTCACCCCCCAACCCGGCTCACCCTCTGACCCCGTGGACCCACACTTAAGCACACCCCCTGAGTTAAAGACCCTATTTGGCCAATTTAGAGTTTCGTGCCCCTGGTACTCTAGAATAAGAGACATCCGGGTTATCGACTGATATTTGGGGACTGACATCCGGGTTACTGACATAGAGTTTTAATGTGTGGAGTAACAAGAATGAAGAACAGTGTTTCCGCCCAGTTTCGAACTGGGGACCTTTCGCGTGTGAGGCGAACGTGATAACCACTACACTACGGAAACTGCTGAAGTGGCCTTTTACGCACGTGCCCGGCCTAATCAAAAGCTGCCCGTATAACTCTTCGAAATCCATGTAAACGCCGAAAAGCTAGCCCATGTTGCAGCAACAGCAGTCCTCGTTAGTATAGTGGCCAGTATCTCCGCTTGTCACGCGGAAGACCAGGGTTCGATTCCCTGACGGGGAGTTTTCTACTAGCTGCTAGTAGGACAATAGTCAAAATCAGTTTCCAACAGGGTGGACCGTTAGGCAAAAGTGATAACCACTACACTACGGAAACTGCTCAAGATGCCCCCCTACGTACGTGCCCGCCTTAATGCAACATTTGCACTTATCTGCAAACATTTATGAAGCCAAATTACATGATTTTCAACTTGAAAGAGCATTGTTGCCGGGACAGCGTGTCCCTTATGCCAGGAGGTAACTCTCCGACCACCAGAGTAAAACCCTGCTGCATTGGCCGGGAATCGGACCCGGATCTCCCACGTGGCAGGCGAGAATTCTACCATTGAACCACCAATGCCTACATAACACAAAGGGGAGAAGGACGAATCCTTAGGCTTGAACTCGTAATTTAAGCTATCGATGAAAACCCAACACCAGCCTAAAGTCAACATTCTCGCCTTAACCTCGACCATCCGTGTGTGACTATTTCACTTGCCCGCGATGTCTAGAAAACCACCAATGTTTTCACATCCGGAGTAATCAGCACTGCTATGTCATTGAGGTCCGCAAATGTATAATGAACTCAAAAGCTCCCCGTATAACTCTTCGAAATCCATGTAAACGCCGAAAAGCTAGCCCATAATGCAGCTACAGCAGTCCTCGTTAGTATAGTGGCCAGTATCTCCGCTTGTCACGCGGAAGACCAGGGTTCGATTCCCTGACGGGGAGTTTTCTGCTAGCAGGCCAAGAGTCAAAATCCTCTTGTTTGTCACTGAGCAGAAGGAAACGTCTGACAATATACAAAGTCTTTCAGCACTGACCGGGGCAGTTCTGCTCGTTATCCAGGTTACTGAACGTTCCACTAAGTAGAGCTTTAATGTGTGGAATAACACAAACAAAGAACAGTGTTTCCGCCCTGTTTCGAACAGGGGACCTTTCGCGTGTTAGGCGAACGTGATAACCACTACACTACGGAAACTGCTGAAGGTGACCTTTACGCACGTGCCCGGCTCAATGCAACATGCACACGTAACCGCAAACATTTATGATGCCAAATAGCGTGATTTTCAACTTGAATCATTCAAACCTGCTATGTCCCACATCATACAGACACAGCCACAGCAGGAGTATGATGCCTGGGATGGGGAGGTTGACACCGAGGGGCCAGTGATTGACACTGGGGGGAACATAAGTGCTCAAACCTGGGTAAACATGCATGCCATGTGACTTCTGGAGAACCAGACCCACCTCTGGAGCTCACCCCCCAACCCGGCTCACCCTCTGACCCCGTGGACCCACACTTAAGCACACCCCCTGAGTTAAAGACCCTATTTGGCCAATTTAGAGTTTCGTGCCCCTGGTACTCTAGAATAAGAGACATCCGGGTTATCGACTGATATTTGGGGACTGACATCCGGGTTACTGACATAGAGTTTTAATGTGTGGAGTAACAAGAATGAAGAACAGTGTTTCCGCCCAGTTTCGAACTGGGGACCTTTCGCGTGTGAGGCGAACGTGATAACCACTACACTACGGAAACTGCTGAAGTGGCCTTTTACGCACGTGCCCGGCCTAATCAAAAGCTGCCCGTATAACTCTTCGAAATCCATGTAAACGCCGAAAAGCTAGCCCATGTTGCAGCAACAGCAGTCCTCGTTAGTATAGTGGCCAGTATCTCCGCTTGTCACGCGGAAGACCAGGGTTCGATTCCCTGACGGGGAGTTTTCTACTAGCTGCTAGTAGGACAATAGTCAAAATCAGTTTCCAACAGGGTGGACCGTTAGGCAAAAGTGATAACCACTACACTACGGAAACTGCTCAAGATGCCCCCCTACGTACGTGCCCGCCTTAATGCAACATTTGCACTTATCTGCAAACATTTATGAAGCCAAATTACATGATTTTCAACTTGAAAGAGCATTGTTGCCGGGACAGTGTGTCCCTTATGCCAGGAGGTAACTCTCCGACCACCAGAGTAAAACCCTGCTGCATTGGCCGGGAATCGGACCCGGATCTCCCACGTGGCAGGCGAGAATTCTACCATTGAACCACCAATGCCTACATAACACAAAGGGGAGAAGGACGAATCCTTAGGCTTGAACTCGTAATTTAAGCTATCGATGAAAACCCAACACCAGCCTAAAGTCAACATTCTCGCCTTAACCTCGACCATCCGTGTGTGACTATTTCACTTGCCCGCGATGTCTAGAAAACCACCAATGCTTTCACATCCGGAGTAATCAGCACTGCTATGTCATTGAGGTCCGCAAATGTATAATGAACTCAAAAGCTCCCCGTATAACTCTTCGAAATCCATGTAAACGCCGAAAAGCTAGCCCATAATGCAGCTACAGCAGTCCTCGTTAGTATAGTGGCCAGTATCTCCGCTTGTCACGCGGAAGACCAGGGTTCGATTCCCTGACGGGGAGTTTTCTGCTAGCAGGCCAAGAGTCAAAATCCTCTTGTTTGTCACTGAGCAGAAGGAAACGTCTGACAATATACAAAGTCTTTCAGCACTGACCGGGGCAGTTCTGCTCGTTATCCAGGTTACTGAACGTTCCACTAAGTAGAGCTTTAATGTGTGGAATAACACAAACAAAGAACAGTGTTTCCGCCCTGTTTCGAACAGGGGACCTTTCGCGTGTTAGGCGAACGTGATAACCACTACACTACGGAAACTGCTGAAGGTGACCTTTACGCACGTGCCCGGCTCAATGCAACATGCACACGTAACCGCAAACATTTATGATGCCAAATAGCGTGATTTTCAACTTGAATCATTCAAACCTGCTATGTCCCACATCATACAGACACAGCCACAGCAGGAGTATGATGCCTGGGATGGGGAGGTTGACACCGAGGGGCCAGTGATTGACACTGGGGGGAACATAAGTGCTCAAACCTGGGTAAACATGCATGCCATGTGACTTCTGGAGAACCAGACCCAACTCTGGAGCTCACCCCCCAACCCGGCTCACCCTCTGACCCCGTGGACCCACACTTAAGCACACCCCCTGAGTTAAAGACCCTATTTGGCCAATTTAGAGTTTCGTGCCCCTGGTACTCTAGAATAAGAGACATCCGGGTTATCGACTGATATTTGGGGACTGACATCCGGGTTACTGACATAGAGTTTTAATGTGTGGAGTAACAAGAATGAAGAACAGTGTTTCCGCCCAGTTTCGAACTGGGGACCTTTCGCGTGTGAGGCGAACGTGATAACCACTACACTACGGAAACTGCTGAAGTGGCCTTTTACGCACGTGCCCGGCCTAATCAAAAGCTGCCCGTATAACTCTTCGAAATCCATGTAAACGCCGAAAAGCTAGCCCATGTTGCAGCAACAGCAGTCCTCGTTAGTATAGTGGCCAGTATCTCCGCTTGTCACGCGGAAGACCAGGGTTCGATTCCCTGACGGGGAGTTTTCTACTAGCTGCTAGTAGGACAATAGTCAAAATCAGTTTCCAACAGGGTGGACCGTTAGGCAAAAGTGATAACCACTACACTACGGAAACTGCTCAAGATGCCCCCCTACGTACGTGCCCGCCTTAATGCAACATTTGCACTTATCTGCAAACATTTATGAAGCCAAATTACATGATTTTCAACTTGAAAGAGCATTGTTGCCGGGACAGCGTGTCCCTTATGCCAGGAGGTAACTCTCCGACCACCAGAGTAAAACCCTGCTGCATTGGCCGGGAATCGGACCCGGATCTCCCACGTGGCAGGCGAGAATTCTACCATTGAACCACCAATGCCTACATAACACAAAGGGGAGAAGGACGAATCCTTAGGCTTGAACTCGTAATTTAAGCTATCGATGAAAACCCAACACCAGCCTAAAGTCAACATTCTCGCCTTAACCTCGACCATCCGTGTGTGACTATTTCACTTGCCCGCGATGTCTAGAAAACCACCAATGTTTTCACATCCGGAGTAATCAGCACTGCTATGTCATTGAGGTCCGCAAATGTATAATGAACTCAAAAGCTCCCCGTATAACTCTTCGAAATCCATGTAAACGCCGAAAAGCTAGCCCATAATGCAGCTACAGCAGTCCTCGTTAGTATAGTGGCCAGTATCTCCGCTTGTCACGCGGAAGACCAGGGTTCGATTCCCTGACGGGGAGTTTTCTGCTAGCAGGCCAAGAGTCAAAATCCTCTTGTTTGTCACTGAGCAGAAGGAAACGTCTGACAATATACAAAGTCTTTCAGCACTGACCGGGGCAGTTCTGCTCGTTATCCAGGTTACTGAACGTTCCACTAAGTAGAGCTTTAATGTGTGGAATAACACAAACAAAGAACAGTGTTTCCGCCCTGTTTCGAACAGGGGACCTTTCGCGTGTTAGGCGAACGTGATAACCACTACACTACGGAAACTGCTGAAGGTGACCTTTACGCACGTGCCCGGCTCAATGCAACATGCACACGTAACCGCAAACATTTATGATGCCAAATAGCGTGATTTTCAACTTGAATCATTCAAACCTGCTATGTCCCACATCATACAGACACAGCCACAGCAGGAGTATGATGCCTGGGATGGGGAGGTTGACACCGAGGGGCCAGTGATTGACACTGGGGGGAACATAAGTGCTCAAACCTGGGTAAACATGCATGCCATGTGACTTCTGGAGAACCAGACCCAACTCTGGAGCTCACCCCCCAACCCGGCTCACCCTCTGACCCCGTGGACCCACACTTAAGCACACCCCCTGAGTTAAAGACCCTATTTGGCCAATTTAGAGTTTCGTGCCCCTGGTACTCTAGAATAAGAGACATCCGGGTTATCGACTGATATTTGGGGACTGACATCCGGGTTACTGACATAGAGTTTTAATGTGTGGAGTAACAAGAATGAAGAACAGTGTTTCCGCCCAGTTTCGAACTGGGGACCTTTCGCGTGTGAGGCGAACGTGATAACCACTACACTACGGAAACTGCTGAAGTGGCCTTTTACGCACGTGCCCGGAATAATCAAAAGCTGCCCGTATAACTCTTCGAAATCCATGTAAACGCCGAAAAGCTAGCCCATGTTGCAGCTACAGCAGTCCTCGTTAGTATAGTGGCCAGTATCTCCGCTTGTCACGCGGAAGACCAGGGTTCGATTCTCTGACGGGGAGTTTTCTACTAGCTGCTAGTAGGACAATAGTCAAAATCAGTTTCCAACAGGGTGGACCGTTAGGCAAAAGTGATAACCACTACACTACGGAAACTGCTCAAGATGCCCCCCTACGTACGTGCCCGCCTTAATGCAACATGCACACGTAACCGCAAACATTCATGATGCCAAATAGCGTGATTTTCAACTTGAATCATTCAAACCTGCTATGTCCCACATCATACAGACACAGCCACAGCAGGAGTATGATGCCTGGGATGGGGAGGTTGACACCGAGGGGCCAGTGATTGACACTGGGGGGAACATAAGTGCTCAAACCTGGGTAAACATGCATGCCATGTGACTTCTGGAGAACCAGACCCACCTCTGGAGCTCACCCCCCAACCCGGCTCACCCTCTGACCCCGTGGACCCACACTTAAGCACACCCCCTGAGTTAAAGACCCTATTTGGCCAATTTAGAGTTTCGTGCCCCTGGTACTCTAGAATAAGAGACATCCGGGTTATCGACTGATATTTGGGGACTGACATCCGGGTTACTGACATAGAGTTTTAATGTGTGGAGTAACAAGAATGAAGAACAGTGTTTCCGCCCAGTTTCGAACTGGGGACCTTTCGCGTGTGAGGCGAACGTGATAACCACTACACTACGGAAACTGCTGAAGTGGCCTTTTACGCACGTGCCCGGCCTAATCAAAAGCTGCCCGTATAACTCTTCGAAATCAATGTAAACGCCGAAAAGCTAGCCCATGTTGCAGCTACAGCAGTCCTCGTTAGTATAGTGGCCAGTATCTCCGCTTGTCACGCGGAAGACCAGGGTTCGATTCTCTGACGGGGAGTTTTCTACTAGCTGCTAGTAGGACAATAGTCAAAATCAGTTTCCAACAGGGTGGACCGTTAGGCAAAAGTGATAACCACTACACTACGGAAACTGCTCAAGATGCCCCCCTACGTACGTGCCCGCCTTAATGCAACATGCACACGTAACCGCAAACATTTATGATGCCAAATAGCGTGATTTTCAACTTGAATCATTCAAACCTGCTATGTCCCACATCATACAGACACAGCCACAGCAGGAGTATGATGCCTGGGATGGGGAGGTTGACACCGAGGGGCCAGTGATTGACACTGGGGGGAACATAAGTGCTCAAACCTGGGTAAACATGCATGCCATGTGACTTCTGGAGAACCAGACCCAACTCTGGAGCTCACCCCCCAACCCGGCTCACCCTCTGACCCCGTGGACCCACACTTAAGCACACCCCCTGAGTTAAAGACCCTATTTGGCCAATTTAGAGTTTCGTGCCCCTGGTACTCTAGAATAAGAGACATCCGGGTTATCGACTGATATTTGGGGACTGACATCCGGGTTACTGACATAGAGTTTTAATGTGTGGAGTAACAAGAATGAAGAACAGTGTTTCCGCCCAGTTTCGAACTGGGGACCTTTCGCGTGTGAGGCGAACGTGATAACCACTACACTACGGAAACTGCTGAAGTGGCCTTTTACGCACGTGCCCGGCCTAATCAAAAGCTGCCCGTATAACTCTTCGAAATCCATGTAAACGCCGAAAAGCTAGCCCATGTTGCAGCAACAGCAGTCCTCGTTAGTATAGTGGCCAGTATCTCCGCTTGTCACGCGGAAGACCAGGGTTCGATTCCCTGACGGGGAGTTTTCTACTAGCTGCTAGTAGGACAATAGTCAAAATCAGTTTCCAACAGGGTGGACCGTTAGGCAAAAGTGATAACCACTACACTACGGAAACTGCTCAAGATGCCCCCCTACGTACGTGCCCGCCTTAATGCAACATTTGCACTTATCTGCAAACATTTATGAAGCCAAATTACATGATTTTCAACTTGAAAGAGCATTGTTGCCGGGACAGCGTGTCCCTTATGCCAGGAGGTAACTCTCCGACCACCAGAGTAAAACCCTGCTGCATTGGCCGGGAATCGGACCCGGATCTCCCACGTGGCAGGCGAGAATTCTACCATTGAACCACCAATGCCTACATAACACAAAGGGGAGAAGGACGAATCCTTAGGCTTGAACTCGTAATTTAAGCTATCGATGAAAACCCAACACCAGCCTAAAGTCAACATTCTCGCCTTAACCTCGACCATCCGTGTGTGACTATTTCACTTGCCCGCGATGTCTAGAAAACCACCAATGTTTTCACATCCGGAGTAATCAGCACTGCTATGTCATTGAGGTCCGCAAATGTATAATGAACTCAAAAGCTCCCCGTATAACTCTTCGAAATCCATGTAAACGCCGAAAAGCTAGCCCATAATGCAGCTACAGCAGTCCTCGTTAGTATAGTGGCCAGTATCTCCGCTTGTCACGCGGAAGACCAGGGTTCGATTCCCTGACGGGGAGTTTTCTGCTAGCAGGCCAAGAGTCAAAATCCTCTTGTTTGTCACTGAGCAGAAGGAAACGTCTGACAATATACAAAGTCTTTCAGCACTGACCGGGGCAGTTCTGCTCGTTATCCAGGTTACTGAACGTTCCACTAAGTAGAGCTTTAATGTGTGGAATAACACAAACAAAGAACAGTGTTTCCGCCCTGTTTCGAACAGGGGACCTTTCGCGTGTTAGGCGAACGTGATAACCACTACACTACGGAAACTGCTGAAGGTGACCTTTACGCACGTGCCCGGCTCAATGCAACATGCACACGTAACCGCAAACATTTATGATGCCAAATAGCGTGATTTTCAACTTGAATCATTCAAACCTGCTATGTCCCACATCATACAGACACAGCCACAGCAGGAGTATGATGCCTGGGATGGGGAGGTTGACACCGAGGGGCCAGTGATTGACACTGGGGGGAACATAAGTGCTCAAACCTGGGTAAACATGCATGCCATGTGACTTCTGGAGAACCAGACCCAACTCTGGAGCTCACCCCCCAACCCGGCTCACCCTCTGACCCCGTGGACCCACACTTAAGCACACCCCCTGAGTTAAAGACCCTATTTGGCCAATTTAGAGTTTCGTGCCCCTGGTACTCTAGAATAAGAGACATCCGGGTTATCGACTGATATTTGGGGACTGACATCCGGGTTACTGACATAGAGTTTTAATGTGTGGAGTAACAAGAATGAAGAACAGTGTTTCCGCCCAGTTTCGAACTGGGGACCTTTCGCGTGTGAGGCGAACGTGATAACCACTACACTACGGAAACTGCTGAAGTGGCCTTTTACGCACGTGCCCGGCCTAATCAAAAGCTGCCCGTATAACTCTTCGAAATCCATGTAAACGCCGAAAAGCTAGCCCATGTTGCAGCAACAGCAGTCCTCGTTAGTATAGTGGCCAGTATCTCCGCTTGTCACGCGGAAGACCAGGGTTCGATTCCCTGACGGGGAGTTTTCTACTAGCTGCTAGTAGGACAATAGTCAAAATCAGTTTCCAACAGGGTGGACCGTTAGGCAAAAGTGATAACCACTACACTACGGAAACTGCTCAAGATGCCCCCCTACGTACGTGCCCGCCTTAATGCAACATTTGCACTTATCTGCAAACATTTATGAAGCCAAATTACATGATTTTCAACTTGAAAGAGCATTGTTGCCGGGACAGCGTGTCCCTTATGCCAGGAGGTAACTCTCCGACCACCAGAGTAAAACCCTGCTGCATTGGCCGGGAATCGGACCCGGATCTCCCACGTGGCAGGCGAGAATTCTACCATTGAACCACCAATGCCTACATAACACAAAGGGGAGAAGGACGAATCCTTAGGCTTGAACTCGTAATTTAAGCTATCGATGAAAACCCAACACCAGCCTAAAGTCAACATTCTCGCCTTAACCTCGACCATCCGTGTGTGACTATTTCACTTGCCCGCGATGTCTAGAAAACCACCAATGTTTTCACATCCGGAGTAATCAGCACTGCTATGTCATTGAGGTCCGCAAATGTATAATGAACTCAAAAGCTCCCCGTATAACTCTTCGAAATCCATGTAAACGCCGAAAAGCTAGCCCATAATGCAGCTACAGCAGTCCTCGTTAGTATAGTGGCCAGTATCTCCGCTTGTCACGCGGAAGACCAGGGTTCGATTCCCTGACGGGGAGTTTTCTGCTAGCAGGCCAAGAGTCAAAATCCTCTTGTTTGTCACTGAGCAGAAGGAAACGTCTGACAATATACAAAGTCTTTCAGCACTGACCGGGGCAGTTCTGCTCGTTATCCAGGTTACTGAACGTTCCACTAAGTAGAGCTTTAATGTGTGGAATAACACAAACAAAGAACAGTGTTTCCGCCCTGTTTCGAACAGGGGACCTTTCGCGTGTTAGGCGAACGTGATAACCACTACACTACGGAAACTGCTGAAGGTGACCTTTACGCACGTGCCCGGCTCAATGCAACATGCACACGTAACCGCAAACATTTATGATGCCAAATAGCGTGATTTTCAACTTGAATCATTCAAACCTGCTATGTCCCACATCATACAGACACAGCCACAGCAGGAGTATGATGCCTGGGATGGGGAGGTTGACACCGAGGGGCCAGTGATTGACACTGGGGGGAACATAAGTGCTCAAACCTGGGTAAACATGCATGCCATGTGACTTCTGGAGAACCAGACCCAACTCTGGAGCTCACCCCCCAACCCGGCTCACCCTCTGACCCCGTGGACCCACACTTAAGCACACCCCCTGAGTTAAAGACCCTATTTGGCCAATTTAGAGTTTCGTGCCCCTGGTACTCTAGAATAAGAGACATCCGGGTTATCGACTGATATTTGGGGACTGACATCCGGGTTACTGACATAGAGTTTTAATGTGTGGAGTAACAAGAATGAAGAACAGTGTTTCCGCCCAGTTTCGAACTGGGGACCTTTCGCGTGTGAGGCGAACGTGATAACCACTACACTACGGAAACTGCTGAAGTGGCCTTTTACGCACGTGCCCGGCCTAATCAAAAGCTGCCCGTATAACTCTTCGAAATCCATGTAAACGCCGAAAAGCTAGCCCATGTTGCAGCTACAGCAGTCCTCGTTAGTATAGTGGCCAGTATCTCCGCTTGTCACGCGGAAGACCAGGGTTCGATTCTCTGACGGGGAGTTTTCTACTAGCTGCTAGTAGGACAATAGTCAAAATCAGTTTCCAACAGGGTGGACCGTTAGGCAAAAGTGATAACCACTACACTACGGAAACTGCTCAAGATGCCCCCCTACGTACGTGCCCGCCTTAATGCAACATGCACACGTAACCGCAAACATTCATGATGCCAAATAGCGTGATTTTCAACTTGAATCATTCAAACCTGCTATGTCCCACATCATACAGACACAGCCACAGCAGGAGTATGATGCCTGGGATGGGGAGGTTGACACCGAGGGGCCAGTGATTGACACTGGGGGGAACATAAGTGCTCAAACCTGGGTAAACATGCATGCCATGTGACTTCTGGAGAACCAGACCCACCTCTGGAGCTCACCCCCCAACCCGGCTCACCCTCTGACCCCGTGGACCCACACTTAAGCACACCCCCTGAGTTAAAGACCCTATTTGGCCAATTTAGAGTTTCGTGCCCCTGGTACTCTAGAATAAGAGACATCCGGGTTATCGACTGATATTTGGGGACTGACATCCGGGTTACTGACATAGAGTTTTAATGTGTGGAGTAACAAGAATGAAGAACAGTGTTTCCGCCCAGTTTCGAACTGGGGACCTTTCGCGTGTGAGGCGAACGTGATAACCACTACACTACGGAAACTGCTGAAGTGGCCTTTTACGCACGTGCCCGGCCTAATCAAAAGCTGCCCGTATAACTCTTCGAAATCAATGTAAACGCCGAAAAGCTAGCCCATGTTGCAGCTACAGCAGTCCTCGTTAGTATAGTGGCCAGTATCTCCGCTTGTCACGCGGAAGACCAGGGTTCGATTCTCTGACGGGGAGTTTTCTACTAGCTGCTAGTAGGACAATAGTCAAAATCAGTTTCCAACAGGGTGGACCGTTAGGCAAAAGTGATAACCACTACACTACGGAAACTGCTCAAGATGCCCCCCTACGTACGTGCCCGCCTTAATGCAACATGCACACGTAACCGCAAACATTTATGATGCCAAATAGCGTGATTTTCAACTTGAATCATTCAAACCTGCTATGTCCCACATCATACAGACACAGCCACAGCAGGAGTATGATGCCTGGGATGGGGAGGTTGACACCGAGGGGCCAGTGATTGACACTGGGGGGAACATAAGTGCTCAAACCTGGGTAAACATGCATGCCATGTGACTTCTGGAGAACCAGACCCAACTCTGGAGCTCACCCCCCAACCCGGCTCACCCTCTGACCCCGTGGACCCACACTTAAGCACACCCCCTGAGTTAAAGACCCTATTTGGCCAATTTAGAGTTTCGTGCCCCTGGTACTCTAGAATAAGAGACATCCGGGTTATCGACTGATATTTGGGGACTGACATCCGGGTTACTGACATAGAGTTTTAATGTGTGGAGTAACAAGAATGAAGAACAGTGTTTCCGCCCAGTTTCGAACTGGGGACCTTTCGCGTGTGAGGCGAACGTGATAACCACTACACTACGGAAACTGCTGAAGTGGCCTTTTACGCACGTGCCCGGCCTAATCAAAAGCTGCCCGTATAACTCTTCGAAATCCATGTAAACGCCGAAAAGCTAGCCCATGTTGCAGCAACAGCAGTCCTCGTTAGTATAGTGGCCAGTATCTCCGCTTGTCACGCGGAAGACCAGGGTTCGATTCCCTGACGGGGAGTTTTCTACTAGCTGCTAGTAGGACAATAGTCAAAATCAGTTTCCAACAGGGTGGACCGTTAGGCAAAAGTGATAACCACTACACTACGGAAACTGCTCAAGATGCCCCCCTACGTACGTGCCCGCCTTAATGCAACATTTGCACTTATCTGCAAACATTTATGAAGCCAAATTACATGATTTTCAACTTGAAAGAGCATTGTTGCCGGGACAGCGTGTCCCTTATGCCAGGAGGTAACTCTCCGACCACCAGAGTAAAACCCTGCTGCATTGGCCGGGAATCGGACCCGGATCTCCCACGTGGCAGGCGAGAATTCTACCATTGAACCACCAATGCCTACATAACACAAAGGGGAGAAGGACGAATCCTTAGGCTTGAACTCGTAATTTAAGCTATCGATGAAAACCCAACACCAGCCTAAAGTCAACATTCTCGCCTTAACCTCGACCATCCGTGTGTGACTATTTCACTTGCCCGCGATGTCTAGAAAACCACCAATGTTTTCACATCCGGAGTAATCAGCACTGCTATGTCATTGAGGTCCGCAAATGTATAATGAACTCAAAAGCTCCCCGTATAACTCTTCGAAATCCATGTAAACGCCGAAAAGCTAGCCCATAATGCAGCTACAGCAGTCCTCGTTAGTATAGTGGCCAGTATCTCCGCTTGTCACGCGGAAGACCAGGGTTCGATTCCCTGACGGGGAGTTTTCTGCTAGCAGGCCAAGAGTCAAAATCCTCTTGTTTGTCACTGAGCAGAAGGAAACGTCTGACAATATACAAAGTCTTTCAGCACTGACCGGGGCAGTTCTGCTCGTTATCCAGGTTACTGAACGTTCCACTAAGTAGAGCTTTAATGTGTGGAATAACACAAACAAAGAACAGTGTTTCCGCCCTGTTTCGAACAGGGGACCTTTCGCGTGTTAGGCGAACGTGATAACCACTACACTACGGAAACTGCTGAAGGTGACCTTTACGCACGTGCCCGGCTCAATGCAACATGCACACGTAACCGCAAACATTTATGATGCCAAATAGCGTGATTTTCAACTTGAATCATTCAAACCTGCTATGTCCCACATCATACAGACACAGCCACAGCAGGAGTATGATGCCTGGGATGGGGAGGTTGACACCGAGGGGCCAGTGATTGACACTGGGGGGAACATAAGTGCTCAAACCTGGGTAAACATGCATGCCATGTGACTTCTGGAGAACCAGACCCAACTCTGGAGCTCACCCCCCAACCCGGCTCACCCTCTGACCCCGTGGACCCACACTTAAGCACACCCCCTGAGTTAAAGACCCTATTTGGCCAATTTAGAGTTTCGTGCCCCTGGTACTCTAGAATAAGAGACATCCGGGTTATCGACTGATATTTGGGGACTGACATCCGGGTTACTGACATAGAGTTTTAATGTGTGGAGTAACAAGAATGAAGAACAGTGTTTCCGCCCAGTTTCGAACTGGGGACCTTTCGCGTGTGAGGCGAACGTGATAACCACTACACTACGGAAACTGCTGAAGTGGCCTTTTACGCACGTGCCCGGCCTAATCAAAAGCTGCCCGTATAACTCTTCGAAATCCATGTAAACGCCGAAAAGCTAGCCCATGTTGCAGCTACAGCAGTCCTCGTTAGTATAGTGGCCAGTATCTCCGCTTGTCACGCGGAAGACCAGGGTTCGATTCTCTGACGGGGAGTTTTCTACTAGCTGCTAGTAGGACAATAGTCAAAATCAGTTTCCAACAGGGTGGACCGTTAGGCAAAAGTGATAACCACTACACTACGGAAACTGCTCAAGATGCCCCCCTACGTACGTGCCCGCCTTAATGCAACATGCACACGTAACCGCAAACATTCATGATGCCAAATAGCGTGATTTTCAACTTGAATCATTCAAACCTGCTATGTCCCACATCATACAGACACAGCCACAGCAGGAGTATGATGCCTGGGATGGGGAGGTTGACACCGAGGGGCCAGTGATTGACACTGGGGGGAACATAAGTGCTCAAACCTGGGTAAACATGCATGCCATGTGACTTCTGGAGAACCAGACCCACCTCTGGAGCTCACCCCCCAACCCGGCTCACCCTCTGACCCCGTGGACCCACACTTAAGCACACCCCCTGAGTTAAAGACCCTATTTGGCCAATTTAGAGTTTCGTGCCCCTGGTACTCTAGAATAAGAGACATCCGGGTTATCGACTGATATTTGGGGACTGACATCCGGGTTACTGACATAGAGTTTTAATGTGTGGAGTAACAAGAATGAAGAACAGTGTTTCCGCCCAGTTTCGAACTGGGGACCTTTCGCGTGTGAGGCGAACGTGATAACCACTACACTACGGAAACTGCTGAAGTGGCCTTTTACGCACGTGCCCGGCCTAATCAAAAGCTGCCCGTATAACTCTTCGAAATCAATGTAAACGCCGAAAAGCTAGCCCATGTTGCAGCTACAGCAGTCCTCGTTAGTATAGTGGCCAGTATCTCCGCTTGTCACGCGGAAGACCAGGGTTCGATTCTCTGACGGGGAGTTTTCTACTAGCTGCTAGTAGGACAATAGTCAAAATCAGTTTCCAACAGGGTGGACCGTTAGGCAAAAGTGATAACCACTACACTACGGAAACTGCTCAAGATGCCCCCCTACGTACGTGCCCGCCTTAATGCAACATGCACACGTAACCGCAAACATTTATGATGCCAAATAGCGTGATTTTCAACTTGAATCATTCAAACCTGCTATGTCCCACATCATACAGACACAGCCACAGCAGGAGTATGATGCCTGGGATGGGGAGGTTGACACCGAGGGGCCAGTGATTGACACTGGGGGGAACATAAGTGCTCAAACCTGGGTAAACATGCATGCCATGTGACTTCTGGAGAACCAGACCCAACTCTGGAGCTCACCCCCCAACCCGGCTCACCCTCTGACCCCGTGGACCCACACTTAAGCACACCCCCTGAGTTAAAGACCCTATTTGGCCAATTTAGAGTTTCGTGCCCCTGGTACTCTAGAATAAGAGACATCCGGGTTATCGACTGATATTTGGGGACTGACATCCGGGTTACTGACATAGAGTTTTAATGTGTGGAGTAACAAGAATGAAGAACAGTGTTTCCGCCCAGTTTCGAACTGGGGACCTTTCACGTGTGAGGCGAACGTGATAACCACTACACTACGGAAACTGCTGAAGTGGCCTTTTACGCACGTGCCCGGCCTAATCAAAAGCTGCCCGTATAACTCTTCGAAATCCATGTAAACGCCGAAAAGCTAGCCCATGTTGCAGCAACAGCAGTCCTCGTTAGTATAGTGGCCAGTATCTCCGCTTGTCACGCGGAAGACCAGGGTTCGATTCCCTGACGGGGAGTTTTCTACTAGCTGCTAGTAGGACAATAGTCAAAATCAGTTTCCAACAGGGTGGACCGTTAGGCAAAAGTGATAACCACTACACTACGGAAACTGCTCAAGATGCCCCCCTACGTACGTGCCCGCCTTAATGCAACATTTGCACTTATCTGCAAACATTTATGAAGCCAAATTACATGATTTTCAACTTGAAAGAGCATTGTTGCCGGGACAGCGTGTCCCTTATGCCAGGAGGTAACTCTCCGACCACCAGAGTAAAACCCTGCTGCATTGGCCGGGAATCGGACCCGGATCTCCCACGTGGCAGGCGAGAATTCTACCATTGAACCACCAATGCCTACATAACACAAAGGGGAGAAGGACGAATCCTTAGGCTTGAACTCGTAATTTAAGCTATCGATGAAAACCCAACACCAGCCTAAAGTCAACATTCTCGCCTTAACCTCGACCATCCGTGTGTGACTATTTCACTTGCCCGCGATGTCTAGAAAACCACCAATGTTTTCACATCCGGAGTAATCAGCACTGCTATGTCATTGAGGTCCGCAAATGTATAATGAACTCAAAAGCTCCCCGTATAACTCTTCGAAATCCATGTAAACGCCGAAAAGCTAGCCCATAATGCAGCTACAGCAGTCCTCGTTAGTATAGTGGCCAGTATCTCCGCTTGTCACGCGGAAGACCAGGGTTCGATTCCCTGACGGGGAGTTTTCTGCTAGCAGGCCAAGAGTCAAAATCCTCTTGTTTGTCACTGAGCAGAAGGAAACGTCTGACAATATACAAAGTCTTTCAGCACTGACCGGGGCAGTTCTGCTCGTTATCCAGGTTACTGAACGTTCCACTAAGTAGAGCTTTAATGTGTGGAATAACACAAACAAAGAACAGTGTTTCCGCCCTGTTTCGAACAGGGGACCTTTCGCGTGTTAGGCGAACGTGATAACCACTACACTACGGAAACTGCTGAAGGTGACCTTTACGCACGTGCCCGGCTCAATGCAACATGCACACGTAACCGCAAACATTTATGATGCCAAATAGCGTGATTTTCAACTTGAATCATTCAAACCTGCTATGTCCCACATCATACAGACACAGCCACAGCAGGAGTATGATGCCTGGGATGGGGAGGTTGACACCGAGGGGCCAGTGATTGACACTGGGGGGAACATAAGTGCTCAAACCTGGGTAAACATGCATGCCATGTGACTTCTGGAGAACCAGACCCACCTCTGGAGCTCACCCCCCAACCCGGCTCACCCTCTGACCCCGTGGACCCACACTTAAGCACACCCCCTGAGTTAAAGACCCTATTTGGCCAATTTAGAGTTTCGTGCCCCTGGTACTCTAGAATAAGAGACATCCGGGTTATCGACTGATATTTGGGGACTGACATCCGGGTTACTGACATAGAGTTTTAATGTGTGGAGTAACAAGAATGAAGAACAGTGTTTCCGCCCAGTTTCGAACTGGGGACCTTTCGCGTGTGAGGCGAACGTGATAACCACTACACTACGGAAACTGCTGAAGTGGCCTTTTACGCACGTGCCCGGCCTAATCAAAAGCTGCCCGTATAACTCTTCGAAATCCATGTAAACGCCGAAAAGCTAGCCCATGTTGCAGCTACAGCAGTCCTCGTTAGTATAGTGGCCAGTATCTCCGCTTGTCACGCGGAAGACCAGGGTTCGATTCTCTGACGGGGAGTTTTCTACTAGCTGCTAGTAGGACAATAGTCAAAATCAGTTTCCAACAGGGTGGACCGTTAGGCAAAAGTGATAACCACTACACTACGGAAACTGCTCAAGATGCCCCCCTACGTACGTGCCCGCCTTAATGCAACATTTGCACTTATCTGCAAACATTTATGAAGCCAAATTACATGATTTTCAACTTGAAAGAGCATTGTTGCCGGGACAGCGTGTCCCTTATGCCAGGAGGTAACTCTTCGACCACCAGAGTAAAACCCTGCTGCATTGGCCGGGAATCGGACCCGGATCTCCCACGTGGCAGGCGAGAATTCTACCATTGAACCACCAATGCCTACATAACACAAAGGGGAGAAGGACGAATCCTTAGGCTTGAACTCGTAATTTAAGCTATCGATGAAAACCCAACACCAGCCTAAAGTCAACATTCTCGCCTTAACCTCGACCATCCGTGTGTGACTATTTCACTTGCCCGCGATGTCTAGAAAACCACCAATGTTTTCACATCCGGAGTAATCAGCACTGCTATGTCATTGAGGTCCGCAAATGTATAATGAACTCAAAAGCTCCCCGTATAACTCTTCGAAATCCATGTAAACGCCGAAAAGCTAGCCCATAATGCAGCTACAGCAGTCCTCGTTAGTATAGTGGCCAGTATCTCCGCTTGTCACGCGGAAGACCAGGGTTCGATTCCCTGACGGGGAGTTTTCTGCTAGCAGGCCAAGAGTCAAAATCCTCTTGTTTGTCACTGAGCAGAAGGAAACGTCTGACAATATACAAAGTCTTTCAGCACTGACCGGGGCAGTTCTGCTCGTTATCCAGGTTACTGAACGTTCCACTAAGTAGAGCTTTAATGTGTGGAATAACACAAACAAAGAACAGTGTTTCCGCCCTGTTTCGAACAGGGGACCTTTCGCGTGTTAGGCGAACGTGATAACCACTACACTACGGAAACTGCTGAAGGTGACCTTTACGCACGTGCCCGGCTCAATGCAACATGCACACGTAACCGCAAACATTTATGATGCCAAATAGCGTGATTTTCAACTTGAATCATTCAAACCTGCTATGTCCCACATCATACAGACACAGCCACAGCAGGAGTATGATGCCTGGGATGGGGAGGTTGACACCGAGGGGCCAGTGATTGACACTGGGGGGAACATAAGTGCTCAAACCTGGGTAAACATGCATGCCATGTGACTTCTGGAGAACCAGACCCACCTCTGGAGCTCACCCCCCAACCCGGCTCACCCTCTGACCCCGTGGACCCACACTTAAGCACACCCCCTGAGTTAAAGACCCTATTTGGCCAATTTAGAGTTTCGTGCCCCTGGTACTCTAGAATAAGAGACATCCGGGTTATCGACTGATATTTGGGGACTGACATCCGGGTTACTGACATAGAGTTTTAATGTGTGGAGTAACAAGAATGAAGAACAGTGTTTCCGCCCAGTTTCGAACTGGGGACCTTTCGCGTGTGAGGCGAACGTGATAACCACTACACTACGGAAACTGCTGAAGTGGCCTTTTACGCACGTGCCCGGCCTAATCAAAAGCTGCCCGTATAACTCTTCGAAATCCATGTAAACGCCGAAAAGCTAGCCCATGTTGCAGCTACAGCAGTCCTCGTTAGTATAGTGGCCAGTATCTCCGCTTGTCACGCGGAAGACCAGGGTTCGATTCTCTGACGGGGAGTTTTCTACTAGCTGCTAGTAGGACAATAGTCAAAATCAGTTTCCAACAGGGTGGACCGTTAGGCAAAAGTGATAACCACTACACTACGGAAACTGCTCAAGATGCCCCCCTACGTACGTGCCCGCCTTAATGCAACATTTGCACTTATCTGCAAACATTTATGAAGCCAAATTACATGATTTTCAACTTGAAAGAGCATTGTTGCCGGGACAGCGTGTCCCTTATGCCAGGAGGTAACTCTTCGACCACCAGAGTAAAACCCTGCTGCATTGGCCGGGAATCGGACCCGGATCTCCCACGTGGCAGGCGAGAATTCTACCATTGAACCACCAATGCCTACATAACACAAAGGGGAGAAGGACGAATCCTTAGGCTTGAACTCGTAATTTAAGCTATCGATGAAAACCCAACACCAGCCTAAAGTCAACATTCTCGCCTTAACCTCGACCATCCGTGTGTGACTATTTCACTTGCCCGCGATGTCTAGAAAACCACCAATGTTTTCACATCCGGAGTAATCAGCACTGCTATGTCATTGAGGTCCGCAAATGTATAATGAACTCAAAAGCTCCCCGTATAACTCTTCGAAATCCATGTAAACGCCGAAAAGCTAGCCCATAATGCAGCTACAGCAGTCCTCGTTAGTATAGTGGCCAGTATCTCCGCTTGTCACGCGGAAGACCAGGGTTCGATTCCCTGACGGGGAGTTTTCTGCTAGCAGGCCAAGAGTCAAAATCCTCTTGTTTGTCACTGAGCAGAAGGAAACGTCTGACAATATACAAAGTCTTTCAGCACTGACCGGGGCAGTTCTGCTCGTTATCCAGGTTACTGAACGTTCCACTAAGTAGAGCTTTAATGTGTGGAATAACACAAACAAAGAACAGTGTTTCCGCCCTGTTTCGAACAGGGGACCTTTCGCGTGTTAGGCGAACGTGATAACCACTACACTACGGAAACTGCTGAAGGTGACCTTTACGCACGTGCCCGGCTCAATGCAACATGCACACGTAACCGCAAACATTTATGATGCCAAATAGCGTGATTTTCAACTTGAATCATTCAAACCTGCTATGTCCCACATCATACAGACACAGCCACAGCAGGAGTATGATGCCTGGGATGGGGAGGTTGACACCGAGGGGCCAGTGATTGACACTGGGGGGAACATAAGTGCTCAAACCTGGGTAAACATGCATGCCATGTGACTTCTGGAGAACCAGACCCAACTCTGGAGCTCACCCCCCAACCCGGCTCACCCTCTGACCCCGTGGACCCACACTTAAGCACACCCCCTGAGTTAAAGACCCTATTTGGCCAATTTAGAGTTTCGTGCCCCTGGTACTCTAGAATAAGAGACATCCGGGTTATCGACTGATATTTGGGGACTGACATCCGGGTTACTGACATAGAGTTTTAATGTGTGGAGTAACAAGAATGAAGAACAGTGTTTCCGCCCAGTTTCGAACTGGGGACCTTTCGCGTGTGAGGCGAACGTGATAACCACTACACTACGGAAACTGCTGAAGTGGCCTTTTACGCACGTGCCCGGCCTAATCAAAAGCTGCCCGTATAACTCTTCGAAATCCATGTAAACGCCGAAAAGCTAGCCCATGTTGCAGCTACAGCAGTCCTCGTTAGTATAGTGGCCAGTATCTCCGCTTGTCACGCGGAAGACCAGGGTTCGATTCTCTGACGGGGAGTTTTCTACTAGCTGCTAGTAGGACAATAGTCAAAATCAGTTTCCAACAGGGTGGACCGTTAGGCAAAAGTGATAACCACTACACTACGGAAACTGCTCAAGATGCCCCCCTACGTACGTGCCCGCCTTAATGCAACATGCACACGTAACCGCAAACATTCATGATGCCAAATAGCGTGATTTTCAACTTGAATCATTCAAACCTGCTATGTCCCACATCATACAGACACAGCCACAGCAGGAGTATGATGCCTGGGATGGGGAGGTTGACACCGAGGGGCCAGTGATTGACACTGGGGGGAACATAAGTGCTCAAACCTGGGTAAACATGCATGCCATGTGACTTCTGGAGAACCAGACCCACCTCTGGAGCTCACCCCCCAACCCGGCTCACCCTCTGACCCCGTGGACCCACACTTAAGCACACCCCCTGAGTTAAAGACCCTATTTGGCCAATTTAGAGTTTCGTGCCCCTGGTACTCTAGAATAAGAGACATCCGGGTTATCGACTGATATTTGGGGACTGACATCCGGGTTACTGACATAGAGTTTTAATGTGTGGAGTAACAAGAATGAAGAACAGTGTTTCCGCCCAGTTTCGAACTGGGGACCTTTCGCGTGTGAGGCGAACGTGATAACCACTACACTACGGAAACTGCTGAAGTGGCCTTTTACGCACGTGCCCGGCCTAATCAAAAGCTGCCCGTATAACTCTTCGAAATCAATGTAAACGCCGAAAAGCTAGCCCATGTTGCAGCTACAGCAGTCCTCGTTAGTATAGTGGCCAGTATCTCCGCTTGTCACGCGGAAGACCAGGGTTCGATTCTCTGACGGGGAGTTTTCTACTAGCTGCTAGTAGGACAATAGTCAAAATCAGTTTCCAACAGGGTGGACCGTTAGGCAAAAGTGATAACCACTACACTACGGAAACTGCTCAAGATGCCCCCCTACGTACGTGCCCGCCTTAATGCAACATGCACACGTAACCGCAAACATTTATGATGCCAAATAGCGTGATTTTCAACTTGAATCATTCAAACCTGCTATGTCCCACATCATACAGACACAGCCACAGCAGGAGTATGATGCCTGGGATGGGGAGGTTGACACCGAGGGGCCAGTGATTGACACTGGGGGGAACATAAGTGCTCAAACCTGGGTAAACATGCATGCCATGTGACTTCTGGAGAACCAGACCCAACTCTGGAGCTCACCCCCCAACCCGGCTCACCCTCTGACCCCGTGGACCCACACTTAAGCACACCCCCTGAGTTAAAGACCCTATTTGGCCAATTTAGAGTTTCGTGCCCCTGGTACTCTAGAATAAGAGACATCCGGGTTATCGACTGATATTTGGGGACTGACATCCGGGTTACTGACATAGAGTTTTAATGTGTGGAGTAACAAGAATGAAGAACAGTGTTTCCGCCCAGTTTCGAACTGGGGACCTTTCACGTGTGAGGCGAACGTGATAACCACTACACTACGGAAACTGCTGAAGTGGCCTTTTACGCACGTGCCCGGCCTAATCAAAAGCTGCCCGTATAACTCTTCGAAATCCATGTAAACGCCGAAAAGCTAGCCCATGTTGCAGCAACAGCAGTCCTCGTTAGTATAGTGGCCAGTATCTCCGCTTGTCACGCGGAAGACCAGGGTTCGATTCCCTGACGGGGAGTTTTCTACTAGCTGCTAGTAGGACAATAGTCAAAATCAGTTTCCAACAGGGTGGACCGTTAGGCAAAAGTGATAACCACTACACTACGGAAACTGCTCAAGATGCCCCCCTACGTACGTGCCCGCCTTAATGCAACATTTGCACTTATCTGCAAACATTTATGAAGCCAAATTACATGATTTTCAACTTGAAAGAGCATTGTTGCCGGGACAGCGTGTCCCTTATGCCAGGAGGTAACTCTCCGACCACCAGAGTAAAACCCTGCTGCATTGGCCGGGAATCGGACCCGGATCTCCCACGTGGCAGGCGAGAATTCTACCATTGAACCACCAATGCCTACATAACACAAAGGGGAGAAGGACGAATCCTTAGGCTTGAACTCGTAATTTAAGCTATCGATGAAAACCCAACACCAGCCTAAAGTCAACATTCTCGCCTTAACCTCGACCATCCGTGTGTGACTATTTCACTTGCCCGCGATGTCTAGAAAACCACCAATGTTTTCACATCCGGAGTAATCAGCACTGCTATGTCATTGAGGTCCGCAAATGTATAATGAACTCAAAAGCTCCCCGTATAACTCTTCGAAATCCATGTAAACGCCGAAAAGCTAGCCCATAATGCAGCTACAGCAGTCCTCGTTAGTATAGTGGCCAGTATCTCCGCTTGTCACGCGGAAGACCAGGGTTCGATTCCCTGACGGGGAGTTTTCTGCTAGCAGGCCAAGAGTCAAAATCCTCTTGTTTGTCACTGAGCAGAAGGAAACGTCTGACAATATACAAAGTCTTTCAGCACTGACCGGGGCAGTTCTGCTCGTTATCCAGGTTACTGAACGTTCCACTAAGTAGAGCTTTAATGTGTGGAATAACACAAACAAAGAACAGTGTTTCCGCCCTGTTTCGAACAGGGGACCTTTCGCGTGTTAGGCGAACGTGATAACCACTACACTACGGAAACTGCTGAAGGTGACCTTTACGCACGTGCCCGGCTCAATGCAACATGCACACGTAACCGCAAACATTTATGATGCCAAATAGCGTGATTTTCAACTTGAATCATTCAAACCTGCTATGTCCCACATCATACAGACACAGCCACAGCAGGAGTATGATGCCTGGGATGGGGAGGTTGACACCGAGGGGCCAGTGATTGACACTGGGGGGAACATAAGTGCTCAAACCTGGGTAAACATGCATGCCATGTGACTTCTGGAGAACCAGACCCACCTCTGGAGCTCACCCCCCAACCCGGCTCACCCTCTGACCCCGTGGACCCACACTTAAGCACACCCCCTGAGTTAAAGACCCTATTTGGCCAATTTAGAGTTTCGTGCCCCTGGTACTCTAGAATAAGAGACATCCGGGTTATCGACTGATATTTGGGGACTGACATCCGGGTTACTGACATAGAGTTTTAATGTGTGGAGTAACAAGAATGAAGAACAGTGTTTCCGCCCAGTTTCGAACTGGGGACCTTTCGCGTGTGAGGCGAACGTGATAACCACTACACTACGGAAACTGCTGAAGTGGCCTTTTACGCACGTGCCCGGCCTAATCAAAAGCTGCCCGTATAACTCTTCGAAATCCATGTAAACGCCGAAAAGCTAGCCCATGTTGCAGCTACAGCAGTCCTCGTTAGTATAGTGGCCAGTATCTCCGCTTGTCACGCGGAAGACCAGGGTTCGATTCTCTGACGGGGAGTTTTCTACTAGCTGCTAGTAGGACAATAGTCAAAATCAGTTTCCAACAGGGTGGACCGTTAGGCAAAAGTGATAACCACTACACTACGGAAACTGCTCAAGATGCCCCCCTACGTACGTGCCCGCCTTAATGCAACATTTGCACTTATCTGCAAACATTTATGAAGCCAAATTACATGATTTTCAACTTGAAAGAGCATTGTTGCCGGGACAGCGTGTCCCTTATGCCAGGAGGTAACTCTTCGACCACCAGAGTAAAACCCTGCTGCATTGGCCGGGAATCGGACCCGGATCTCCCACGTGGCAGGCGAGAATTCTACCATTGAACCACCAATGCCTACATAACACAAAGGGGAGAAGGACGAATCCTTAGGCTTGAACTCGTAATTTAAGCTATCGATGAAAACCCAACACCAGCCTAAAGTCAACATTCTCGCCTTAACCTCGACCATCCGTGTGTGACTATTTCACTTGCCCGCGATGTCTAGAAAACCACCAATGTTTTCACATCCGGAGTAATCAGCACTGCTATGTCATTGAGGTCCGCAAATGTATAATGAACTCAAAAGCTCCCCGTATAACTCTTCGAAATCCATGTAAACGCCGAAAAGCTAGCCCATAATGCAGCTACAGCAGTCCTCGTTAGTATAGTGGCCAGTATCTCCGCTTGTCACGCGGAAGACCAGGGTTCGATTCCCTGACGGGGAGTTTTCTGCTAGCAGGCCAAGAGTCAAAATCCTCTTGTTTGTCACTGAGCAGAAGGAAACGTCTGACAATATACAAAGTCTTTCAGCACTGACCGGGGCAGTTCTGCTCGTTATCCAGGTTACTGAACGTTCCACTAAGTAGAGCTTTAATGTGTGGAATAACACAAACAAAGAACAGTGTTTCCGCCCTGTTTCGAACAGGGGACCTTTCGCGTGTTAGGCGAACGTGATAACCACTACACTACGGAAACTGCTGAAGGTGACCTTTACGCACGTGCCCGGCTCAATGCAACATGCACACGTAACCGCAAACATTTATGATGCCAAATAGCGTGATTTTCAACTTGAATCATTCAAACCTGCTATGTCCCACATCATACAGACACAGCCACAGCAGGAGTATGATGCCTGGGATGGGGAGGTTGACACCGAGGGGCCAGTGATTGACACTGGGGGGAACATAAGTGCTCAAACCTGGGTAAACATGCATGCCATGTGACTTCTGGAGAACCAGACCCACCTCTGGAGCTCACCCCCCAACCCGGCTCACCCTCTGACCCCGTGGACCCACACTTAAGCACACCCCCTGAGTTAAAGACCCTATTTGGCCAATTTAGAGTTTCGTGCCCCTGGTACTCTAGAATAAGAGACATCCGGGTTATCGACTGATATTTGGGGACTGACATCCGGGTTACTGACATAGAGTTTTAATGTGTGGAGTAACAAGAATGAAGAACAGTGTTTCCGCCCAGTTTCGAACTGGGGACCTTTCGCGTGTGAGGCGAACGTGATAACCACTACACTACGGAAACTGCTGAAGTGGCCTTTTACGCACGTGCCCGGCCTAATCAAAAGCTGCCCGTATAACTCTTCGAAATCCATGTAAACGCCGAAAAGCTAGCCCATGTTGCAGCTACAGCAGTCCTCGTTAGTATAGTGGCCAGTATCTCCGCTTGTCACGCGGAAGACCAGGGTTCGATTCTCTGACGGGGAGTTTTCTACTAGCTGCTAGTAGGACAATAGTCAAAATCAGTTTCCAACAGGGTGGACCGTTAGGCAAAAGTGATAACCACTACACTACGGAAACTGCTCAAGATGCCCCCCTACGTACGTGCCCGCCTTAATGCAACATTTGCACTTATCTGCAAACATTTATGAAGCCAAATTACATGATTTTCAACTTGAAAGAGCATTGTTGCCGGGACAGCGTGTCCCTTATGCCAGGAGGTAACTCTTCGACCACCAGAGTAAAACCCTGCTGCATTGGCCGGGAATCGGACCCGGATCTCCCACGTGGCAGGCGAGAATTCTACCATTGAACCACCAATGCCTACATAACACAAAGGGGAGAAGGACGAATCCTTAGGCTTGAACTCGTAATTTAAGCTATCGATGAAAACCCAACACCAGCCTAAAGTCAACATTCTCGCCTTAACCTCGACCATCCGTGTGTGACTATTTCACTTGCCCGCGATGTCTAGAAAACCACCAATGTTTTCACATCCGGAGTAATCAGCACTGCTATGTCATTGAGGTCCGCAAATGTATAATGAACTCAAAAGCTCCCCGTATAACTCTTCGAAATCCATGTAAACGCCGAAAAGCTAGCCCATAATGCAGCTACAGCAGTCCTCGTTAGTATAGTGGCCAGTATCTCCGCTTGTCACGCGGAAGACCAGGGTTCGATTCCCTGACGGGGAGTTTTCTGCTAGCAGGCCAAGAGTCAAAATCCTCTTGTTTGTCACTGAGCAGAAGGAAACGTCTGACAATATACAAAGTCTTTCAGCACTGACCGGGGCAGTTCTGCTCGTTATCCAGGTTACTGAACGTTCCACTAAGTAGAGCTTTAATGTGTGGAATAACACAAACAAAGAACAGTGTTTCCGCCCTGTTTCGAACAGGGGACCTTTCGCGTGTTAGGCGAACGTGATAACCACTACACTACGGAAACTGCTGAAGGTGACCTTTACGCACGTGCCCGGCTCAATGCAACATGCACACGTAACCGCAAACATTTATGATGCCAAATAGCGTGATTTTCAACTTGAATCATTCAAACCTGCTATGTCCCACATCATACAGACACAGCCACAGCAGGAGTATGATGCCTGGGATGGGGAGGTTGACACCGAGGGGCCAGTGATTGACACTGGGGGGAACATAAGTGCTCAAACCTGGGTAAACATGCATGCCATGTGACTTCTGGAGAACCAGACCCAACTCTGGAGCTCACCCCCCAACCCGGCTCACCCTCTGACCCCGTGGACCCACACTTAAGCACACCCCCTGAGTTAAAGACCCTATTTGGCCAATTTAGAGTTTCGTGCCCCTGGTACTCTAGAATAAGAGACATCCGGGTTATCGACTGATATTTGGGGACTGACATCCGGGTTACTGACATAGAGTTTTAATGTGTGGAGTAACAAGAATGAAGAACAGTGTTTCCGCCCAGTTTCGAACTGGGGACCTTTCGCGTGTGAGGCGAACGTGATAACCACTACACTACGGAAACTGCTGAAGTGGCCTTTTACGCACGTGCCCGGCCTAATCAAAAGCTGCCCGTATAACTCTTCGAAATCCATGTAAACGCCGAAAAGCTAGCCCATGTTGCAGCAACAGCAGTCCTCGTTAGTATAGTGGCCAGTATCTCCGCTTGTCACGCGGAAGACCAGGGTTCGATTCCCTGACGGGGAGTTTTCTACTAGCTGCTAGTAGGACAATAGTCAAAATCAGTTTCCAACAGGGTGGACCGTTAGGCAAAAGTGATAACCACTACACTACGGAAACTGCTCAAGATGCCCCCCTACGTACGTGCCCGCCTTAATGCAACATTTGCACTTATCTGCAAACATTTATGAAGCCAAATTACATGATTTTCAACTTGAAAGAGCATTGTTGCCGGGACAGCGTGTCCCTTATGCCAGGAGGTAACTCTCCGACCACCAGAGTAAAACCCTGCTGCATTGGCCGGGAATCGGACCCGGATCTCCCACGTGGCAGGTGAGAATTCTACCATTGAACCACCAATGCCTACATAACACAAAGGGGAGAAGGACGAATCCTTAGGCTTGAACTCGTAATTTAAGCTATCGATGAAAACCCAACACCAGCCTAAAGTCAACATTCTCGCCTTAACCTCGACCATCCGTGTGTGACTATTTCACTTGCCCGCGATGTCTAGAAAACCACCAATGTTTTCACATCCGGAGTAATCAGCACTGCTATGTCATTGAGGTCCGCAAATGTATAATGAACTCAAAAGCTCCCCGTATAACTCTTCGAAATCCATGTAAACGCCGAAAAGCTAGCCCATAATGCAGCTACAGCAGTCCTCGTTAGTATAGTGGCCAGTATCTCCGCTTGTCACGCGGAAGACCAGGGTTCGATTCCCTGACGGGGAGTTTTCTGCTAGCAGGCCAAGAGTCAAAATCCTCTTGTTTGTCACTGAGCAGAAGGAAACGTCTGACAATATACAAAGTCTTTCAGCACTGACCGGGGCAGTTCTGCTCGTTATCCAGGTTACTGAACGTTCCACTAAGTAGAGCTTTAATGTGTGGAATAACACAAACAAAGAACAGTGTTTCCGCCCTGTTTCGAACAGGGGACCTTTCGCGTGTTAGGCGAACGTGATAACCACTACACTACGGAAACTGCTGAAGGTGACCTTTACGCACGTGCCCGGCTCAATGCAACATGCACACGTAACCGCAAACATTTATGATGCCAAATAGCGTGATTTTCAACTTGAATCATTCAAACCTGCTATGTCCCACATCATACAGACACAGCCACAGCAGGAGTATGATGCCTGGGATGGGGAGGTTGACACCGAGGGGCCAGTGATTGACACTGGGGGGAACATAAGTGCTCAAACCTGGGTAAACATGCATGCCATGTGACTTCTGGAGAACCAGACCCACCTCTGGAGCTCACCCCCCAACCCGGCTCACCCTCTGACCCCGTGGACCCACACTTAAGCACACCCCCTGAGTTAAAGACCCTATTTGGCCAATTTAGAGTTTCGTGCCCCTGGTACTCTAGAATAAGAGACATCCGGGTTATCGACTGATATTTGGGGACTGACATCCGGGTTACTGACATAGAGTTTTAATGTGTGGAGTAACAAGAATGAAGAACAGTGTTTCCGCCCAGTTTCGAACTGGGGACCTTTCGCGTGTGAGGCGAACGTGATAACCACTACACTACGGAAACTGCTGAAGTGGCCTTTTACGCACGTGCCCGGCCTAATCAAAAGCTGCCCGTATAACTCTTCGAAATCCATGTAAACGCCGAAAAGCTAGCCCATGTTGCAGCTACAGCAGTCCTCGTTAGTATAGTGGCCAGTATCTCCGCTTGTCACGCGGAAGACCAGGGTTCGATTCTCTGACGGGGAGTTTTCTACTAGCTGCTAGTAGGACAATAGTCAAAATCAGTTTCCAACAGGGTGGACCGTTAGGCAAAAGTGATAACCACTACACTACGGAAACTGCTCAAGATGCCCCCCTACGTACGTGCCCGCCTTAATGCAACATGCACACGTAACCGCAAACATTCATGATGCCAAATAGCGTGATTTTCAACTTGAATCATTCAAACCTGCTATGTCCCACATCATACAGACACAGCCACAGCAGGAGTATGATGCCTGGGATGGGGAGGTTGACACCGAGGGGCCAGTGATTGACACTGGGGGGAACATAAGTGCTCAAACCTGGGTAAACATGCATGCCATGTGACTTCTGGAGAACCAGACCCAACTCTGGAGCTCACCCCCCAACCCGGCTCACCCTCTGACCCCGTGGACCCACACTTAAGCACACCCCCTGAGTTAAAGACCCTATTTGGCCAATTTAGAGTTTCGTGCCCCTGGTACTCTAGAATAAGAGACATCCGGGTTATCGACTGATATTTGGGGACTGACATCCGGGTTACTGACATAGACTTTTAATGTGTGGAGTAACAAGAATGAAGAACAGTGTTTCCGCCCAGTTTCGAACTGGGGACCTTTCGCGTGTGAGGCGAACGTGATAACCACTACACTACGGAAACTGCTGAAGTGGCCTTTTACGCACGTGCCCGGCCTAATCAAAAGCTGCCCGTATAACTCTTCGAAATCCATGTAAACGCCGAAAAGCTAGCCCATGTTGCAGCAACAGCAGTCCTCGTTAGTATAGTGGCCAGTATCTCCGCTTGTCACGCGGAAGACCAGGGTTCGATTCCCTGACGGGGAGTTTTCTACTAGCTGCTAGTAGGACAATAGTCAAAATCAGTTTCCAACAGGGTGGACCGTTAGGCAAAAGTGATAACCACTACACTACGGAAACTGCTCAAGATGCCCCCCTACGTACGTGCCCGCCTTAATGCAACATTTGCACTTATCTGCAAACATTTATGAAGCCAAATTACATGATTTTCAACTTGAAAGAGCATTGTTGCCGGGACAGCGTGTCCCTTATGCCAGGAGGTAACTCTCCGACCACCAGAGTAAAACCCTGCTGCATTGGCCGGGAATCGGACCCGGATCTCCCACGTGGCAGGCGAGAATTCTACCATTGAACCACCAATGCCTACATAACACAAAGGGGAGAAGGACGAATCCTTAGGCTTGAACTCGTAATTTAAGCTATCGATGAAAACCCAACACCAGCCTAAAGTCAACATTCTCGCCTTAACCTCGACCATCCGTGTGTGACTATTTCACTTGCCCGCGATGTCTAGAAAACCACCAATGTTTTCACATCCGGAGTAATCAGCACTGCTATGTCATTGAGGTCCGCAAATGTATAATGAACTCAAAAGCTCCCCGTATAACTCTTCGAAATCCATGTAAACGCCGAAAAGCTAGCCCATAATGCAGCTACAGCAGTCCTCGTTAGTATAGTGGCCAGTATCTCCGCTTGTCACGCGGAAGACCAGGGTTCGATTCCCTGACGGGGAGTTTTCTGCTAGCAGGCCAAGAGTCAAAATCCTCTTGTTTGTCACTGAGCAGAAGGAAACGTCTGACAATATACAAAGTCTTTCAGCACTGACCGGGGCAGTTCTGCTCGTTATCCAGGTTACTGAACGTTCCACTAAGTAGAGCTTTAATGTGTGGAATAACACAAACAAAGAACAGTGTTTCCGCCCTGTTTCGAACAGGGGACCTTTCGCGTGTTAGGCGAACGTGATAACCACTACACTACGGAAACTGCTGAAGGTGACCTTTACGCACGTGCCCGGCTCAATGCAACATGCACACGTAACCGCAAACATTTATGATGCCAAATAGCGTGATTTTCAACTTGAATCATTCAAACCTGCTATGTCCCACATCATACAGACACAGCCACAGCAGGAGTATGATGCCTGGGATGGGGAGGTTGACACCGAGGGGCCAGTGATTGACACTGGGGGGAACATAAGTGCTCAAACCTGGGTAAACATGCATGCCATGTGACTTCTGGAGAACCAGACCCAACTCTGGAGCTCACCCCCCAACCCGGCTCACCCTCTGACCCCGTGGACCCACACTTAAGCACACCCCCTGAGTTAAAGACCCTATTTGGCCAATTTAGAGTTTCGTGCCCCTGGTACTCTAGAATAAGAGACATCCGGGTTATCGACATAGAGTTTTAATGTGTGGAGTAACAAGAATGAAGAACAGTGTTTCCGCCCAGTTTCGAACTGGGGACCTTTCGCGTGTGAGGCGAACGTGATAACCACTACACTACGGAAACTGCTGAAGTGGCCTTTTACGCACGTGCCCGGCCTAATCAAAAGCTGCCCGTATAACTCTTCGAAATCCATGTAAACGCCGAAAAGCTAGCCCATGTTGCAGCTACAGCAGTCCTCGTTAGTATAGTGGCCAGTATCTCCGCTTGTCACGCGGAAGACCAGGGTTCGATTCTCTGACGGGGAGTTTTCTACTAGCTGCTAGTAGGACAATAGTCAAAATCAGTTTCCAACAGGGTTGACCGTTAGGCAAAAGTGATAACCACTACACTACGGAAACTGCTCAAGATGCCCCCCTACGTACGTGCCCGCCTTAATGCAACATGCACACGTAACCGCAAACATTCATGATGCCAAATAGCGTGATTTTCAACTTGAATCATTCAAACCTGCTATGTCCCACATCATACAGACACAGCCACAGCAGGAGTATGATGGATGGGGAGGTTGACACCGAGGGGCCAGTGATTGACACTGGGGGGAACATAAGTGCTCAAACCTGGGTAAACATGCATGCCATGTGACTTCTGGAGAACCAGACCCACCTCTGGAGCTCACCCCCCAAACCGGCTCACCCTCTGACCCCGTGGACCCACACTTAAGCACACCCCCTGAGTTAAAGACCCTATTTGGCCAATTTAGAGTTTCGTGCCCCTGGTACTCTAGAATAAGAGACATCCGGGTTATCGACTGATATTTGGGGACTGACATCCGGGTTACTGACATAGAGTTTTAATGTGTGGAGTAACAAGAATGAAGAACAGTGTTTCCGCCCAGTTTCGAACTGGGGACCTTTCGCGTGTGAGGCGAACGTGATAACCACTACACTACGGAAACTGCTGAAGTGGCCTTTTACGCACGTGCCCGGCCTAATCAAAAGCTGCCCGTATAACTCTTCGAAATCCATGTAAACGCCGAAAAGCTAGCCCATGTTGCAGCTACAGCAGTCCTCGTTAGTATAGTGGCCAGTATCTCCGCTTGTCACGCGGAAGACCAGGGTTCGATTCTCTGACGGGGAGTTTTCTACTAGCTGCTAGTAGGACAATAGTCAAAATCAGTTTCCAACAGGGTGGACCGTTAGGCAAAAGTGATAACCACTACACTACGGAAACTGCTCAAGATGCCCCCCTACGTACGTGCCCGCCTTAATGCAACATGCACACGTAACCGCAAACATTCATGATGCCAAATAGCGTGATTTTCAACTTGAATCATTCAAACCTGCTATGTCCCACATCATACAGACACAGCCACAGCAGGAGTATGATGCCTGGGATGGGGAGGTTGACACCGAGGGGCCAGTGATTGACACTGGGGGGAACATAAGTGCTCAAACCTGGGTAAACATGCATGCCATGTGACTTCTGGAGAACCAGACCCAACTCTGGAGCTCACCCCCCAACCCGGCTCACCCTCTGACCCCGTGGACCCACACTTAAGCACACCCCCTGAGTTAAAGACCCTATTTGGCCAATTTAGAGTTTCGTGCCCCTGGTACTCTAGAATAAGAGACATCCGGGTTATCGACTGATATTTGGGGACTGACATCCGGGTTACTGACATAGAGTTTTAATGTGTGGAGTAACAAGAATGAAGAACAGTGTTTCCGCCCAGTTTCGAACTGGGGACCTTTCGCGTGTGAGGCGAACGTGATAACCACTACACTACGGAAACTGCTGAAGTGGCCTTTTACGCACGTGCCCGGCCTAATCAAAAGCTGCCCGTATAACTCTTCGAAATCCATGTAAACGCCGAAAAGCTAGCCCATGTTGCAGCAACAGCAGTCCTCGTTAGTATAGTGGCCAGTATCTCCGCTTGTCACGCGGAAGACCAGGGTTCGATTCCCTGACGGGGAGTTTTCTACTAGCTGCTAGTAGGACAATAGTCAAAATCAGTTTCCAACAGGGTGGACCGTTAGGCAAAAGTGATAACCACTACACTACGGAAACTGCTCAAGATGCCCCCCTACGTACGTGCCCGCCTTAATGCAACATGCACACGTAACCGCAAACATTCATGATGCCAAATAGCGTGATTTTCAACTTGAATCATTCAAACCTGCTATGTCCCACATCATACAGACACAGCCACAGCAGGAGTATGATGCCTGGGATGGGGAGGTTGACACCGAGGGGCCAGTGATTGACACTGGGGGGAACATAAGTGCTCAAACCTGGGTAAACATGCATGCCATGTGACTTCTGGAGAACCAGACCCACCTCTGGAGCTCACCCCCCAACCCGGCTCACCCTCTGACCCCGTGGACCCACACTTAAGCACACCCCCTGAGTTAAAGACCCTATTTGGCCAATTTAGAGTTTCGTGCCCCTGGTACTCTAGAATAAGAGACATCCGGGTTATCGACTGATATTTGGGGACTGACATCCGGGTTACTGACATAGAGTTTTAATGTGTGGAGTAACAAGAATGAAGAACAGTGTTTCCGCCCAGTTTCGAACTGGGGACCTTTCGCGTGTGAGGCGAACGTGATAACCACTACACTACGGAAACTGCTGAAGTGGCCTTTTACGCACGTGCCCGGCCTAATCAAAAGCTGCCCGTATAACTCTTCGAAATCCATGTAAACGCCGAAAAGCTAGCCCATGTTGCAGCTACAGCAGTCCTCGTTAGTATAGTGGCCAGTATCTCCGCTTGTCACGCGGAAGACCAGGGTTCGATTCTCTGACGGGGAGTTTTCTACTAGCTGCTAGTAGGACAATAGTCAAAATCAGTTTCCAACAGGGTGGACCGTTAGGCAAAAGTGATAACCACTACACTACGGAAACTGCTCAAGATGCCCCCCTACGTACGTGCCCGCCTTAATGCAACATGCACACGTAACCGCAAACATTCATGATGCCAAATAGCGTGATTTTCAACTTGAATCATTCAAACCTGCTATGTCCCACATCATACAGACACAGCCACAGCAGGAGTATGATGCCTGGGATGGGGAGGTTGACACCGAGGGGCCAGTGATTGACACTGGGGGGAACATAAGTGCTCAAACCTGGGTAAACATGCATGCCATGTGACTTCTGGAGAACCAGACCCACCTCTGGAGCTCACCCCCCAACCCGGCTCACCCTCTGACCCCGTGGACCCACACTTAAGCACACCCCCTGAGTTAAAGACCCTATTTGGCCAATTTAGAGTTTCGTGCCCCTGGTACTCTAGAATAAGAGACATCCGGGTTATCGACTGATATTTGGGGACTGACATCCGGGTTACTGACATAGAGTTTTAATGTGTGGAGTAACAAGAATGAAGAACAGTGTTTCCACCCAGTTTCGAACTGGGGACCTTTCGCGTGTGAGGCGAACGTGATAACCACTACACTACGGAAACTGCTGAAGTGGCCTTTTACGCACGTGCCCGGCCTAATCAAAAGCTGCCCGTATAACTCTTCGAAATCCATGTAAACGCCGAAAAGCTAGCCCATGTTGCAGCTACAGCAGTCCTCGTTAGTATAGTGGCCAGTATCTCCGCTTGTCACGCGGAAGACCAGGGTTCGATTCTCTGACGGGGAGTTTTCTACTAGCTGCTAGTAGGACAATAGTCAAAATCAGTTTCCAACAGGGTGGACCGTTAGGCAAAAGTGATAACCACTACACTACGGAAACTGCTCAAGATGCCCCCCTACGTACGTGCCCGCCTTAATGCAACATTTGCACTTATCTGCAAACATTTATGAAGCCAAATTACATGATTTTCAACTTGAAAGAGAATTGTTGCCGGGACAGCGTGTCCCTTATGCCAGGAGGTAACTCTCCGACCACCAGAGTAAAACCCTGCTGCATTGGCCGGGAATCGGACCCGGATCTCCCACGTGGCAGGCGAGAATTCTACCATTGAACCACCAATGCCTACATAACACAAAGGGGAGAAGGACGAATCCTTAGGCTTGAACTCGTAATTTAAGCTATCGATGAAAACCCAACACCAGCCTAAAGTCAACATTCTCGCCTTAACCTCGACCATCCGTGTGTGACTATTTCACTTGCCCGCGATGTCTAGAAAACCACCAATGTTTTCACATCCGGAGTAATCAGCACTGCTATGTCATTGAGGTCCGCAAATGTATAATGAACTCAAAAGCTCCCCGTATAACTCTTCGAAATCCATGTAAACGCCGAAAAGCTAGCCCATAATGCAGCTACAGCAGTCCTCGTTAGTATAGTGGCCAGTATCTCCGCTTGTCACGCGGAAGACCAGGGTTCGATTCCCTGACGGGGAGTTTTCTGCTAGCAGGCCAAGAGTCAAAATCCTCTTGTTTGTCACTGAGCAGAAGGAAACGTCTGACAATATACAAAGTCTTTCAGCACTGACCGGGGCAGTTCTGCTCGTTATCCAGGTTACTGAACGTTCCACTAAGTAGAGCTTTAATGTGTGGAATAACACAAACAAAGAACAGTGTTTCCGCCCCGTTTCGAACAGGGGACCTTTCGCGTGTTAGGCGAACGTGATAACCACTACACTACGGAAACTGCTGAAGGTGACCTTTACGCACGTGCCCGGCTCAATGCAACATGCACACGTAACCGCAAACATTTATGATGCCAAATAGCGTGATTTTCAACTTGAATCATTCAAACCTGCTATGTCCCACATCATACAGACACAGCCACAGCAGGAGTATGATGCCTGGGATGGGGAGGTTGACACCGAGGGGCCAGTGATTGACACTGGGGGGAACATAAGTGCTCAAACCTGGGTAAACATGCATGCCATGTGACTTCTGGAGAACCAGACCCACCTCTGGAGCTCACCCCCCAACCCGGCTCACCCTCTGACCCCGTGGACCCACACTTAAGCACACCCCCTGAGTTAAAGACCCTATTTGGCCAATTTAGAGTTTCGTGCCCCTGGTACTCTAGAATAAGAGACATCCGGGTTATCGACTGATATTTGGGGACTGACATCCGGGTTACTGACATAGAGTTTTAATGTGTGGAGTAACAAGAATGAAGAACAGTGTTTCCGCCCAGTTTCGAACTGGGGACCTTTCGCGTGTGAGGCGAACGTGATAACCACTACACTACGGAAACTGCTGAAGTGGCCTTTTACGCACGTGCCCGGCCTAATCAAAAGCTGCCCGTATAACTCTTCGAAATCCATGTAAACGCCGAAAAGCTAGCCCATGTTGCAGCTACAGCAGTCCTCGTTAGTATAGTGGCCAGTATCTCCGCTTGTCACGCGGAAGACCAGGGTTCGATTCTCTGACGGGGAGTTTTCTACTAGCTGCTAGTAGGACAATAGTCAAAATCAGTTTCCAACAGGGTGGACCGTTAGGCAAAAGTGATAACCACTACACTACGGAAACTGCTCAAGATGCCCCCCTACGTACGTGCCCGCCTTAATGCAACATTTGCACTTATCTGCAAACATTTATGAAGCCAAATTACATGATTTTCAACTTGAAAGAGCATTGTTGCCGGGACAGCGTGTCCCTTATGCCAGGAGGTAACTCTTCGACCACCAGAGTAAAACCCTGCTGCATTGGCCGGGAATCGGACCCGGATCTCCCACGTGGCAGGCGAGAATTCTACCATTGAACCACCAATGCCTACATAACACAAAGGGGAGAAGGACGAATCCTTAGGCTTGAACTCGTAATTTAAGCTATCGATGAAAACCCAACACCAGCCTAAAGTCAACATTCTCGCCTTAACCTCGACCATCCGTGTGTGACTATTTCACTTGCCCGCGATGTCTAGAAAACCACCAATGTTTTCACATCCGGAGTAATCAGCACTGCTATGTCATTGAGGTCCGCAAATGTATAATGAACTCAAAAGCTCCCCGTATAACTCTTCGAAATCCATGTAAACGCCGAAAAGCTAGCCCATAATGCAGCTACAGCAGTCCTCGTTAGTATAGTGGCCAGTATCTCCGCTTGTCACGCGGAAGACCAGGGTTCGATTCCCTGACGGGGAGTTTTCTGCTAGCAGGCCAAGAGTCAAAATCCTCTTGTTTGTCACTGAGCAGAAGGAAACGTCTGACAATATACAAAGTCTTTCAGCACTGACCGGGGCAGTTCTGCTCGTTATCCAGGTTACTGAACGTTCCACTAAGTAGAGCTTTAATGTGTGGAATAACACAAACAAAGAACAGTGTTTCCGCCCTGTTTCGAACAGGGGACCTTTCGCGTGTTAGGCGAACGTGATAACCACTACACTACGGAAACTGCTGAAGGTGACCTTTACGCACGTGCCCGGCTCAATGCAACATGCACACGTAACCGCAAACATTTATGATGCCAAATAGCGTGATTTTCAACTTGAATCATTCAAACCTGCTATGTCCCACATCATACAGACACAGCCACAGCAGGAGTATGATGCCTGGGATGGGGAGGTTGACACCGAGGGGCCAGTGATTGACACTGGGGGGAACATAAGTGCTCAAACCTGGGTAAACATGCATGCCATGTGACTTCTGGAGAACCAGACCCAACTCTGGAGCTCACCCCCCAACCCGGCTCACCCTCTGACCCCGTGGACCCACACTTAAGCACACCCCCTGAGTTAAAGACCCTATTTGGCCAATTTAGAGTTTCGTGCCCCTGGTACTCTAGAATAAGAGACATCCGGGTTATCGACTGATATTTGGGGACTGACATCCGGGTTACTGACATAGAGTTTTAATGTGTGGAGTAACAAGAATGAAGAACAGTGTTTCCGCCCAGTTTCGAACTGGGGACCTCTTGCGCGGGGGCCGAATATAGTAAGACTTAACTTCCTTAACTTTTCCCATTCATTCTCTATGGTAGTCCTTATCACTACAAGTGTCATATATTTTTGGCCACAAGTGAGATTTTGGGGGCGCTGTTTCCCCCCTTGGATTAGAGGGAAATAAACCCCGTTTCCCCCTGAGACAGACGTCCTGCAGCAGTAAACAGACTACCGTAAACAAGCTGTAACTCACGCGGCGTCTTTTCACGGCTTTTTCTTCGGACTAACAGTCAAACGTAAGTACGGCTCTTCTTTCAAGTTCTTCATGAACGGTTCTGAGTTTATTTGTGGGTCAACTGTTTCTGTAGTTTACTTAGTGTTGTTGTTTATTATTGGTTGTAGCTCTGTGTGATGCTAGTCACGTCACGTCAGTACATTAAGGTGACGTGTGTGTGTGTGTGTGTGTGTGTGTGTGTGTGTGTGTGTGTGTGTGTGTGTGTGTGTGTGTGTGTGTAAGGTGACATATGCATGTATATTGTTGTGTGTGTAACGTTGTCAGTATTAACAGTCATGTGCTTGTCTTTATGAATCATATTCTTTTGAATGGGTAGATACTACAGTTCAGTCTTTCATTGCCCACATGTAAGATGGGTTCAAGTGCTGTGACCAACAGAATAATGATGCTGTCTGTCTGCCTGTCTATCTATCTGTCTGTCTGCCTGTCTATCTATCTGTCTGTCTGCCTGTCTATCTATCTGTCTGTCTGCCTGTCTGTCTATCTATCTGCATGCCTGTCTACCTGCCTGCTTGTCTGTCTCTCTGCCTGTCTGTCTGTCATAACAAATGCTGTTACCTAGTTATTACAAATGCTGATCACCGTTACCGTGAGGGACTCTGTCTATAAAGTGCGTTGTGTTTTGCTGTGCAGGAGATGATGATGAAGAAGAAGAGGAAGGAAGGCGTAGTCTTCAGAACGGTCCATCAGGACCTCTGATCAGGCCATGAGGATTAAAACAGATCCATCGCTCCAGGACAAGTCTTGTGCTCAGAGACCGGACCTCGTGAGGACCAACGCTCTCTCTGGTCCTTCAGCGGGGAGGAGTCAGACCAACAGGAGGTGATGTGTTAGACCAACAGGAGGGGATGGAGGAGGACAGACAGGAGGAGATGGAGGAGGACAGACAGGAGGTGATGGAGGAGGACAGACAGGAGGTGATGGAGGAGGACAGACAGGAGGTGATGGAGGAGGACAGACAGGAGGTGATGGAGGAGGACAGACAGGAGGTGATGGAGGAGGACAGACAGGAGGTGATGGAGGAGGACAGACAGGAGGTGATGGAGGAGGACAGACAGGAGGAGATGGAGGAGGACAGACAGGAGGTGATGGAGGAGGACAGACAGGAGGAGATGGAGGAGGACAGACAGGAGGAGATGGAGGAGGACAGACAGGAGGAGATGGAGGAGGACAGACAGGAGGAGATGGAGGAGGACAGACAGGAGGAGATGGAGGAGGACAGACAGGAGGAGATGGAGGAGGACAGACAGGAGGAGATGGAGGAGGACAGGCTGCAGTTTGGTAATCAATTTCAAACTGTCAATTATTGTCATCTCCATGTGCTGCTTTATTTCAGGAGACCAGTGTCACTGTGAGGAAGCTCCACTTGCAGCTGGTCCTGTCCTCCAGCAGGGTCTGAGGTCCATCCTGTCCTCCAGCAGGGTCTGAGGTCCATCCTGTCCTCCAGCAGGGTCTGAGGTCCATCCTGTCCTCCAGCAGGGTCTGAGGTCCATCCTGTCCTCCAGCAGGGTCTGAGGTCCATCCTGTCCTCCAGCAGGGTCTGAGGCCAAGTTCCAGCCGGCCTTGATGCCGTCGTCACAGGTAGCTTTCAGATGACCCCTCTACGACCCCTCATATAAACTTTATAGACAGGTAGAACCAGCAGTCGACACAATATCAAGACAATCGTCTTAATATATTGTTTATTAACAATAAACATATAAAAACATATCGCCATATAATTGTATTCTAACAATAAACAGTATAATAAACATGTGCTTTATACATTGTATTCATTAAAACAGGAGACATCGTCCACGTCCTGGACCACGGCCGGTGGACAGGAGCCATGAGAGCTGCCAGACGGCTTCTGATGAAGCACCTGGAGCTCCACCATGATGAACACCTGGAGCTCCACCATGCTGAAGCAGGCGATGACGACTACACATGGTCCAGAGGGCCAAACAAAACACACCAGCTCCTCTCAACACCAGAGAAGGTGCTGGAGACTCAGCAGCTGTGGCAGAGTTTGACCTCCGGCAGCCAGACGGCCAGTGTGCCGGCCACAACCCTGCCTCCTGCAACCCTCAACCCTCCACCTGAGCTGCTCCCCAGGAGTCACTGAGCAGTGGAGAAGCTGGTGACGGAGATCCTGGAGAAGCAGCAGCAGCAACAACAACAGAAGAAGAAGATGACGAGGAACTGTTTAGCCTGCGGTCAGCCAAAGTCACGTTATCTTGCTGACGGTTCCCCTGTTCATTTCTTATTTCAATCTAAAACTGTGAAGTATTTCTACTGCTCTACAGGTCTTTAAGACTTACGCAGGCGAAGGCCTCAAAGACCCCCGTATGTCCTTTGAGAACTTTGCAGCGTCTCCTTTCTTTGATCGGGACCTGGAGGCCTCAAAGCAGAGGGGGGCCGAGTGGAGGAAGGTGGCAGAGGAAAGGAAGAAGAGGACGTCAGCGGTGGAGCTGCCGACAGGTCGCCTGTGCCGGTTCTGTCACCGGCCACTGAAGCAGGGCCCCTAAGGGCCCCAGCAGCCCTCACATCCACAGCAGCTTCCCCGGGGTAACGGGGAAGTACATCTACTGCCCCTCCAGAGTGTTCTCCTGTACCAGGACCACATGGTGGAGGAGATGATCTGGAAGGACTTCACAGCGTCTGCTTTCTATGAAGCTGAGAGGGACAGGTGGATCAGAGAGAAGAAGAAGTGACAGCATTACTGCACAGACTGTTGTTCAGATTCAGATTCAACTTTGTCATTGTACATACAAGTACTGAGACTGTGTGTGAGACTGTGTTGTGAGATTTTGTGCATTTTAGAATTCAGCTGTTTTACAATAAAATATCTTGAAATCATCACTTTGACTGTCTTCACTTTAGGTGCATTAATACACAGAACATTAAATAATCAAACATTTAGATATAATCAGCTGCATGCGTGCACAGATGTGTAAAATAAACATTGTTGTGCCTTATAAGTACAACTGTACCATGATATTTGGAGATTAATATCTTATTTGCATAATTACTAAATAAATAAATGATTCAATCTTGATTATTTTATGTGTAGCATGCTTTACAAATGCAGTATCATTATTATTGAGGTAGTTGTGTGTTCTGCTCAGATTCTGGAGCTCATCATTTGAACCAAACGCTGATTATTTATTTGGGTGAGGTGGGAGTCGAACTGCTGACCTCCTGTACCGCATGGAAAGTCCTCTATGGCTATACGCGGCTGGCCTTCGCGTGTGAGGCGAACGTGATAACCACTACACTACGGAAACTGCTGAAGTGGCCTTTTACGCACGTGCCCGGCCTAATCAAAAGCTGCCCGTATAACTCTTCGAAATCCATGTAAACGCCGAAAAGCTAGCCCATGTTGCAGCAACAGCAGTCCTCGTTAGTATAGTGGCCAGTATCTCCGCTTGTCACGCGGAAGACCAGGGTTCGATTCCCTGACGGGGAGTTTTCTACTAGCTGCTAGTAGGACAATAGTCAAAATCAGTTTCCAACAGGGTGGACCGTTAGGCAAAAGTGATAACCACTACACTACGGAAACTGCTCAAGATGCCCCCCTACGTACGTGCCCGCCTTAATGCAACATTTGCACTTATCTGCAAACATTTATGAAGCCAAATTACATGATTTTCAACTTGAAAGAGCATTGTTGCCGGGACAGCGTGTCCCTTATGCCAGGAGGTAACTCTCCGACCACCAGAGTAAAACCCTGCTGCATTGGCCGGGAATCGGACCCGGATCTCCCACGTGGCAGGCGAGAATTCTACCATTGAACCACCAATGCCTACATAACACAAAGGGGAGAAGGACGAATCCTTAGGCTTGAACTCGTAATTTAAGCTATCGATGAAAACCCAACACCAGCCTAAAGTCAACATTCTCGCCTTAACCTCGACCATCCGTGTGTGACTATTTCACTTGCCCGCGATGTCTAGAAAACCACCAATGTTTTCACATCCGGAGTAATCAGCACTGCTATGTCATTGAGGTCCGCAAATGTATAATGAACTCAAAAGCTCCCCGTATAACTCTTCGAAATCCATGTAAACGCCGAAAAGCTAGCCCATAATGCAGCTACAGCAGTCCTCGTTAGTATAGTGGCCAGTATCTCCGCTTGTCACGCGGAAGACCAGGGTTCGATTCCCTGACGGGGAGTTTTCTGCTAGCAGGCCAAGAGTCAAAATCCTCTTGTTTGTCACTGAGCAGAAGGAAACGTCTGACAATATACAAAGTCTTTCAGCACTGACCGGGGCAGTTCTGCTCGTTATCCAGGTTACTGAACGTTCCACTAAGTAGAGCTTTAATGTGTGGAATAACACAAACAAAGAACAGTGTTTCCGCCCTGTTTCGAACAGGGGACCTTTCGCGTGTTAGGCGAACGTGATAACCACTACACTACGGAAACTGCTGAAGGTGACCTTTACGCACGTGCCCGGCTCAATGCAACATGCACACGTAACCGCAAACATTTATGATGCCAAATAGCGTGATTTTCAACTTGAATCATTCAAACCTGCTATGTCCCACATCATACAGACACAGCCACAGCAGGAGTATGATGCCTGGGATGGGGAGGTTGACACCGAGGGGCCAGTGATTGACACTGGGGGGAACATAAGTGCTCAAACCTGGGTAAACATGCATGCCATGTGACTTCTGGAGAACCAGACCCACCTCTGGAGCTCACCCCCCAACCCGGCTCACCCTCTGACCCCGTGGACCCACACTTAAGCACACCCCCTGAGTTAAAGACCCTATTTGGCCAATTTAGAGTTTCGTGCCCCTGGTACTCTAGAATAAGAGACATCCGGGTTATCGACTGATATTTGGGGACTGACATCCGGGTTACTGACATAGAGTTTTAATGTGTGGAGTAACAAGAATGAAGAACAGTGTTTCCGCCCAGTTTCGAACTGGGGACCTTTCGCGTGTGAGGCGAACGTGATAACCACTACACTACGGAAACTGCTGAAGTGGCCTTTTACGCACGTGCCCGGCCTAATCAAAAGCTGCCCGTATAACTCTTCGAAATCCATGTAAACGCCGAAAAGCTAGCCCATGTTGCAGCTACAGCAGTCCTCGTTAGTATAGTGGCCAGTATCTCCGCTTGTCACGCGGAAGACCAGGGTTCGATTCTCTGACGGGGAGTTTTCTACTAGCTGCTAGTAGGACAATAGTCAAAATCAGTTTCCAACAGGGTGGACCGTTAGGCAAAAGTGATAACCACTACACTACGGAAACTGCTCAAGATGCCCCCCTACGTACGTGCCCGCCTTAATGCAACATTTGCACTTATCTGCAAACATTTATGAAGCCAAATTACATGATTTTCAACTTGAAAGAGCATTGTTGCCGGGACAGCGTGTCCCTTATGCCAGGAGGTAACTCTTCGACCACCAGAGTAAAACCCTGCTGCATTGGCCGGGAATCGGACCCGGATCTCCCACGTGGCAGGCGAGAATTCTACCATTGAACCACCAATGCCTACATAACACAAAGGGGAGAAGGACGAATCCTTAGGCTTGAACTCGTAATTTAAGCTATCGATGAAAACCCAACACCAGCCTAAAGTCAACATTCTCGCCTTAACCTCGACCATCCGTGTGTGACTATTTCACTTGCCCGCGATGTCTAGAAAACCACCAATGTTTTCACATCCGGAGTAATCAGCACTGCTATGTCATTGAGGTCCGCAAATGTATAATGAACTCAAAAGCTCCCCGTATAACTCTTCGAAATCCATGTAAACGCCGAAAAGCTAGCCCATAATGCAGCTACAGCAGTCCTCGTTAGTATAGTGGCCAGTATCTCCGCTTGTCACGCGGAAGACCAGGGTTCGATTCCCTGACGGGGAGTTTTCTGCTAGCAGGCCAAGAGTCAAAATCCTCTTGTTTGTCACTGAGCAGAAGGAAACGTCTGACAATATACAAAGTCTTTCAGCACTGACCGGGGCAGTTCTGCTCGTTATCCAGGTTACTGAACGTTCCACTAAGTAGAGCTTTAATGTGTGGAATAACACAAACAAAGAACAGTGTTTCCGCCCTGTTTCGAACAGGGGACCTTTCGCGTGTTAGGCGAACGTGATAACCACTACACTACGGAAACTGCTGAAGGTGACCTTTACGCACGTGCCCGGCTCAATGCAACATGCACACGTAACCGCAAACATTTATGATGCCAAATAGCGTGATTTTCAACTTGAATCATTCAAACCTGCTATGTCCCACATCATACAGACACAGCCACAGCAGGAGTATGATGCCTGGGATGGGGAGGTTGACACCGAGGGGCCAGTGATTGACACTGGGGGGAACATAAGTGCTCAAACCTGGGTAAACATGCATGCCATGTGACTTCTGGAGAACCAGACCCACCTCTGGAGCTCACCCCCCAACCCGGCTCACCCTCTGACCCCGTGGACCCACACTTAAGCACACCCCCTGAGTTAAAGACCCTATTTGGCCAATTTAGAGTTTCGTGCCCCTGGTACTCTAGAATAAGAGACATCCGGGTTATCGACTGATATTTGGGGACTGACATCCGGGTTACTGACATAGAGTTTTAATGTGTGGAGTAACAAGAATGAAGAACAGTGTTTCCGCCCAGTTTCGAACTGGGGACCTTTCGCGTGTGAGGCGAACGTGATAACCACTACACTACGGAAACTGCTGAAGTGGCCTTTTACGCACGTGCCCGGCCTAATCAAAAGCTGCCCGTATAACTCTTCGAAATCCATGTAAACGCCGAAAAGCTAGCCCATGTTGCAGCTACAGCAGTCCTCGTTAGTATAGTGGCCAGTATCTCCGCTTGTCACGCGGAAGACCAGGGTTCGATTCTCTGACGGGGAGTTTTCTACTAGCTGCTAGTAGGACAATAGTCAAAATCAGTTTCCAACAGGGTGGACCGTTAGGCAAAAGTGATAACCACTACACTACGGAAACTGCTCAAGATGCCCCCCTACGTACGTGCCCGCCTTAATGCAACATTTGCACTTATCTGCAAACATTTATGAAGCCAAATTACATGATTTTCAACTTGAAAGAGCATTGTTGCCGGGACAGCGTGTCCCTTATGCCAGGAGGTAACTCTTCGACCACCAGAGTAAAACCCTGCTGCATTGGCCGGGAATCGGACCCGGATCTCCCACGTGGCAGGCGAGAATTCTACCATTGAACCACCAATGCCTACATAACACAAAGGGGAGAAGGACGAATCCTTAGGCTTGAACTCGTAATTTAAGCTATCGATGAAAACCCAACACCAGCCTAAAGTCAACATTCTCGCCTTAACCTCGACCATCCGTGTGTGACTATTTCACTTGCCCGCGATGTCTAGAAAACCACCAATGTTTTCACATCCGGAGTAATCAGCACTGCTATGTCATTGAGGTCCGCAAATGTATAATGAACTCAAAAGCTCCCCGTATAACTCTTCGAAATCCATGTAAACGCCGAAAAGCTAGCCCATAATGCAGCTACAGCAGTCCTCGTTAGTATAGTGGCCAGTATCTCCGCTTGTCACGCGGAAGACCAGGGTTCGATTCCCTGACGGGGAGTTTTCTGCTAGCAGGCCAAGAGTCAAAATCCTCTTGTTTGTCACTGAGCAGAAGGAAACGTCTGACAATATACAAAGTCTTTCAGCACTGACCGGGGCAGTTCTGCTCGTTATCCAGGTTACTGAACGTTCCACTAAGTAGAGCTTTAATGTGTGGAATAACACAAACAAAGAACAGTGTTTCCGCCCTGTTTCGAACAGGGGACCTTTCGCGTGTTAGGCGAACGTGATAACCACTACACTACGGAAACTGCTGAAGGTGACCTTTACGCACGTGCCCGGCTCAATGCAACATGCACACGTAACCGCAAACATTTATGATGCCAAATAGCGTGATTTTCAACTTGAATCATTCAAACCTGCTATGTCCCACATCATACAGACACAGCCACAGCAGGAGTATGATGCCTGGGATGGGGAGGTTGACACCGAGGGGCCAGTGATTGACACTGGGGGGAACATAAGTGCTCAAACCTGGGTAAACATGCATGCCATGTGACTTCTGGAGAACCAGACCCAACTCTGGAGCTCACCCCCCAACCCGGCTCACCCTCTGACCCCGTGGACCCACACTTAAGCACACCCCCTGAGTTAAAGACCCTATTTGGCCAATTTAGAGTTTCGTGCCCCTGGTACTCTAGAATAAGAGACATCCGGGTTATCGACTGATATTTGGGGACTGACATCCGGGTTACTGACATAGAGTTTTAATGTGTGGAGTAACAAGAATGAAGAACAGTGTTTCCGCCCAGTTTCGAACTGGGGACCTTTCGCGTGTGAGGCGAACGTGATAACCACTACACTACGGAAACTGCTGAAGTGGCCTTTTACGCACGTGCCCGGCCTAATCAAAAGCTGCCCGTATAACTCTTCGAAATCCATGTAAACGCCGAAAAGCTAGCCCATGTTGCAGCAACAGCAGTCCTCGTTAGTATAGTGGCCAGTATCTCCGCTTGTCACGCGGAAGACCAGGGTTCGATTCCCTGACGGGGAGTTTTCTACTAGCTGCTAGTAGGACAATAGTCAAAATCAGTTTCCAACAGGGTGGACCGTTAGGCAAAAGTGATAACCACTACACTACGGAAACTGCTCAAGATGCCCCCCTACGTACGTGCCCGCCTTAATGCAACATTTGCACTTATCTGCAAACATTTATGAAGCCAAATTACATGATTTTCAACTTGAAAGAGCATTGTTGCCGGGACAGCGTGTCCCTTATGCCAGGAGGTAACTCTCCGACCACCAGAGTAAAACCCTGCTGCATTGGCCGGGAATCGGACCCGGATCTCCCACGTGGCAGGTGAGAATTCTACCATTGAACCACCAATGCCTACATAACACAAAGGGGAGAAGGACGAATCCTTAGGCTTGAACTCGTAATTTAAGCTATCGATGAAAACCCAACACCAGCCTAAAGTCAACATTCTCGCCTTAACCTCGACCATCCGTGTGTGACTATTTCACTTGCCCGCGATGTCTAGAAAACCACCAATGTTTTCACATCCGGAGTAATCAGCACTGCTATGTCATTGAGGTCCGCAAATGTATAATGAACTCAAAAGCTCCCCGTATAACTCTTCGAAATCCATGTAAACGCCGAAAAGCTAGCCCATAATGCAGCTACAGCAGTCCTCGTTAGTATAGTGGCCAGTATCTCCGCTTGTCACGCGGAAGACCAGGGTTCGATTCCCTGACGGGGAGTTTTCTGCTAGCAGGCCAAGAGTCAAAATCCTCTTGTTTGTCACTGAGCAGAAGGAAACGTCTGACAATATACAAAGTCTTTCAGCACTGACCGGGGCAGTTCTGCTCGTTATCCAGGTTACTGAACGTTCCACTAAGTAGAGCTTTAATGTGTGGAATAACACAAACAAAGAACAGTGTTTCCGCCCTGTTTCGAACAGGGGACCTTTCGCGTGTTAGGCGAACGTGATAACCACTACACTACGGAAACTGCTGAAGGTGACCTTTACGCACGTGCCCGGCTCAATGCAACATGTACACGTAACCGCAAACATTTATGATGCCAAATAGCGTGATTTTCAACTTGAATCATTCAAACCTGCTATGTCCCACATCATACAGACACAGCCACAGCAGGAGTATGATGCCTGGGATGGGGAGGTTGACACCGAGGGGCCAGTGATTGACACTGGGGGGAACATAAGTGCTCAAACCTGGGTAAACATGCATGCCATGTGACTTCTGGAGAACCAGACCCACCTCTGGAGCTCACCCCCCAACCCGGCTCACCCTCTGACCCCGTGGACCCACACTTAAGCACACCCCCTGAGTTAAAGACCCTATTTGGCCAATTTAGAGTTTCGTGCCCCTGGTACTCTAGAATAAGAGACATCCGGGTTATCGACTGATATTTGGGGACTGACATCCGGGTTACTGACATAGAGTTTTAATGTGTGGAGTAACAAGAATGAAGAACAGTGTTTCCGCCCAGTTTCGAACTGGGGACCTTTCGCGTGTGAGGCGAACGTGATAACCACTACACTACGGAAACTGCTGAAGTGGCCTTTTACGCACGTGCCCGGCCTAATCAAAAGCTGCCCGTATAACTCTTCGAAATCCATGTAAACGCCGAAAAGCTAGCCCATGTTGCAGCTACAGCAGTCCTCGTTAGTATAGTGGCCAGTATCTCCGCTTGTCACGCGGAAGACCAGGGTTCGATTCTCTGACGGGGAGTTTTCTACTAGCTGCTAGTAGGACAATAGTCAAAATCAGTTTCCAACAGGGTGGACCGTTAGGCAAAAGTGATAACCACTACACTACGGAAACTGCTCAAGATGCCCCCCTACGTACGTGCCCGCCTTAATGCAACATTTGCACTTATCTGCAAACATTTATGAAGCCAAATTACATGATTTTCAACTTGAAAGAGCATTGTTGCCGGGACAGCGTGTCCCTTATGCCAGGAGGTAACTCTTCGACCACCAGAGTAAAACCCTGCTGCATTGGCCGGGAATCGGACCCGGATCTCCCACGTGGCAGGCGAGAATTCTACCATTGAACCACCAATGCCTACATAACACAAAGGGGAGAAGGACGAATCCTTAGGCTTGAACTCGTAATTTAAGCTATCGATGAAAACCCAACACCAGCCTAAAGTCAACATTCTCGCCTTAACCTCGACCATCCGTGTGTGACTATTTCACTTGCCCGCGATGTCTAGAAAACCACCAATGTTTTCACATCCGGAGTAATCAGCACTGCTATGTCATTGAGGTCCGCAAATGTATAATGAACTCAAAAGCTCCCCGTATAACTCTTCGAAATCCATGTAAACGCCGAAAAGCTAGCCCATAATGCAGCTACAGCAGTCCTCGTTAGTATAGTGGCCAGTATCTCCGCTTGTCACGCGGAAGACCAGGGTTCGATTCCCTGACGGGGAGTTTTCTGCTAGCAGGCCAAGAGTCAAAATCCTCTTGTTTGTCACTGAGCAGAAGGAAACGTCTGACAATATACAAAGTCTTTCAGCACTGACCGGGGCAGTTCTGCTCGTTATCCAGGTTACTGAACGTTCCACTAAGTAGAGCTTTAATGTGTGGAATAACACAAACAAAGAACAGTGTTTCCGCCCTGTTTCGAACAGGGGACCTTTCGCGTGTTAGGCGAACGTGATAACCACTACACTACGGAAACTGCTGAAGGTGACCTTTACGCACGTGCCCGGCTCAATGCAACATGCACACGTAACCGCAAACATTTATGATGCCAAATAGCGTGATTTTCAACTTGAATCATTCAAACCTGCTATGTCCCACATCATACAGACACAGCCACAGCAGGAGTATGATGCCTGGGATGGGGAGGTTGACACCGAGGGGCCAGTGATTGACACTGGGGGGAACATAAGTGCTCAAACCTGGGTAAACATGCATGCCATGTGACTTCTGGAGAACCAGACCCAACTCTGGAGCTCACCCCCCAACCCGGCTCACCCTCTGACCCCGTGGACCCACACTTAAGCACACCCCCTGAGTTAAAGACCCTATTTGGCCAATTTAGAGTTTCGTGCCCCTGGTACTCTAGAATAAGAGACATCCGGGTTATCGACTGATATTTGGGGACTGACATCCGGGTTACTGACATAGAGTTTTAATGTGTGGAGTAACAAGAATGAAGAACAGTGTTTCCGCCCAGTTTCGAACTGGGGACCTTTCGCGTGTGAGGCGAACGTGATAACCACTACACTACGGAAACTGCTGAAGTGGCCTTTTACGCACGTGCCCGGCCTAATCAAAAGCTGCCCGTATAACTCTTCGAAATCCATGTAAACGCCGAAAAGCTAGCCCATGTTGCAGCAACAGCAGTCCTCGTTAGTATAGTGGCCAGTATCTCCGCTTGTCACGCGGAAGACCAGGGTTCGATTCCCTGACGGGGAGTTTTCTACTAGCTGCTAGTAGGACAATAGTCAAAATCAGTTTCCAACAGGGTGGACCGTTAGGCAAAAGTGATAACCACTACACTACGGAAACTGCTCAAGATGCCCCCCTACGTACGTGCCCGCCTTAATGCAACATTTGCACTTATCTGCAAACATTTATGAAGCCAAATTACATGATTTTCAACTTGAAAGAGCATTGTTGCCGGGACAGCGTGTCCCTTATGCCAGGAGGTAACTCTCCGACCACCAGAGTAAAACCCTGCTGCATTGGCCGGGAATCGGACCCGGATCTCCCACGTGGCAGGCGAGAATTCTACCATTGAACCACCAATGCCTACATAACACAAAGGGGAGAAGGACGAATCCTTAGGCTTGAACTCGTAATTTAAGCTATCGATGAAAACCCAACACCAGCCTAAAGTCAACATTCTCGCCTTAACCTCGACCATCCGTGTGTGACTATTTCACTTGCCCGCGATGTCTAGAAAACCACCAATGTTTTCACATCCGGAGTAATCAGCACTGCTATGTCATTGAGGTCCGCAAATGTATAATGAACTCAAAAGCTCCCCGTATAACTCTTCGAAATCCATGTAAACGCCGAAAAGCTAGCCCATAATGCAGCTACAGCAGTCCTCGTTAGTATAGTGGCCAGTATCTCCGCTTGTCACGCGGAAGACCAGGGTTCGATTCCCTGACGGGGAGTTTTCTGCTAGCAGGCCAAGAGTCAAAATCCTCTTGTTTGTCACTGAGCAGAAGGAAACGTCTGACAATATACAAAGTCTTTCAGCACTGACCGGGGCAGTTCTGCTCGTTATCCAGGTTACTGAACGTTCCACTAAGTAGAGCTTTAATGTGTGGAATAACACAAACAAAGAACAGTGTTTCCGCCCTGTTTCGAACAGGGGACCTTTCGCGTGTTAGGCGAACGTGATAACCACTACACTACGGAAACTGCTGAAGGTGACCTTTACGCACGTGCCCGGCTCAATGCAACATGCACACGTAACCGCAAACATTTATGATGCCAAATAGCGTGATTTTCAACTTGAATCATTCAAACCTGCTATGTCCCACATCATACAGACACAGCCACAGCAGGAGTATGATGCCTGGGATGGGGAGGTTGACACCGAGGGGCCAGTGATTGACACTGGGGGGAACATAAGTGCTCAAACCTGGGTAAACATGCATGCCATGTGACTTCTGGAGAACCAGACCCAACTCTGGAGCTCACCCCCCAACCCGGCTCACCCTCTGACCCCGTGGACCCACACTTAAGCACACCCCCTGAGTTAAAGACCCTATTTGGCCAATTTAGAGTTTCGTGCCCCTGGTACTCTAGAATAAGAGACATCCGGGTTATCGACTGATATTTGGGGACTGACATCCGGGTTACTGACATAGAGTTTTAATGTGTGGAGTAACAAGAATGAAGAACAGTGTTTCCGCCCAGTTTCGAACTGGGGACCTTTCGCGTGTGAGGCGAACGTGATAACCACTACACTACGGAAACTGCTGAAGTGGCCTTTTACGCACGTGCCCGGCCTAATCAAAAGCTGCCCGTATAACTCTTCGAAATCCATGTAAACGCCGAAAAGCTAGCCCATGTTGCAGCAACAGCAGTCCTCGTTAGTATAGTGGCCAGTATCTCCGCTTGTCACGCGGAAGACCAGGGTTCGATTCCCTGACGGGGAGTTTTCTACTAGCTGCTAGTAGGACAATAGTCAAAATCAGTTTCCAACAGGGTGGACCGTTAGGCAAAAGTGATAACCACTACACTACGGAAACTGCTCAAGATGCCCCCCTACGTACGTGCCCGCCTTAATGCAACATTTGCACTTATCTGCAAACATTTATGAAGCCAAATTACATGATTTTCAACTTGAAAGAGCATTGTTGCCGGGACAGCGTGTCCCTTATGCCAGGAGGTAACTCTCCGACCACCAGAGTAAAACCCTGCTGCATTGGCCGGGAATCGGACCCGGATCTCCCACGTGGCAGGCGAGAATTCTACCATTGAACCACCAATGCCTACATAACACAAAGGGGAGAAGGACGAATCCTTAGGCTTGAACTCGTAATTTAAGCTATCGATGAAAACCCAACACCAGCCTAAAGTCAACATTCTCGCCTTAACCTCGACCATCCGTGTGTGACTATTTCACTTGCCCGCGATGTCTAGAAAACCACCAATGTTTTCACATCCGGAGTAATCAGCACTGCTATGTCATTGAGGTCCGCAAATGTATAATGAACTCAAAAGCTCCCCGTATAACTCTTCGAAATCCATGTAAACGCCGAAAAGCTAGCCCATAATGCAGCTACAGCAGTCCTCGTTAGTATAGTGGCCAGTATCTCCGCTTGTCACGCGGAAGACCAGGGTTCGATTCCCTGACGGGGAGTTTTCTGCTAGCAGGCCAAGAGTCAAAATCCTCTTGTTTGTCACTGAGCAGAAGGAAACGTCTGACAATATACAAAGTCTTTCAGCACTGACCGGGGCAGTTCTGCTCGTTATCCAGGTTACTGAACGTTCCACTAAGTAGAGCTTTAATGTGTGGAATAACACAAACAAAGAACAGTGTTTCCGCCCTGTTTCGAACAGGGGACCTTTCGCGTGTTAGGCGAACGTGATAACCACTACACTACGGAAACTGCTGAAGGTGACCTTTACGCACGTGCCCGGCTCAATGCAACATGCACACGTAACCGCAAACATTTATGATGCCAAATAGCGTGATTTTCAACTTGAATCATTCAAACCTGCTATGTCCCACATCATACAGACACAGCCACAGCAGGAGTATGATGCCTGGGATGGGGAGGTTGACACCGAGGGGCCAGTGATTGACACTGGGGGGAACATAAGTGCTCAAACCTGGGTAAACATGCATGCCATGTGACTTCTGGAGAACCAGACCCACCTCTGGAGCTCACCCCCCAACCCGGCTCACCCTCTGACCCCGTGGACCCACACTTAAGCACACCCCCTGAGTTAAAGACCCTATTTGGCCAATTTAGAGTTTCGTGCCCCTGGTACTCTAGAATAAGAGACATCCGGGTTATCGACTGATATTTGGGGACTGACATCCGGGTTACTGACATAGAGTTTTAATGTGTGGAGTAACAAGAATGAAGAACAGTGTTTCCGCCCAGTTTCGAACTGGGGACCTTTCGCGTGTGAGGCGAACGTGATAACCACTACACTACGGAAACTGCTGAAGTGGCCTTTTACGCACGTGCCCGGCCTAATCAAAAGCTGCCCGTATAACTCTTCGAAATCCATGTAAACGCCGAAAAGCTAGCCCATGTTGCAGCTACAGCAGTCCTCGTTAGTGTAGTGGCCAGTATCTCCGCTTGTCACGCGGAAGACCAGGGTTCGATTCTCTGACGGGGAGTTTTCTACTAGCTGCTAGTAGGACAATAGTCAAAATCAGTTTCCAACAGGGTGGACCGTTAGGCAAAAGTGATAACCACTACACTACGGAAACTGCTCAAGATGCCCCCCTACGTACGTGCCCGCCTTAATGCAACATTTGCACTTATCTGCAAACATTTATGAAGCCAAATTACATGATTTTCAACTTGAAAGAGCATTGTTGCCGGGACAGCGTGTCCCTTATGCCAGGAGGTAACTCTCCGACCACCAGAGTAAAACCCTGCTGCATTGGCCGGGAATCGGACCCGGATCTCCCACGTGGCAGGCGAGAATTCTACCATTGAACCACCAATGCCTACATAACACAAAGGGGAGAAGGACGAATCCTTAGGCTTGAACTCGTAATTTAAGCTATCGATGAAAACCCAACACCAGCCTAAAGTCAACATTCTCGCCTTAACCTCGACCATCCGTGTGTGACTATTTCACTTGCCCGCGATGTCTAGAAAACCACCAATGTTTTCACATCCGGAGTAATCAGCACTGCTATGTCATTGAGGTCCGCAAATGTATAATGAACTCAAAAGCTCCCCGTATAGCTCTTCGAAATCCATGTAAACGCCGAAAAGCTAGCCCATAATGCAGCTACAGCAGTCCTCGTTAGTATAGTGGCCAGTATCTCCGCTTGTCACGCGGAAGACCAGGGTTCGATTCCCTGACGGGGAGTTTTCTGCTAGCAGGCCAAGAGTCAAAATCCTCTTGTTTGTCACTGAGCAGAAGGAAACGTCTGACAATATACAAAGTCTTTCAGCACTGACCGGGGCAGTTCTGCTCGTTATCCAGGTTACTGAATGTTCCACTAAGTAGAGCTTTAATGTGTGGAATAACACAAACAAAGAACAGTGTTTCCGCCCTGTTTCGAACAGGGGACCTTTCGCGTGTTAGGCGAACGTGATAACCACTACACTACGGAAACTGCTGAAGGTGACCTTTACGCACGTGCCCGGCTCAATGCAACATGCACACGTAACCGCAAACATTTATGATGCCAAATAGCGTGATTTTCAACTTGAATCATTCAAACCTGCTATGTCCCACATCATACAGACACAGCCACAGCAGGAGTATGATGCCTGGGATGGGGAGGTTGACACCGAGGGGCCAGTGATTGACACTGGGGGGAACATAAGTGCTCAAACCTGGGTAAACATGCATGCCATGTGACTTCTGGAGAACCAGACCCACCTCTGGAGCTCACCCCCCAACCCGGCTCACCCTCTGACCCCGTGGACCCACACTTAAGCACACCCCCTGAGTTAAAGACCCTATTTGGCCAATTTAGAGTTTCGTGCCCCTGGTACTCTAGAATAAGAGACATCCGGGTTATCGACTGATATTTGGGGACTGACATCCGGGTTACTGACATAGAGTTTTAATGTGTGGAGTAACAAGAATGAAGAACAGTGTTTCCGCCCAGTTTCGAACTGGGGACCTTTCGCGTGTGAGGCGAACGTGATAACCACTACACTACGGAAACTGCTGAAGTGGCCTTTTACGCACGTGCCCGGCCTAATCAAAAGCTGCCCGTATAACTCTTCGAAATCCATGTAAACGCCGAAAAGCTAGCCCATGTTGCAGCTACAGCAGTCCTCGTTAGTATAGTGGCCAGTATCTCCGCTTGTCACGCGGAAGACCAGGGTTCGATTCTCTGACGGGGAGTTTTCTACTAGCTGCTAGTAGGACAATAGTCAAAATCAGTTTCCAACAGGGTGGACCGTTAGGCAAAAGTGATAACCACTACACTACGGAAACTGCTCAAGATGCCCCCCTACGTACGTGCCCGCCTTAATGCAACATTTGCACTTATCTGCAAACATTTATGAAGCCAAATTACATGATTTTCAACTTGAAAGAGCATTGTTGCCGGGACAGCGTGTCCCTTATGCCAGGAGGTAACTCTTCGACCACCAGAGTAAAACCCTGCTGCATTGGCCGGGAATCGGACCCGGATCTCCCACGTGGCAGGCGAGAATTCTACCATTGAACCACCAATGCCTACATAACACAAAGGGGAGAAGGACGAATCCTTAGGCTTGAACTCGTAATTTAAGCTATCGATGAAAACCCAACACCAGCCTAAAGTCAACATTCTCGCCTTAACCTCGACCATCCGTGTGTGACTATTTCACTTGCCCGCGATGTCTAGAAAACCACCAATGTTTTCACATCCGGAGTAATCAGCACTGCTATGTCATTGAGGTCCGCAAATGTATAATGAACTCAAAAGCTCCCCGTATAACTCTTCGAAATCCATGTAAACGCCGAAAAGCTAGCCCATAATGCAGCTACAGCAGTCCTCGTTAGTATAGTGGCCAGTATCTCCGCTTGTCACGCGGAAGACCAGGGTTCGATTCCCTGACGGGGAGTTTTCTGCTAGCAGGCCAAGAGTCAAAATCCTCTTGTTTGTCACTGAGCAGAAGGAAACGTCTGACAATATACAAAGTCTTTCAGCACTGACCGGGGCAGTTCTGCTCGTTATCCAGGTTACTGAATGTTCCACTAAGTAGAGCTTTAATGTGTGGAATAACACAAACAAAGAACAGTGTTTCCGCCCTGTTTCGAACAGGGGACCTTTCGCGTGTTAGGCGAACGTGATAACCACTACACTACGGAAACTGCTGAAGGTGACCTTTACGCACGTGCCCGGCTCAATGCAACATGCACACGTAACCGCAAACATTTATGATGCCAAATAGCGTGATTTTCAACTTGAATCATTCAAACCTGCTATGTCCCACATCATACAGACACAGCCACAGCAGGAGTATGATGCCTGGGATGGGGAGGTTGACACCGAGGGGCCAGTGATTGACACTGGGGGGAACATAAGTGCTCAAACCTGGGTAAACATGCATGCCATGTGACTTCTGGAGAACCAGACCCACCTCTGGAGCTCACCCCCCAACCCGGCTCACCCTCTGACCCCGTGGACCCACACTTAAGCACACCCCCTGAGTTAAAGACCCTATTTGGCCAATTTAGAGTTTCGTGCCCCTGGTACTCTAGAATAAGAGACATCCGGGTTATCGACTGATATTTGGGGACTGACATCCGGGTTACTGACATAGAGTTTTAATGTGTGGAGTAACAAGAATGAAGAACAGTGTTTCCGCCCAGTTTCGAACTGGGGACCTTTCGCGTGTGAGGCGAACGTGATAACCACTACACTACGGAAACTGCTGAAGTGGCCTTTTACGCACGTGCCCGGCCTAATCAAAAGCTGCCCGTATAACTCTTCGAAATCCATGTAAACGCCGAAAAGCTAGCCCATGTTGCAGCTACAGCAGTCCTCGTTAGTATAGTGGCCAGTATCTCCGCTTGTCACGCGGAAGACCAGGGTTCGATTCTCTGACGGGGAGTTTTCTACTAGCTGCTAGTAGGACAATAGTCAAAATCAGTTTCCAACAGGGTGGACCGTTAGGCAAAAGTGATAACCACTACACTACGGAAACTGCTCAAGATGCCCCCCTACGTACGTGCCCGCCTTAATGCAACATTTGCACTTATCTGCAAACATTTATGAAGCCAAATTACATGATTTTCAACTTGAAAGAGCATTGTTGCCGGGACAGCGTGTCCCTTATGCCAGGAGGTAACTCTTCGACCACCAGAGTAAAACCCTGCTGCATTGGCCGGGAATCGGACCCGGATCTCCCACGTGGCAGGCGAGAATTCTACCATTGAACCACCAATGCCTACATAACACAAAGGGGAGAAGGACGAATCCTTAGGCTTGAACTCGTAATTTAAGCTATCGATGAAAACCCAACACCAGCCTAAAGTCAACATTCTCGCCTTAACCTCGACCATCCGTGTGTGACTATTTCACTTGCCCGCGATGTCTAGAAAACCACCAATGTTTTCACATCCGGAGTAATCAGCACTGCTATGTCATTGAGGTCCGCAAATGTATAATGAACTCAAAAGCTCCCCGTATAACTCTTCGAAATCCATGTAAACGCCGAAAAGCTAGCCCATAATGCAGCTACAGCAGTCCTCGTTAGTATAGTGGCCAGTATCTCCGCTTGTCACGCGGAAGACCAGGGTTCGATTCCCTGACGGGGAGTTTTCTGCTAGCAGGCCAAGAGTCAAAATCCTCTTGTTTGTCACTGAGCAGAAGGAAACGTCTGACAATATACAAAGTCTTTCAGCACTGACCGGGGCAGTTCTGCTCGTTATCCAGGTTACTGAATGTTCCACTAAGTAGAGCTTTAATGTGTGGAATAACACAAACAAAGAACAGTGTTTCCGCCCTGTTTCGAACAGGGGACCTTTCGCGTGTTAGGCGAACGTGATAACCACTACACTACGGAAACTGCTGAAGGTGACCTTTACGCACGTGCCCGGCTCAATGCAACATGCACACGTAACCGCAAACATTTATGATGCCAAATAGCGTGATTTTCAACTTGAATCATTCAAACCTGCTATGTCCCACATCATACAGACACAGCCACAGCAGGAGTATGATGCCTGGGATGGGGAGGTTGACACCGAGGGGCCAGTGATTGACACTGGGGGGAACATAAGTGCTCAAACCTGGGTAAACATGCATGCCATGTGACTTCTGGAGAACCAGACCCACCTCTGGAGCTCACCCCCCAACCCGGCTCACCCTCTGACCCCGTGGACCCACACTTAAGCACACCCCCTGAGTTAAAGACCCTATTTGGCCAATTTAGAGTTTCGTGCCCCTGGTACTCTAGAATAAGAGACATCCGGGTTATCGACTGATATTTGGGGACTGACATCCGGGTTACTGACATAGAGTTTTAATGTGTGGAGTAACAAGAATGAAGAACAGTGTTTCCGCCCAGTTTCGAACTGGGGACCTTTCGCGTGTGAGGCGAACGTGATAACCACTACACTACGGAAACTGCTGAAGTGGCCTTTTACGCACGTGCCCGGCCTAATCAAAAGCTGCCCGTATAACTCTTCGAAATCCATGTAAACGCCGAAAAGCTAGCCCATGTTGCAGCTACAGCAGTCCTCGTTAGTATAGTGGCCAGTATCTCCGCTTGTCACGCGGAAGACCAGGGTTCGATTCTCTGACGGGGAGTTTTCTACTAGCTGCTAGTAGGACAATAGTCAAAATCAGTTTCCAACAGGGTGGACCGTTAGGCAAAAGTGATAACCACTACACTACGGAAACTGCTCAAGATGCCCCCCTACGTACGTGCCCGCCTTAATGCAACATTTGCACTTATCTGCAAACATTTATGAAGCCAAATTACATGATTTTCAACTTGAAAGAGCATTGTTGCCGGGACAGCGTGTCCCTTATGCCAGGAGGTAACTCTTCGACCACCAGAGTAAAACCCTGCTGCATTGGCCGGGAATCGGACCCGGATCTCCCACGTGGCAGGCGAGAATTCTACCATTGAACCACCAATGCCTACATAACACAAAGGGGAGAAGGACGAATCCTTAGGCTTGAACTCGTAATTTAAGCTATCGATGAAAACCCAACACCAGCCTAAAGTCAACATTCTCGCCTTAACCTCGACCATCCGTGTGTGACTATTTCACTTGCCCGCGATGTCTAGAAAACCACCAATGTTTTCACATCCGGAGTAATCAGCACTGCTATGTCATTGAGGTCCGCAAATGTATAATGAACTCAAAAGCTCCCCCGTATAACTCTTCGAAATCCATGTAAACGCCGAAAAGCTAGCCCATAATGCAGCTACAGCAGTCCTCGTTAGTATAGTGGCCAGTATCTCCGCTTGTCACGCGGAAGACCAGGGTTCGATTCCCTGACGGGGGAGTTTTCTGCTAGCAGGCCAAGAGTCAAAATCCTCTTGTTTGTCACTGAGCAGAAGGAAACGTCTGACAATATACAAAGTCTTTCAGCACTGACCGGGGCAGTTCTGCTCGTTATCCAGGTTACTGAACGTTCCACTAAGTAGAGCTTTAATGTGTGGAATAACACAAACAAAGAACAGTGTTTCCGCCCTGTTTCGAACAGGGGACCTTTCGCGTGTTAGGCGAACGTGATAACCACTACACTACGGAAACTGCTGAAGGTGACCTTTACGCACGTGCCCGGCTCAATGCAACATGCACACGTAACCGCAAACATTTATGATGCCAAATAGCGTGATTTTCAACTTGAAACATTCAAACCTGCTATGTCCCACATCATACAGACACAGCCACAGCAGGAGTATGATGCCTGGGATGGGGAGGTTGACACCGAGGGGCCAGTGATTGACACTGGGGGGAACATAAGTGCTCAAACCTGGGTAAACATGCATGCCATGTGACTTCTGGAGAACCAGACCCCACCTCTGGAGCTCACCCCCCAACCCGGCTCACCCTCTGACCCCGTGGACCCACACTTAAGCACACCCCCTGAGTTAAAGACCCTATTTGGCCAATTTAGAGTTTCGTGCCCCTGGTACTCTAGAATAAGAGACATCCGGGTTATCGACTGATATTTGGGGACTGACATCCGGGTTACTGACATAGAGTTTTAATGTGTGGAGTAACAAGAATGAAGAACAGTGTTTCCGCCCAGTTTCGAACTGGGGACCTTTCGCGTGTGAGGCGAACGTGATAACCACTACACTACGGAAACTGCTGAAGTGGCCTTTTACGCACGTGCCCGGCCTAATCAAAAGCTGCCCCGTATAACTCTTCGAAATCCATGTAAACGCCGAAAAGCTAGCCCATGTTGCAGCTACAGCAGTCCTCGTTAGTATAGTGGCCAGTATCCTCCGCTTGTCCACGCGGAAGACCCAGGGTTCGATTCTCTGACGGGGAGTTTTTCTACTAGCTGCTAGTAGGACAATAGTCAAAATCAGTTTCCAACAGGGTGGACCGTTAGGCAAAAGTGATAACCACTACACTACGGAAACTGCTCAAGATGCCCCCCTACGTACGTGCCCGCCTTAATGCAACATTTGCACTTATCTGCAAACATTTATGAAGCCAAATTACATGATTTTTCAACTTGAAAGAGCATTGTTGCCGGGACAGCGTGTCCCTTATGCCAGGAGGTAACTCTTCGACCACCAGAGTAAAACCCTGCTGCATTGGCCGGGAATCGGACCCGGATCTCCCACGTGGCAGGCGAGAATTCTACCATTGAACCCACCAATGCCTACATAACACAAAGGGGAGAAGGACGAATCCTTAGGCTTGAACTCGTAATTTAAGCTATCGATGAAAACCCAACACCAGCCTAAAGTCAACATTCTCGCCTTAACCTCGACCATCCGTGTGTGACTATTTCACTTGCCCGCGATGTCTAGAAAACCACCAATGTTTTCACATCCGGAGTAATCAGCACTGCTATGTCATTGAGGTCCGCAAATGTATAATGAACTCAAAAGCTCCCCCGTATAACTCTTCGAAATCCATGTAAACGCCGAAAAGCTAGCCCATAATGCAGCTACAGCAGTCCTCGTTAGTATAGTGGCCAGTATCTCCGCTTGTCACGCGGAAGACCAGGGTTCGATTCCCTGACGGGGAGTTTTCTGCTAGCAGGCCAAGAGTCAAAATCCTCTTGTTTGTCACTGAGCAGAAGGAAACGTCTGACAATATACAAAGTCTTTCAGCACTGACCGGGGCAGTTCTGCTCGTTATCCAGGTTACTGAATGTTCCACTAAGTAGAGCTTTAATGTGTGGAATAACACAAACAAAGAACAGTGTTTCCGCCCTGTTTCGAACAGGGGACCTTTCGCGTGTTAGGCGAACGTGATAACCACTACACTACGGAAACTGCTGAAGGTGACCTTTACGCACGTGCCCGGCTCAATGCAACATGCACACGTAACCGCAAACATTTATGATGCCAAATAGCGTGATTTTCAACTTGAATCATTCAAACCTGCTATGTCCCACATCATACAGACACAGCCACAGCAGGAGTATGATGCCTGGGATGGGGAGGTTGACACCGAGGGGCCAGTGATTGACACTGGGGGGAACATAAGTGCTCAAACCTGGGTAAACATGCATGCCATGTGACTTCTGGAGAACCAGACCCACCTCTGGAGCTCACCCCCCCAACCCGGCTCACCCTCTGACCCCGTGGACCCACACTTAAGCACACCCCCTGAGTTAAAGACCCTATTTGGCCAATTTAGAGTTTCGTGCCCCTGGTACTCTAGAATAAGAGACATCCGGGTTATCGACTGATATTTGGGGACTGACATCCGGGTTACTGACATAGAGTTTTAATGTGTGGAGTAACAAGAATGAAGAACAGTGTTTCCGCCCAGTTTCGAACTGGGGACCTTTCGCGTGTGAGGCGAACGTGATAACCACTACACTACGGAAACTGCTGAAGTGGCCTTTTACGCACGTGCCCGGCCTAATCAAAAGCTGCCCGTATAACTCTTCGAAATCCATGTAAACGCCGAAAAGCTAGCCCATGTTGCAGCTACAGCAGTCCTCGTTAGTATAGTGGCCAGTATCTCCGCTTGTCACGCGGAAGACCAGGGTTCGATTCTCTGACGGGGAGTTTTCTACTAGCTGCTAGTAGGACAATAGTCAAAATCAGTTTCCAACAGGGTGGACCGTTAGGCAAAAGTGATAACCACTACACTACGGAAACTGCTCAAGATGCCCCCCTACGTACGTGCCCGCCTTAATGCAACATTTGCACTTATCTGCAAACATTTATGAAGCCAAATTACATGATTTTCAACTTGAAAGAGCATTGTTGCCGGGACAGCGTGTCCCTTATGCCAGGAGGTAACTCTTCGACCAC